>CM060952.1:161117245-161487245 GCA_030765055.1 Mantis religiosa
AGAGAGAGAGAGAGAGAGAGAGAGAGAGAGAGAGAGAGGAGAGAGAGAGAGAGCGAGAAAGTAGAGAAGAGGATAGTAGCTATAAAAATGTTAACGGGCAGGGAGGAGAAGGAGGTAAGAAGTATTGGTGAGTTCTAGCAGAAGGCAAACGAAACGTGAGCCAGATATGTAAAAAATGTAAGAAAGGAAGAGGAGGGGGAAGAAAGGGACTAATTAAGTAATCAAGGAGATATGGAAATTAAGAGCTACCTGGCAGAGCAAAAGACCATGGTGTCATGCAAGCCAACGTAGCAACAGGTAAAGACACATAAATGTAGTCTAAACTTGTAAATTGCAAAATTTTGGAATATGCACAATAAGTATATCATATCATGTACATAATTAAATTGTTAAAATAGTTGGAAATAATCATTTGTTCCACACTAGCATTGTGTAGGCTAAGGTTTGAATGAGTTGTTAAACTTGTTAAAAATGAATGAGCTATACTGAATACTGATTTAATTTATATATCTAACGTAGTTATTTTCTGAACTTTCAGTTAATGTTCATTTAACTTTATATACTTAAGTTTAATGGAGATTTTGAGAAAAGATACTTCATATAGCTACAATATATATATAAATATATAAATATATAAATATATATATATATAAATTCTCTAATATCCTTGTAAATTACATTGGTTTCAGTTATATCCTTTCGATATTCTCCAGCGGTGATGAAAAAGAAACACAATTTTAACCCACTATAATGCATTTAAATAATGACCGACAGAAGAAACTGTAATCTGACTAGGTGGGCACGAATCACATAGTTAGGCTTCGGAGAAGAATTTGCAAGAGAGCATTTCCATGTTAACCTGATCGCGACAAGTCCATGCTCCTGAAAAAGCGGGGTATACCTACGTATTAGGAGTTCTGTGCAGTGTGGTCGGCATACTTTTAAGGAAATCACATTCTGCAATAATCGTTATCGCACTGAACCATGTGTACGTTTTAAATGCATACATGTAAACGAAACGTCCTTCAGTGCTAGTTGCGGCTTTATATCTTAGTTGATGAGTCCAAGATCTATATAAGTAATGAGATAACATTTTATTCTATGACCATGTGAGAGGATAGTTATTAAGATTAGTTTGTTTTGGGGAGTGATAACTGTAGAAGGTAGGATCGCTAACAGGTACGTATTGAAACTTTACTAATTCCTCTCACCCTATGGGCTCATATCCCTGGGTGGGATATGGGAGAGTTCACCGATCTGAAAGACAAGGTTTTTACAGAAAGAAGTCCTTGTCATAAACACAAAAACCCTGGCCAACACTTGTAAACCTGAATGACAGACAGGATATCAACCGAAGTGAAATAGGAAGGGAGATAAAATGGGAAAAGAGGAAATTCGATGAAAGTACTTAACTAACATTTCCGCATTCGCTTAGAGGTCAGGTAGGTGGACGAGTAAATCGAACCCAAGGCCTTCTGAATGCGAGTCATATACGCTGAGCCATCCAGCTCCTGGGAAGAACAAGTGCCAATATCATATATTCCCTTTTAAAATTTGTATTAAAGCGACTCTTCTTTAATATACACATTTTTGGTAAATGTGAAATGACTGAGCTCTAGAAGAAAGAAGAAGACTTAAAGAAAAATTACAAACATCTAGTGTCTTACACTCGCATAATTTCTCGCTCTTACATACACTACTTTTACAAACACCTGTTCCTCTCTCCTTCAAATTGATCGAGACATATTTTTGTAGAAATAGCTTTATTACATATCTAATCAAATACAATGGCATTTGGGGAATACAGTAGATATTAATATACAGTAAAATCTTTTAGGAACTGGTCGTTATGTAATGCTTTCAAGACGAAGTAGCAAAGATCCGTAAGGTGGAAGATTCGAGAAGAAGCAATCCTATGAAAACGATATGCCTTTTGTGCAAGGAATATGAAGGTTATCCCCAAGCCATATATAAGGACAATATAAAAATAACTAATTTTGTAGGAAAATGGAAGAAAAACACAGCAATATAGACAAAACACTTCTATATGGCGAATCATCAGCACCAGTATGGACCCCGGACACATTTGAGCATCACTTAACCAATCTCATTCATTGTCCGATATGACTTAACGTCGGAGGACATAAATTACCAGAAAAAAACGCACCAGTATTCAAGTTCAGGAGAAGGGTTGTTATTTTACAGTGTTCGTTTTTTAAATTTAGATTATATTTTCTCAAAGATTATCCAAAACATTTAAGGACACTGGGAGGTCGATGGGCTTCAAAAATACGACTTTTTGTTTTTATTGTTAAAGAATGATATAATTCTTCAGATTGTAAATGATATATATAACATAGTGTGTCAGCTGGTATTAAATCCCTTTAATCCACAAATTTAAAGATGGCGGTGCAATGACACGCCCACTTTCTGATCTGCATACACATTTCACTCAGCATACTTCCAAAGCTTGAAATTTCTGAACTAACCCACTTAGAAACATATTTTAAATTTCATCATTCTGCTTCCTGCTGCTTCACTCGTTTATTTCTCTATTGTCAACATCCTACTTCTTTAGCCGTGTTTTTGCACCCAGAACCCAAATGAAAGTTTTCATCATATAATATGGGAAAAAATTACAAAAACTACATGTTGGGCCAAAAACTTAAAAAAAAAAATGGTGTATATGATAGTGTTATTTGTTAAAATGATGGGTTCAGTGGTAGGCATAAAGTAATGACAAAAATGAGTATAAAAGTTGGTGAAAATATGGGCAGCATATCTAAAGGTGCGTCGACTCTCAGAGGGGAAAAAGAACAGCTCAGTTGCGTGAAAGTAGAGCTAGAAGAAAGAAGGGAAAAGAAAAGATAAGGAAAGCCTAATTGAGCAGGAATATGGAGTAGGCATGTTCTGACAGTATATATAATTTAAAAAGAATGGTGGTTAATCTTTGATCGTGATTTCCCAAAAACTTGATTTTTCATATTTTAGGTGCATGTTTCTCAAAAACTATAAAAGATATTGATACAACATTTATAGTGCTTATTTTTGAATTATCCCTGAACACATTAAACTAACTTTTATATTCATATGATTTATAAAATGGAGGGAAAATAAAATTCAGCCCTTAAAAGTATTATATTTTTTAACACAACTAAATAATTTTTCATGTGCATGGCATAAACCATGTATGCTTTTTATTTAGTTTAGATTATAAAACAGTGTATTATGTTATTTAGGAAAGATTCGTGCCTATAGCTTTAAATTCCTACAAGGAACCTAGACCTAAAGTATAGGATGTATTACTTCTTTTTTCAGGATACACAGAGTGCCTTATGCCCCTTTTGCAAGGAAATGTATGAACTTAATGTAAATATTATACAGTTGTTAAATGCACACATCCTTATTCTATAATCATACAAAATTTTAGTTTCTTGCAATTTTCAGTTTTTTGTATATTTATATTTCAATATTGTTAAAAGCTAGCCCTGTCAAGGTAAAAATAACCCTCCCAGTGCCATTAATTATGCAATAAACAAAGGTTAAATTACATATTCTGGATATATATGAATATATACACTCCCTTCCTCACCAGTGCTGGTGCTAGGATTCGTTCGGGTTCCCTCAGAGCGAGAGAGCAGAAGCATTTGATCTGAGAAACCAGGGTTCAGGGGTCGGCCCAACGCTTGGGATGATGAGATGAATCGTGGAGCAATGGTGGAATGATGTAGGGGAAACCGGAGGGCCCAGAGGAAACCCATCCAGCGCCATGTTGTCCACCACAAATCCTACTTGCGGTCGCGTGGGTTAGAACCAGAGCCACCTAGGTGAGAGCCAAGCGGCCTAACCACTCAGCCATGGCGCGGCCATATATATGCGACCACACTCCATACAACACCATACAACACTCAATTACAGAACGATGGAAAAACGGGAAGTCACAGCTCATTGTTCAAAATGGCCTCAACTATCTCTAGTACATTCGTCAACCCGTTGGCACATGGACTACCCAAGGATTGAGCTAGTCTTTGAGAATAGTATATTGTCTGCTGACCTTCCAGAATATCTGCACAATGAGTGTCAACATATGGAACTGGAGTTGCATTAACGAGTAATTTCAAATTTCCCCACAAATAAACATTTAGTGTGTGTAAGTCATGCGAGCGTGGAGGTCAAGGAATTGGTCCACCTCTTCTCATCCAACAACCTGCTGTTCAGAAATCGACGGATAGAAATCCTGAAATGATAACACCATTATCCATGAAATAAGTACCGATGCCTACAAGTTGACTACTTTTCTGTAGCACAGTGACAATGGTGAAATGCGTCACCTCCACTCAATTTAACCATTTGTAAAAGTGATTGTTTACTACTGTGCGATTAAACCACTATTCCGTTGTGGTGGTATGGCCACAGGACAGCCAGTCTGTCTAGTCAACGCGAATACAGTTGCCTCACAAAGGAAACTGACCCCACCGCCCACTAATGACTAATCTCCACACTTCAGAAATGGAACACTGTCGTTGAGGACCAATAGCAACCCTGATTTTCTGGAAATGACAGTCGTATGTTTACTCCACGTGGAGTCTCAACTTCCAGTTAATCTGTTTCATTACGTGCAGAAATGTGTTGTGTGTCACGATGTGGAGACCGTGGGACGGAAATACAGGAGTAAATGCAATTGAAGTAGTAGATAAATTTCAGTCCAGTGAAAGTAATCAAAGTGAAGACAATAGTGTGAATGAATTGGAAAGTGTTGCTGGGCCGTGTTATGCTACTGGAGAAGCCTAAAAAAACAAAGTTATAACAGGAACTCTTTCTAAGCAAATTCAAGCGCTTGTTTTGAACACATATAAATGTGTGCTGAAAAATAATCTTAGTAAGGGGCCATGCAATGAACCTGAGAAATTCTGGATAATCACAGAAATACAGTAAGAAGAACTGTGACGACAGGAATACCAAAGACGCCGATCAAGAGTGAAAAATAAAGGAAATCGTTTCTCTAAATTGGATAATTTCACATGCGATTTAATTTGCCGAGAAATTTATAAATTCTATGCGAAAGAAAGAGCGCCTACCTTACATGAATTGGTTGCACATTTGCAAGAAATTTGTAATTTACCTTATATGCACTGCACTTTGCACGGCCCCCTAAGGGAGCTGGGTTTTAAATATCGCACTTTGAATAAGATAAGGGTTATTATTGAATCCAGTAGAATAATATGTGTCAAAACTAAGGAAGTTTCGCACTACTATATACACGGGGCGTCCAGAAAGTAAGTTCTGTTTCAATTTATCTCCGCTGCAGCGCTGCGATCGCAGTTCCGCACATGCGCGGTAGACGCTCTGTATCAAGGAGAAGAAGCGTGCGCCACTGTGAGATCGCTGTCAGCCACGTACGCTTTGTTGCGCTTGTTACAATGTCGGTGTTGATTGAAAATCCCGCTGCTTATGAAATCAGATCTGTGATTCGTTTTCTGAATGCTAGGAAAAGGAAACCAATTGGAATTTATCGGCTGTCAAAATGTGTTGTGGTTCTTCACGACAACGCACGTCCACACACTGCAAATGCGACGAAAAACATCTTACAGGGATTTGGCTAGGACTTGTTTGACCACCCCCCGAACAGCCCCGACCTCGCTCCTAGCGACTTTCATCTGATTTTGCATCTCAGATCATTTCTTGGCGGTCAACACTTCAACAATAATGACGAGCTGAGATGGAATGTTTTCAGCTGGTTGAAGACATAGGCAGCAAACCTCTATGAAGAAGGTATACAAAAACTTGTGCATCACTATGACAAATGCCTGCAAAATTTCAGCAGTTATATCGAAAAGTAGTTTAAGAGTTGTAGAATTTTGTGCAATAAATAATTGCTGTGTATCTCTACACAATTTAATTTTATTACCAAACAGAACTTACTTTCTGAGTGACCAGCTCAGATTTGTTTATTGATTAAGCTTGCTGTATTCTCTTACTTCCATTGTAGGTAACGAACGAAATGGCTCAGGCGCTTTTCCTCTGTTTCTCCATTCGGGAGGACCAGGTTCGAATCCCGTAGCTGACTTGCCTGACCCATGGTTTTTCGGTGGTTTCCCTGGTAGCCAGACGAATGCTGAGTAGGTTAAATACATCCTCCGATTTTCCTATCCAACCATTTCATCTCCATTATCATTTCACATCATCTCTCAACTGTTGGTGGAAGTGTCGGCGGGCATCTCGGAGGTAAAATGAAATGAAATGTGTAGTGTTTAACGCAAGCTTTTACTACATACGGCACCGCAGGCTGTGACACTGATGATACATGAGATGAATATGGAGCACCGGTGGAATGAGATGGCGGGGGAAACTGGAAGTCCCGGAGAAAACCCCCAGCGGCGTGTTGTCCACCACAAATCTCACTTTGCGGTCTCCTGGGATCGAACCCGGGTCGCCTTGGTGAGAGCCAAGCGGTCTAACCACTGAGGCACGGAGCGGGCCCTCGGAGGTGCATGGCAGGATGATAACCTCTGGATCTTAATCAGGATGACAAGACTTTCTCCTCCGGCGGGATGGACTCCGATTCCTTAGCCGGCCTAGTGGGTCGCTTTAGGAACGCACCAGAGGGATGCCGGTTGTCGGGGAGTTTATAACTAGTAAAGCGTAGGGAAGGTGCCCTCTGCTGTCGTGAATCCTTAAGGTAGGCCGCCCTGTCTCCTCTCACATCGTTCTCTGTCCAGGGGATGCCCGAAATTGGGGTATAGGTACAAAAGACCAGTCTGGTTGACATACGGTGTCCCCTCCGTAAAATGCTATCTTATAATATCCATTGTATCTGCAAGAAAACATGTAATAAAATAATTTTTACAAATTGCATTCCGATTATCGTGCAGTAGATTGAAAATCAATCCTTTTAATGGCAATTTCTGTAAAATGGCCAGAGAATGTTTTTCGTGTGTAACACATCTGGTTTTTAAATTTAATTTCGATTTTAATTTTGGTGAATAAGTAGTCCTTAATGTTTCAACTTTTAACTTAGCATAATTATACCTAGATTTTCCCTAATTGTATAGTAAAATGTAGTAAGTATGAGCATTAATATAACCTATTTAAATCTCACGAATTTCCTCTTTTTAAATGAAAATTCTGAATGTCTTGTGTGCCAATATTTATTTTAAGATTATATTTATACCCATCTAAACGATAAAGCACTCTTCCTTATTTCAAGAAAGGATCCAACTACTACAGTGCAGCTGCATTCCGCCGAGATACATCTTGGTGACAGGTTGACCTACGACCTTGTTAATTCGTTGAGATTGCAGCTGCAGTAATTAATAAACCAGTACAGCTTCATAATCAGTGTGAGCATGGCAACAACGGAACACTGAATATGACCTCGTCATTACTGTTATTTTCAGTTTTGCTCAAATAGTGCAAGGAGACTCATAAATCAAGACGGGATTGTCGGCGCGCTGCATTTCACGTGTCACTGCTCCCACTCATTTGTTTTCACTATACAGATGTTTGTTATCCTTGTTCAAGAAGAGCCCAAGGGTTATTCTTGCCATACTCTCATTTCTCTTGGCAAAGATATTTACTTCGGTTCTTCCTTTAGCACGTTTACTTACTTCCTTGCACTTAATTCATTTACGTTCGTATCTCAGGGGTATATTTAACACAAAGAAAATCAGCGATTTGATAAATCAATGAGAAGCTTTCAACACAGTGCCAATTTTTTTTATAATCATTTAGTAGAGCACCTGCCTTTCTCAACTATTCGCGGTTCGATTCCTAAAGGACTGGCTAAACTTTCCTTTGAAAGACGAATTCAGCATATAAATGTGAGTTCTAAATACCACTGAAGTAAAACATGATATGAAGTTCTATGGCAATTTAAAATGCTATATGACTCGAAATAATAAATTATGTAGCTCCTCTGGACAAACTGGAAGTGATAATATTGTCGCGAACCCATTTAGCGACTGGCGGCCGACGCACACAAAAGGGCAGATAGTGCGGCGCGGAGATTAAAGGGTTTCCGAAACAGATAAAGCTAGATGACTGTAAAGTTCGTGTTTTGTCTGGTGCTGTCTTACACAACATTCCACAAACTTCTGGAACTATGAATGAGAGCTATAGAAGAAGCCGCGTAAGGGAGAGTGGTAATCGAAACTGCGTGTGCGTACAGTTGTGTTTTGAAAGTAAACTGATTTTTTGTGGACGGCAACCTTGGAAGATTGTATTTGTCTATGTTACGCAATTCTGCTACTGTAAGGGCTGACCAAAGTTGTTGCTACGGAAATAGAGCATTTTGAATTCCTGCGTACCCACAAAGTCACAATATTAAGAGATATTTCAGGTAAGTCAGCTGCCCCTATTTATTGTTATCTATGCAACCCGTAGTTGATATTCTAATATGAAAACTTTGACCCTTATAGCACAAAAGCCGTTACTGCAGCTCTGCCCTTCTATTCGGATTGGATTAGTGGGTTTTAGGGCCCGCCGACAACGAGGTCTTTTGGGCCCTGCTTCTATTCGGTAATGTAGCATCCAGCATTTATACTTACAGCCCTGAATGAGCTCAAAGGATATCCGAAAGCTTAAATAAACGAAGCTTTTTCATGCTTACAATGCTAGCAAGGTCATAAACGAATACTTTCCCAAAGAGCAACACAGAATATGCGGCAGCTGGCCGAGTGGGTTAGCTGCTGGATTATGGTGATGCAAAGGTTAGGTTCGAAACGTCACATTGTTTGCTTTTTGTTTGTTATAGTCCTTATTCTCTGTATTTTAGTTACTAATGTATTTATTGCTGCCGCTGGCTCTCTTTTGAGACAAATACATAAGAATGATAATCTAACAATTAGGGATCATGCTTAGCTTTGTGATCCTTTATAATCTATACTGTATATGGTGTTGCAAACCATGTTATGCAGTTAGCCTACATGTCTTAGGAGCATTTAATCTAAAAAATGCTTCATCCTTAAACCCTATGATTCATTCTGTTATTGATAAAAGAGTTGTGAAATTATTAAGTTCACGTTAAACAGAAAAATAAATTGTCTAAGAGTATGAATTTCATTAACGCAATAAATGTTCAAAATGATCACTCACGACACTATTTAAAAGTTTTCAAATACTTAATACCTAGATAATGGAGCATTCATTCACGCCAAATGAAATAAAATGTGTAGTGTTTAACGCCCGCTTTTACTACATACGGCACCTCAGGCGATGACACTGATGATACATGAGATGAATATGGAGCACCGGTGGAATGATATGGCGGGGGAAACCGGAGATCTCGGAGAACACCCGCCCCAGAGCCGTGTTTTCCACCACAATCATTCACGCCAAACACCGACGCAGTCGCTTAAGCCACTTTGCATTTGGGAAGTGTTGAAACTTGTTTGAATGGCTTAAGTACAATACCGACCATAATAAAATATCTACGACGAACTACAAATTGCCCGCCTTGGTAGCGTGGTGGTAGCGAGTCTGCCTCATGTTCAAGAGGTCCCGAGTTCGAATCTCGGTCAGGGTGAGTTACCTGGAAAAGTTTTTTCCGGGGATTTCCCTTATCCTGAAAAACGAATGTTGGGTAACTCTAAGCTCTATGGATCGTGGGCTCATTTGAGCATCATTTTACCCATTCCATTCATCGTCCGATATGACTTAGCCTTGGAGGACGTAAAATTACAACAAAAAAATTCTACAAATTTATATCTATCTACCAGTGAAAAACATCGCGACTGCAGTGGAAAATAGGGAAAATAAAAAAAAATTACAAAAGGCAATAGGAATGACCCAAATAATTATAGAGGTACCTATAGTGTTATAAAATGTTATATTTAACATAATACCAAATTATAGGTCACAAGAAGTAAAATAAAGGGTATTAAAATTTCTGAGCTGAACACGAAAGATTTGCACCCAGCTTACATTGGCAGAGTGGTGAAGTAACCTGTACAATAAATACCATTTAGCCAACGCTACCTTTCAAGCTGAGTAAGTAACCGCATACCTCGGATACTTTACGCTTTTTACAGCTTCATACAGAGTTTTGAGCTCGTTTTGGTAGTTATAAATCAAAGAAAAAGAAAAGAAACTGCATCCACCATGGCAATTACTGTATGAGCTAAAACCTGCAGTCATTTCTGTTAAGCTAAAGCCATCTACCTAATTCTTAGAACATTTTGACATGGCTGTACAAAGAAAAACACGTTTTGGCTGAAGATTTAATTCCAGTTGGTCCCACTGTGTAGATCTACCATTTTGTGTTCCAATATTATTGTCAACTGATGCATGTGACAAGATGTTTCTTCAGGGGCGTGTTTAAAGGTATGTCTGAATGCACGTTAATGAATAAGAACTAAAATTACTACTGCAGCTCTCTGAGTACGATGTTTTTGGAATCGACGTACATAATATTTGCTTTCGCTCCCATACAATACATTTGCATTGATTTATCTACCGTTCCTGTATAATCTGTTCAGCAAACATCCATTAGAAGGCACTCAAAAAAGGGTGTAAGTCACATATGTCGCTTAGCATATTGCATAATTTACAAAATAATTAGGGGCTGGTGGCTTACCTGGTATAAGTAACGAATTAGTGCTATATTAACTGTAATTTAATAAATAGCACCCTACCACCAACTAATGACCGTCATTATCTCCACACTTCAGAAATGGAACACTGTCGTTGTGGACCAATAGCAACCCTGATTTTCTGGAAATGACAGTCGCATGTTTACTCCACGCGGAGTCTCAGTTGCCAAAATTCGAACTTCCAGTTGATCTGTTTCATTACGTGCAGAAATTCGTCGTATGTCACGATGTGGAAACCGTGGGAGGGAAATGCAGTGGTAAATGCAAATGAAGTAGTAAGATAACTTTCAGTCAAATGAAAATAATCAAAGTGATGACAATAATGTGAATGAATTGGAAAGTGTTGCTGGGCCGAGTAATGTAACTGGAGAGGCCTCACAAAACAGTTATAACGGGAACTCTTTCTAAGCAAATTCAAGCGCTTGTTTTGAACACATATAAATATGTGCTGACAAATAATCTTGGTAAGGGGTCATGCAAAGAATCTGATAAATTCTGGGTATTCATAGAAATACGGTAAGAAGAATTGTGACGAAAGGAATACCAAAGACGCCGATCAACTGTGAATACTAAAGGAAAACGTTTCTCTAAAGAACATAATTTCACATGCGATTTAATTCGCCTAGAAATTTATGGATTCTATGTAAAAGGGAGAAGGTCCACCTTACCTAGATGAATTGGTTGCACATCTGCAAGACATTTCCTTGTGGGCACTGCACTTGCGCGGCCTCCTAAAGCAACTGGGTTTCAAACACCGCACTTTGAATAAGAGGAGGTTTATTATGGAATCCTTATGGAACCCAGTAGAATTGTAGCTTAGCGTTTATATAGCTTGTTATATAGCTTGTGTTTATATAATGGACGTAAGATAATTTATTTAGACGAAACTGCGTACGATACCCATGACGTATCGAGAATGGTGGCAACCACGCAGAAAGGACTGGGAGAAGGAGGGCTGGTGTTGTAAAAGGATTATAAGGGTTCTTCAAAGGAGGCGGCCCAACTTCACACGCGTTAACTAAACAGACTTTACTTGCCATATTGTACTCACAGGAAATGAAAATATTATCGTCCGTACCCAAGCTATACCTGCACTCTCACTGAAGTTTCGAGGACGCATATCCTGCTGAGCAAGCACTGATGAGCGTATGTCGGATAATACGAAATGTCGGTTTACCGAAGGTCGGATAACCGAGACTCTATACATAAGGATGTCGTCGTCGAGTTCTGTCTTAACGCACACTGACCCTAAGAGTGAGCACTTCCTCCTATACCTTGTTTCACATAAGCTTGCCCAGTATCTCTTAACGGTCACGTGACCTAATCACCACTCATTGGTTGCTGTTGTGGTAATGACTGTCGTGCGGTAAAAATTAGTTCGTTATTTAACATGGTGATATATCATTATATGTTGGAAGAGCATTGTCAAATTTATATTTTCTTAACTGTTTTAATTAAATATATTACGCAACAGTTGATTTATCTGAAATGCATGTTAATTCTTAAACGAAGTAAAGAGGAGGTTCCTTTGCTCTCAAGCACATGGCACGATAGCACGTGATTTAGCGGTAGTGGTGAAATTTGTTTATATGACTTTTATCACTGACCTTGTTTTGAACTGGATTAGTCATATATCGCCATTCGAGAGTGCTAGAGCTAAATTATTTTATTGAATGTTTATTGCGCATGTACTTATTATATGTATAATGGCAGAGTCTACCGCCAGTTTTTCGCTGAAGTATCGCAAGGATAATTATTTAAAAACAGGCGAAAAAGAATTGTGTTGCTGTGTTTAATGCACTCACAGAGAAGAATTCGTTTTGTCAGTGAGAGAAGTCGAAGAGCTGTGCTCTGAGTTACAGGTGTGAGTGTTAGATCCGTAGGAACATCGCGACATGAAATTGAGGAAACAGGAAAACTTACCACTTCAGGCAAAAGCAGGAATAAACAAAAGTGCGTGCTCGGAGAAAATACGTGAAAAGTGTTGTGCGTCGTCATGTGTGTAGTTTTTCTTTAGAAACGAACTCCCTAACATAAGTAACATTAGGTCTGCTGTAAATGAGGATACAGATTTACCAAATTTCAGGAGATTGCTTATACAGCTGGGATTTGTGAATGAAAAAAGAGGCAAGAAAAATGTGCTAAAAGACAGAGGCGATATTGCTGTGTGGCGAAGACGCTATTTTAAGGACAACCACACTGCACCGAGATACAAATCGCTAAATATACACGAAGAACACACGAAAAGTAAAGTATGGTGTGACACGACTTTTAAGACTGAAAGACAAGCATTTTTGAAAGGTATGTGTTCTGGTTTAAAAAATCCCAGTGGAAAAGGCCAAAGGCCTTTCATTATAAACTCTTTCAGTTTCATTGCTCAGTCATTCTGTTTCAATTTGCTCAGTTCATTATAAACTTGTATTTTTGCATGCCTTCATATCCTTATTTGTATGATTTTTGTATGATTTTATTTATCTTCCCGGCAATTATTACGAAATGTGACGGGAAGGCACCGCCTATGGCCTATGACGCGAAAGCATTAGCCAATTAGGGCGAGGGGGAGGGTTGTTGAACGCGGAGTGATACATTTCAGCCGGCAAGGTTATATGAAACAGATATAGAGTCAAATATCCGGTTGTGTTATATGGTTAAATATGATGTTGAGAAATATAAAGATAATAAGGGATATGGAGATTCAATTCGCTGTCCACCCTCTTCTTCAGTAACATTTTAAAATGCAATACCTACCTTATGACATCATTCGGGAATGAGCAAATCTGATGACAGCTTGGTGACAACATTCAAGGACATATTAAATATTTAAATGAGCACCCACAGGATCAAGTGCTGGGATCATATTATAAAGTGCAGTATAAAAGTATTTGCTTTCAAAACCTACAGCAATCTGCTCATATAGTTGCCAACAGAAAAATAAATTAAATGATGTGATACAATAAAATAAGAAAAAGAGAGGCAATAAACAAAATATTCATGAAGCACTTGAGGTGTTATAAATCAACATGAAAGGTAGGTGTTGACTGTATATAAAGCAACATATCACGTACTTCATGTTTTGTAGAAGAAATCGTCACACAGCTTGAAATAAAGCGGTAGCAAATCATCCGCTTCCAAAATCCAAAGGAAGGTGTATCCCGTGATGGGACTGCGGGGGCTTGAAATAATCGAAAAAGAGAAAACAAAGATTAATAATAATGGAAAGTTTGCAGGAGGCGTAGCCAAAAGGTGAATCACCCACACAAGGGTGTTACACCCACTTTAGACATTACAATTATAGGGAGGGATCAGCGCAACAAGTGGCAACGGCATGCGTCAGCCTCCCACTTGTTATTGTTTTCATATTACACTAACATAGCCTACTTCCTGGCTTTGGGATGATCTTCACCCTTTCGCTACGGATGTGTTAACCTTTTGTGGGACAAGTCTGCAAAACTACAGAGAAAGCGAGGCTGCGATGCATCCATCTGTGCTACGATATTTTCTAAGTGTTCATTTAGATCTGCAATGCAGCCTCAGTACATTGTATGTTGCTTAATCGAAAACTTAAAACAGCAAATGCTCTATTTCTGTCTGTTCTAATCAGCTTAAGGTGACTGTGCTTAAATAGACAGAAGAAACTCTGAGGTCTAGGTGATTAATGCTGTAAATTTCCATTTATTTCTTGATAAATGTCTTATTTACATCACTACATGAAAGTACACGTTGTGAATCAAAGACAGATTCATTGATACCGCTCAAAGATTTTAAGTACGATGATATAGTATCTGTCTAATTTGGCTGAGCTGACACTGCGAGTAATGCATTGAAATCTTCTGAAAGGAAGATATTTTGATAAGTATTATCTATTAAGGGTAATTCGGGTATGTTGCGACTTTAAGGAAAACGTGAGCTAATCATATCAGGACCTTCGCAACATCTGAATATTTTGAAAGCAAGAGACTGGTCCCTGCAAATTGGACTCTACTATCCACAATGTATTAAATGGAGAAATGTACACTCAAGTTTGAGCATTAGGTTATTTTAACATTTCAGTCCTTGATATAGTCCCTAATTGTCCTGGTCCTTTTCGAGCATTTTATGATGTGATATCTACCATATAGAAGACATATGAGCACACAGTTCTACTTACAATCAACAGAAGCAAGCAGGGCCCTAGTAAACATCAGGGAAAGGAAGAAAAGTGAAATCGACGTATCCATAATGTAAGGGGCCGGTTTTGTAAGTTTGGTTACTTTTTTGGAAAGGGATTTGGCACTGCGACCAGTCTTGGTGTATTGAACCTTATACCATCCCCGGGAGGAGAGACGAGGTGAGAGGAGATAGAGGGCCGACGTCCGATGGAGCCACTACAGTGCAGAGGGCTTGATCCCTACATTTTACTTAGATGGAAACCTACCCAGGCAGGCCAGGACAACGGACATTCCCCCATACTGTGGTCCAAAGACGTCCCAAAAGTAGGTTTGGAGAATGGCAACCGACCTACCGGAGAAGGACGTGCTTCACTCAGAGTATAACTTCCTGCCATGCACTACCGAGACTCCCGCCGACACTTCTACTAACTCTGTGTTTATAATTGCAGTTCAATTTTCACCAGAAAATCCCCCTGTTTCCTATCCAATATTTCCACGCATTTACCTATATGAATGGATAATAGCCGTAATAGCATTGAAGTAAATGGTTCAAAAAATGTATCTATTTGCCAACAAGAACTGCAGCTCCGTTTACATTTTTGCATTAACTGCGAAAGTACTCTACCTCCTTCATTCTTCCTCAGTTGCTCTCCCTCTCAATGTTCACTATCACACCTACGTACTCTTTCTCAGTCACCGTGTTAACTGTATTTTTATCATAACTTTACGAACTACAGAATTAAGAAGGATATGTCATTAGTGGGATAAATAGGCAATTCCTCTGGATTACAAACAGAATTCTTATTTTACGAGAAATAAGCGTCTGTATTACTTATAGGTTTGTGCAATATGGTATAATTATTATTTCATAATATTATCTGTATATTTTTTCTTTCTCCTTTATCTTATTATATTTAAATTATTGTTTATTGATTCTTAAAATTATATCAGTAGATATTATTTCCATAAAATTCTACTGTGATATGCAAAACTAAGATATTTACTCCTCCTTGTGAAGCTTGCTACTACCTTAGAGAAAAACATATGTTTTATTTGAAATTTTCTGAAGTGGAATACTGTAGTGACATTCACATCTAGCTATTGGGACTTTGCTTTCAGCATGTCCTACTGGGTCATTAACCTTCAGCAACCACTTGTAGCCTTTCGAGAGGTTGTTATCATCTTTGCCTTTGATGGTCGCAATTTGTTAGGTAACCGGAGAATGCACTACATATGCAAAGATCTAAATGTTACACCGCGTGAAACAGATAAGCACAATCCCTTCGGCTTTAGCTTGTTTCAAGAGTGAAAACACACAGAATACCACTTTGGGTCTACAATGATACCTACGCACAGAAATGGAATGTTTGCAGGTCAGTGAAGCGTTGTAAAACCAGTTTAAGTATCCAAGAATTCTAAATAAGTAAAGTATCGTTTTGCCAGAGTAGAATAAATCAGTGTTTTTATGCCTCTTAGGATGACTGAACACGCAATCCGATATTGACAATTCTAACTTATAAGATAACGGGAATTTGTGAGTGATTCAGTCTAAGCTCGCGAAAAAGTGTATTTTAGTAGTAGAAAATTGTGACTAGTTTTGAGTAGTTCATGTAAGTAGTTATCTATACCAAAGGCCACAGAACTCATTATTGCTAGATTATCATTTACCTAACAACTAAATAATCAAGCTAAAACCAAATATATACACCCAATAATTTCTGAATAAGATATACAATTCAGGTACTTAATTTTGATATCTAAGAGTAGTAATATAACCGAAGAGTTATTAAAATATATATTTTAATTTTCATTTTCAGCCTAACACAGACAATTTTAAATGTAACTTATTCTGTAATTTTTCTTCTATAGCTCATAATCTTACAAATTCACTTCTACAAATTTATGTTCAATCATTGGATTAAATTAAATTTAATAAATAGGTAGTTCGAAGGTATTATATTGTAATTATAGGGTTAGGTACCTGCACTCATAAAATTTATTGAAATACGAGCGCTGTTCAATAAAGAATCATAACAACCTTTTTTGACAACGTACCTTTTCTCATCCTCATAATTTTGATGGCCCTTCTTAAAATAGTCTCCCCTGAATGCAATGTACTTGTCCCAGGGTTTCTGCCAGTCTTCAAAGTCATGCTAGAAACCATTTTTTGAGAGATCCTTTAAAATTGCCTCCGCAGCCTTCGCCACTACGTCTGATGATGGATAATGCCTCCCACAAAAATGTTTCTTCAAGCTACGGAATAGAAAAGAGTCACATGGGGCTAAATCTGGACTATAGGGAGGGTGAGGGATGCACTTCACGTTGATTTTTGCAAGATTGGCAACAACATTGGCAATATGCGGTCGCGCACTATCGTAGTGCAGCATCCAGCCTTCTTCACGGAATTGTGGTCTTTTGCGCCTGAAATGGACTTGTAATATTTTCAGGACATCCCTGTGGTTTTGTCCAGTTACTGATGTGTGTGCAGGCACATGGACATCAAAGAATGAGACGACCATGACTTTTCTAACAGAATCAACCAAGTTTGCTTTTCTGGGGGTTGGTGATGAATGATATTTCCACAGTGAGCTTTGCTTTTTGCTCTCAGGATCAAAATGATGTAGCCAAGTTTCATCAGCAGTGATTACGTTTGAAAGAAACGCCGGATCTTCCTCTAACATCAACTTTAACTGCATGTTACCTCCATTTCAGCGGTAGGCGATACTGAACATGTGTAAACTTGCCTGGTTCTCACAGGCAGGAACCAGGAATACCAACAATGGAACTACTACGGCGTGTTTGTTTCACATTAAGCTAACAGAAAATAATAAAATTGAATTTTAGTAGGAAAAATTTTGAACGTAAAAATTATGATCATTCTTTATTGAACAGCCCCCGTAGATATATGGTAATTTATTAATGAAATTGTTTACCTAATCCTGAATTTTATTATAAATAGATTAATTACTATGTGACATTTATATTTAAATTTAAGTTGGTTGTAATTAATTTCATATTTTTATACTTGATATTATAATTTATATCATACTATATAAGGTGCCGCCGTGATAAGGTGTGCAGGTTGGATTCATATGCACCACCTGCCAGTACTTTTGCCAAGTAAATTCTAACATGTTTATTTTTATACTATGACTTAGTTATCTTTCAGGTATGCTTCTAGGTCGTGGTGCCGAACAGATAGGTTGAATGCTTGAACATTGTAAATGCTGTTTTAGACGTTGAGTCCCACTATAGTCGGTATCAACGCTTGAGGGGACTCCCGTAGGAACCATATCCCTTTAAAGCATAGTTTTAGGTGGCAGCCATAGGCTTTAATAACATTGAATAATCTTCCAGTGCGGTTCGCTTGTTATTATAGTATTGTACTGGCCGTTGTCAATTATCTACACAAAAATTTAATACCTTGAGTTGTAAACATTATATTATTTGTACAATTACATGTAGTGCTGTTTTAGTATAAAAAGGAAAAATTCAAGCAACTGCAGTCAAATGATACCCCGTCAACATCCAAGCACATCATAACACCCATTATTTTACTTGGGCCCTCCTCGTCCTTTACCACTGCAGTTGCCGAAATTCGAACTCGCGACGTTTAACATTGAATGGATGGCCAGTCCAAACGTAACGCTTTAACCATTATGGCTATTCGAATCGATTGCTCTGAGGCACCGCAGAAAGCGGTATGAGAACCGGTTTGGCAAGTACAGCAAGAAGGGCATAAGTAGCAAACTAATTCGTGCAGCAAAGGGATATCCGATGTTGGCGGCTGTGCGGTGGATCCTGGTATGGGGATGAAGAACATTCAGCGCTAGCTAGGGACTTCGACACGTCTTTGTGGCCTTGTGCCTATGACTTTTGGACTTCTGTGGTTCCCTCACTTCATCTGCTCCTTTTGATTTGTGTTGGTCTACATTAACTTCAGTTGTGAAATAAGACTTGAAGCTTTCCTGGCGACGAATATGCTCAGTTTCTTCTCGGGCAGCCAGCCAGGTGAAAAGACGATTAGATATCAACGTTTCGGAAGTGTTTATCTCTCTCATCATCAGGATATTTATAAAATGTTATAATCCCAAATGAAATACTGGATATAACACAACTATAAACAAAGACAAAACACTATCAAAATTCGCATTACTGAACAAAAGACTGTTTTCAGTAAATTAAATCCCAGGTCAGGAGATGGCGTGAGTATAGAAAATTGTGTCAAAGAAACGTAAATGCTTAACTTGATTATCAAGCTGTATTTAACTTTGCTTCTTAAATCGACGGATTTCCAATTTAAGGCTGGTTTCCAACAGGAGCTGAACTGAAATCCAGCATCACGATAAGCGTGCTCCTTTCAGGGGAAATCGTCAAAGCCTCCTTAATTCTCCGCTCCCAGTAACTGTTGCATTTTACCAAGATGGTCGTCTCCCGAAAATTGGCTCTATGGTCGTTATCAAAACAATGCTCTGCCAGTCCAGACTTCTCAGGTTGCATTAAACGAATGCTCCGTTCATGTTGGATTATTCTAGTAGCAATGGTCCTTCCTGTTTGCTCCTATATACGGTGTCCCACATTCACAAGGAATGCGGCACACTCCCGGAACTTGGAAGTCCAGTTTGCCTTTCACTGGTCTCAACAGAAGTTCAATCTTCGGAGGTGGCTTGTGGATGGTCCTGATGTTGTATTTGATGTTGATGTTGTATTTGTAATAGTTTTGATAACGACTATAGAGCCAGTTTTCGGGAGATGACCATCTTGGCAAATTGCAACAGTTACTGGGAGTGGAGAATTAAGGAGGCTTTGGCGATTTCCTCTAAAAGGAGCACGCTTAATCGTGATGCTGGATTTCAGTTCAGCTTCTCTTGGAAACCGGCCTTAAAATGGAAACCCGTCGATTTAAGAAGCAAAGATCAATACAACTTGATAATCAAGTTAAGTAGTTACGTTCCTTTGACACAATTTTCTATACCCACGCCATCTCCTGACCTGGCATTTAATTTACTGAAAACAGTCTTTTGTTCAGTAATGCGAATTTTGATAGTGTTTTGTCTTTGTTTATAGTTGTGTTATATCCAGTGTTCCATTTGTGGTTATAACATTTTATAAATATCCTAATGATAGGAGAGATGCACACCCCCGAAACGTTGATATCTAATCATCTTTTCACCTGACTGGCTGCCCGAGAAGAAAGTGAGCACATTCAGTTGTGAAGCTTTCCCCACAGATGGTTAGCCTTTGCTTTTGTACTTTTTATTTTGTATTACTGTAAGCACTTTTAAAAAAATGTTAAATTTGTAGTATACTTAGTGCATATGCAGCCCTCATAAAAGTATTTTAATATATGATATGCATTTAGCTGAAATTGAAGGTTTGATGATGAACCTGACCCTTATATAGGTAATATATGTATATTTAGTATGTCTGCTTGATTCAGTTGTTCAGGAACTGGTCTACTGGTCCCAAGATTCAAACCTGGCTTAGACCATTGCTTTTTAGGTGTGCTTAAAAGCGACAGCTTTATGATATTGACTTTCGCGGCATGGAAAATTACTCCTTCTAAACCACATTCTTGCGCTGGTGTGATCTTGATAATTAGCAGCGACTTTAACAAACAAAACATTTTGAAATAATTTATATCTTTTTTTATTAGTTATTTGACAAGGAGCTCAGCTTTCCTGAGACTTCGAAAGTAATAACTCTGAAACCAAAAAATCCACTATGCTTCTCTGTAAGAGATGCGGGAGCCGAATAAATGCGCGAAGATGGAGTAAAACAAAGCCTAAGGAACAAAGTAATAATCCACAATCAAGAAAGCGGACGCGTCATGTAAATCTCCGTTGACTTAATGGAGCTGGACGACCGTGAGTTTAGCTGGCGTGCATTGTGCTCTGCCTTTCTCTTCGGAAGGTGTTCGTATCTTGGCCAGAGCTCAAATGCATCTGAAATAGAGCGCACAAGACACTTTGACCTCTCAATGCAAGTAACATATTGTATTCTAAAAAAAAAGTAAAAACGAGTCGGCAGCAATTAATAAAATACCTAAGTGAAGCATTAGTTTTCTTCTCTTTGGCCAAATGGCAGACATAACCGCTTTTGCTGTGTCGCATTTATCAACCATTCGTAAGGCTTAGGTGTTAATTTCTTATTTCCCTTCGTACGTAGAAAAGTAATTGGTCGCCATAGAGCTGGCCTGCAGCGCGAGACCTGGGTTCGATTCCCACCTGGGAGTTGAGTCATTTTCTTTAGCCTAGGTTATACTCTATCGTTCCCAGAGTTCGTAGTTTGAGTTGTGTGTATGTGTGTGAATCAAAACAAAACCGTGTAGACTATTATTGGCAATACAGTGTAAATAGAACAATGAAAACAAATTGAATGTGGTCTGAACCAACTCGCGTAATTAAAGGCCAATAATATTTTGCCTCTTCCTCTTCTTGAAAGGTGAAATTATATTATTGTACAATGCACTATTGTATTAGTAATTTTATTTAGAGAAATAAAATTGTTCTTATATATACAGTTCACAAAGGATGAAGCTAAATATTTTAAATCATTACAAAGGTAGATAATCCCCAGTACTCTCCTTCTCTATGCCCCCTCACTCTCCTTAATAATGATGAACATCCCTCCATTCATTCACTTTCTAATCCATCAATCTTTCCGTGTCTTGTCTCTCCATCTATTTGTGTTATCCCCATCTATATGTATGTAAGCTTGCATGCCTCTGAACAGTATAACTTAAAAATTAAATGTTGGATAAAATAAGTCCTGAAGTTTTGCTGGTGAAGATGTGTTCAAGTTGTTCTCGGGAATCAAGCCAGTGAAAAGACGACTAGAAATCGAGGTTTTAACAATAAAACAAATAATAAAAAGGAGAAGAGAATTTAATTTATGGACCCATATATTATTTGTTGATTACGTAAAAGCATTTGGCAAAGTTGTACGGCAAAAGCTATGGGATATAATGACATTAAATTTTAAAGATAAAGAAAATGTACAAAGGGACCTGTATCAGCATGGATAATGGTTTTAAGACAAAAACTATCAACCTAGGTGTAAGACAGGGCTGCCCAATATCGCCAACACTTTTTAATATTTATATCGACGCAGTACTTGCCGAATGACAAGCTCAGTTGAAAGTAGATTTTAAGTTAGCTCATACAATCTTAAATACAATCCTGTTTGCAGATGATCAGGTCATTCTGGCAGATACTGAAGACGGATTACATACAGCTTTGTACCAACTCGACAAAACTATGTCAAAGTATAATATTATCATTTTAGCAGAGAAAACGGAAGTGATGGCTTTTATTGGTAAATACCCAACACGGTCCAAAATGCTCCTCAAAAACAAAATACTAGAAAAAGTTAAATATTTTAATTACTTAGGATGTGATATTTTCTATGTATGTGAATGAGATTAAAAACAAAAGATCTATAAATTTTAAAACATATGTAGCACTATAAACGAACATTGAAAAACAAAACAAGAAGAGATACCATATTAAAGTTTTATAAAACTATGGCAGTGCCTGTTATATCTTATGGAGCCGAGACCTGGACCTTGAACAGAACTGATAAAAGAATAATTGAAACGGCTGAAATGAAATTTTTGAGGTACGTAGCTGGCTGTAGTCTTAAAGATCGCATTAAAAGTGAAACAATAAGAGAAAAACTAAAGATATTTCCTTTAAAAGACAAACTCAGGGTATACAAACTGAAATGGCAAGATCATCTCTCTCAAATGCCAGAAGAAAGACTCACCAAACAGGCCTTGCAGTATAAACCAGTTGGTATAAGAGATGTTGGAAGACTACGGAGACGCTGAGAAGATCCCTTCTGAGCCGAAACAGGTCTATCTGGCCTATATTGAAGGTTGATGATAATGAACTCGAGGTTTCGACAGTGTGCATCTCTCCCATCATCGTGAGCATAGAAAATTAATTGGGTCAAAGAAACGTAACTACTTAAGTTAATTATCAAACTGTATTGATCTGTGCTTCGTAAGTCGACGGATTTCCATTTTAAAGCCGGTTTCCAAGAGGAGCTGAACTGAAATCCAGCATCACGATTAAACGTGCTCTTCTCGGAGAAAATTAGATGATGATGGGAGAGATGCACACTCCCGAAAGATCGATTTCTAGTCGTCTTCTCTCATGGCTTCCTACCCAAGAACAACTTGAGCATAAACGGTGGATGAATATACAATTGATATTTCAATTCACTACCTTCCAAAGTCGCGGCATGACGGTTTTGAGGAAGGCTTTGAGCCCATACCAAATTATTACTCAATATTTTGTCATTGACGATTGTCTCAAAAACTGCAGTAACGGACGTTCTTATTGGTGCTTTTAGTGCTATGTACAAATTAAGCAACTCCGCAGGGCTTTCTGGGGCTAGGCCTAACGTCCGGCCTCTCCGTCCCTCAGCTCTACACACTACAAATGTCACGACGAGGTGCAGTACTGGAGGGTGAGACGTGGTGAGCTGCACCAATCCTTGCTGACCCAAGTGGTCTTCTCAATATGGGGTCACTACTTCTTAGTAGCTCCTCAATTGAGCCTTCAGGAACCTGAGGAGGCTGAGTGCACCCCAACAGAATAATATCTCTATGCCAGTACCGGAAACTAAACGTAGATATCCCTTTTGTAAGCAGTGTTAGCTGCAACACGAACTAGATCGATGAAATATTACATTCCAGCAAAATTTCCATTCTAAGATTTCAATATAAGCACTCTAATGGTGTGTCTTGTCCCAAAAAATGGAAGAATGTTCCATTTATGACACATTTAATATCTAAGTTCATATCGATGGCTTCCGGCATTAAAACAATTGGCCACCGGCAATGGTGTTTATTCGTTTATTCTGCTAATATTTGGGTTTGTTATTAAGTTGTCTTTGTAAACATTACATTACATGAACACGTATTGAAATTACACACATGCAAACATTCACACCCGTGCGTACTTCAAGAGTGAAATGAAATACTAATTAGATTGTGTTAATGCGTGTACGTGCGGGCGCGTGTGTATGAATAGATAATTCAAAAAGAAATATGGGTTAAATATCCACAATGATATCTAAGTTCAGTAACTTCCAAAGGTAAAACAATTTCCGATGCAAACTACACTTGATATAGATAAGTCTATTCGTTTTCCATGTATTAGCGATAGTTAAATGGAAAACAAAATGTATATCTTGGTGTTTCTACGAATAGCCCATGGAGACCAATTATTCCAGAATGAATATTGTACAAGTAAAGGTAAATATAAAGCGACAGAAATATACTACTCAAGAATGCATTTCTCCTTTAAAATAAAAAGTATTTGTCAGCTTGTTCCTTGGCTTAGTAGGCAGAAGTATGTTCGTTCCCTATCTAGATATTGGGAATGCTTCTTCAAGACGAGATGAGCCCGGAATTCGTCTTTCAGGATAAGGGAAAACCCCGGAGAAGCCTTATCCAGGTAACTCACCCTGACCGAGATTCGAACTCGGGACATCTCGAACGTGAGGAGACGTGCTACCACCACGCCACCGAGGCGGGCTACTCCTGGTTCCCGCCTGTGAGAACCAGGCAAGTTCAGACATGTTCAGACATGTTCGTTGCATGCAGTTAAAGTTGATGTTAGAGGAAAATCCGGAGTTTCTTTCAAACGTAATCACTGCTGATGAAACTTGGCTAGATCATTTTGATCCTGAGAGCAAACAGCAAAGCTTAGTGTGAAAATATCCTTCATCACCAACCCCTAAAAAAGCAAAAATGGTTGCTCCTGCTGGGAAATTTATGGTTATTTCATTCTTTGATATTCATGGTATGGTTGAGCAACATGTTGTACCTGCACACACATCAGTAACTGGACAATACTACAGGGATGTCCTGAAAATATTGCAAGTATATATCAGGCGTAAAAGGCCACATTTCCATGAAGCAGGCTGGATGCTGCACCACGATAATGCGTGGCCGCATATTACCAATATTTTTGCTGAATATCTTGCAAAAATCAACGTGAATTGTATTCCTAACCCTCACTATAGTCCGAATTTAGCCCCATGTGACTTCCCTTTATTCCATAGCTTGAAGAAACACCTTTGTGGGAGGTGTTATCCATCATCAAAAGCAGTGGTTTAGGCTGCGGAGGCGATTTTGAAGGATCTCTCTAAAATGGTTCCCAGCATGCTTTAGAAGACTGGCAGAAACCTGGGAAGTGCATCGCATTCAGGAGAGACTATTTTGAGAAGGAACATAAAAATAATGAGGACAGTAAAGGTACGTTGTCAAAAAAAGTGATCATTCCTTATTGAACAGAAATCGTGGTTCTTGTTCACAAGCTTCGCCTTTGTCCGCCATCGACTGACAGAGCTTCTTAGGCAACCTAATACGTCAAAGAGGGAAATGAAATGGAAGGAAATGGGAGTGAAGAGATCTGCAGTAAAAGACACCACGTTAAGCATTCACATTACCGACCAGAGAAACCCATGGAAAACCTATGGTGAGAATGGGCGCCGCCAGTAAACGAACCCAGGTAACAGTAAGGTGAATCTAATGCATTACCTCGAAGTCAGTTTGAGATCTAAACGAGTAACATTATGTATGAGTCACTCTTATTATTATAAACATTTTTATTGTACCTTGAATTCAAACAGCACAGAAATGAAATTTCAGAACAGTACTAATAGTACATTAATTTAGTGTCAGTGTCGTAATGACATCATGGTGTTTAGAGCGTCGGGATATGTTGGGAACAAATGGTGGCGTTAAAATGAGGGCTGACTGTACAACCACTCAGCTGTGACCCTTGTTTGCCATCAGCTTGTAAATGAAAAACAACGGCGTGTTGACAACTTCGTTACCTGAACTTGTCGCGACAACAGGTGAAGTATTAACTATATATCCCCCTCCCCCATCTCACAGTCCTGGCAAAAGCTGATTGTTTATAAATATAGCTTTGGCTCTCTGTAATGTACATGTCATTTCTTGGCTCCCATTTTAATAAACACTACAGCACTACAGAAGCTGATGATCCGAGGAACTTAATGGAACTTTAGTGTTCTGGAAATTAAGTGCTAAATACTCTTATGCATGAAAAAATTGATTGTTTATAGCTTCGGAATATTTAGGTATTATTTAGTAAATTCCAGCTTCAACAAAGACAACTTCAAAGTCTTTTGGTGGTTTTCCTTCATATGCGGGATGAGAGGGGTAACTATTGCCTTCATCAGAATTCAAGAATTTAGTTTCTTATAACCATTCCTACTTCAAATGATTTTAATACAATTATTGAAGTTTATCTTTTTTCATAATCTAATCAAGAATACAGAAAATCTTGGTAAAGTGGGCGGTCATGAGTAGGGCCCGCATTTTGATGAAAAGTCATCTCTTTTCTGAGTAGTCACAGACGATGCTTGCCCGCCTCGGTAGCGTTTTTTGGAATTTCACGTCCTCCAACGTTAAGTCATAACGGACGATGAATGGAATGGGTGAAATGATGCTCAAATGAGCCCAGGGTCCATAGAGCTTAGAGTTACCCCGACATTCGTCTTTCAGGATAAGGGAAAACCCCGGAAAAACCTCATCCAGGTAACTCATGCGGGGTTTTCCCTTATCCTGTATGACGAATGTTGGGTAACTCTAAGCTCCATGGACCCCGGGCTCACGTAAATTACAAAAAAAAAAAAAAAACAGACGATGCTTATTGGAAATTAAGTGCATTCTGGAACAAATATGTTAGATATATATGGTTTTTATCGGACATCAAAATTGATTTTTTCCACAATTTTATAATAGTTATTTTTTAACATTTAGATGCATTTTCCGGTCATTTTCTTTATTTTTCAGGAATTTATTGGGCATTTTCATCTGTAGCCCGCATTCGGGAGGACCGAATTCGATTCCCGTGGCCGATCTGACCCTGACCCATGGGTATATATACACACACACAACCGCATGTGACAATTTTCAAATAGTAAGACAAGTGGTGAATAGCTTTGATAGGGTAGATTCTAAGGCAATTGAGAGCACACTGGATCTGTTTTCGGATACTCAAATCCAAGGAAAATTATCTTTCATTAAATCAAATTTTGCATTTTTATCGGATACCATAATCCGACTTGAAGAACGTGGCATGGCATTGGATTAGTCGATTGAGTTAATGAGGATTGCGAAAGAAAGTATAAAAAATATAAAGGGTGAGATTGGGGACAAAATTAGACAAACTAAAATTTGTGTTGAACAAAAATTAAGGATACCAAACAGTTTGTCATATTTCCGATATCTTGTCAGGAGGAAACTTCAGAACTGATATTTTTGAACAGGTTTTAAGAAGCAGTGACATAGTTTTTTTTAAAATATGGACCTATAACCACTGAGGAAGTGGAGAGAAGTTTCTCAAAGTATAAAATAGTTTTGGTTGACAACCACCGTTCCTTTACTTTTGATAACTTGAAAATGACCATGTTGGTGTATTGCAACGCTAAGTAAGGTGTGTTTTGGCTAATGGGTACAGTAACTTATTTTTTCATATTTTATAAAATTTAAAATGACCTGATGAATTTTAAACTTTATTATTTTGTAGCAATAATGCTTAAGTGTGTTTATTCCAACCATATATTATTTATTTGTCTGTGACAGTTATTAATTTATTATTAAGAATGAAATTGGTAATTATTTTTAGGTTATTTTTTTCATTTTATAGGCATTTTTTATATTTTAAGGGCAATTTAAGGCTCATTTTCAGAGAAGTCAACAACTTCCTGGCCCTAGTCATTAGACATGCTTCTAACATCTGTACTCCGTTTTTTCCTGACGAGTTTCAATCCTTTGAACAGTTGTGGACGTAAAATATGCTGCGCCTAGGAATTTGTAGAAATCAAGGAAACACAAATTTTAATACAAATGTAATATATTCTTCATAACTTTAAAGTTGGTATTTCCATAGCACTAAATTACAACTTGGTACACAGCAAGCTATGCAGTTATGATTTTGAAGATGTTGCTCTAAGACCCTCATTGGTCATAAATTATAAAATAACCTTGATAATGTTTATTACACCATATAATACAAGGATTACAGGACATATTTCAAAACAGAAATTACAGGTACATCTCTTCGTATGCGGCGTTTCTTTATTCTCTGTAGATATTTTAGAAATGGTCACTTATGAGTCATCACCCAACACAGACGGTCGGTCATTACACTGCTTAATAACTTTCTTTAGGTGAACACAAAGGAGGGGAAAAATGTGTAGGAATGAAAGAAGCTAGTGCAATACATAAGATGCTGACAACTCTGTGCCAAACACCCTTCTAACATACCAAGTAGATACCGCGACTACCTACTGTTAAAATAACGACCGCTCCGTGATTTATGAAATGTAGGTGCAAGTGGTGTTGATTTATCTGATTTATATCTCTGCTACTGCTGCTAGACATACGCACCGTTGCCAAACGTTATATAAGTGAAATATAATTCCATCATCACCTGCAGCACTTAATGTAATATTGTTTGCATGCGAGCTACACAGCTTTTGGAACCAAACAAGAACATAACACCAAACAGTTGTCTACCCTAGAAGCAGTATTGCTTTCATTCTAAACCACTTCATGTCTATTTAGATCAGGTTTAACATAATGTGAAGTTACGCTTCATCGTTTTAAAGTTTTGAGATTAACTGACTATATTTTGCAATTTCAATTAATATATTGGGAAAATATTTTGTCCGATCAGATTAGATTAGATTGACTTGCGTTCAGTAGGTTCAATTGTAGTCAGAAAAGCCTGTGAACATTGAACATGTTCAGAGGTATAAATTTTAATATCATATATATGTACAAAAGTTAACACAAGACACATTATAGTATACAGGCAATATGAAGAACAATATGGGAAAAAAGCAGCGATAATTATATTTGATGCAAAATCAAACACTTTTTAATTCAGCTTTCACTTGGGTTGTGCCAATACGTCTCAACCTTTTTGCAATGGATACCATTCTTGTTATTTCTTAAGTACATATACTTTAACAATAAAATTTCAACATGCATCATAGATTTATTGGTAATGATTTGTCATTGGAACAGTAAGATACTACTTACAGAGCTACAGAAGCATTATCAGGATAATTTGTCATTCAGATAATCTTGTACAGAATAAAAAGATTTTGAGAAAAAGTACTCTCTAACAGCATTTTTAAAAGCGCCGAAATTATAAATTTTTTCTTTAAGCACATTTGGAAGTGTGCCAAATATTTTGATAGTTTCATTTATTCAAAAAGATAGTTTTATTATAGTTTCCTTTATTCAAGTACAACTGAACATTCAGAATATAATCAGTGATTATTTTATTTTACGTGCAAACACTTTGTTTGGAATTGCCTAACATGACTACGACTCTGCTCCAGGTGATTTTGGAATATTTCAATTTTCCAATTTTCCTCCCTTATTCATTAATTATGAATTCCCCGCAGATACTCAGATGACTGATGACAGTGGTTATCCACCAGGGATGTGTTCTGAAAAATTACTAAATGGTAATCGTTTACTCGCCACAAAACAATTTATTCCACAATTCTCAGTATTTTATAGTTTGGCTGATAGAACTCAGGACATTTCAAAAAGAAATGTGAATCACGGTGGTCAAATATTAACGATTCCAAACTTTACCAGGAAACATTAGAGTTCAACTTCCACAATGGATACTAGAAAAAGGCATTAAAGATAGCAGTGCTGTAATAGGGAAATAAAAATTGTTTTAAAGATATCTTGAGACCTGTCCTCATAGCAAAACTGAGGTATCAGATATTAAGTGTAGCCCTTGATTACAAATCCCGCTAATTGTTTTACGATACACTGACATTGGTTCTCACATTTACATCACTCAATGTCGATCCATCATGGTGAACTCATGGCGATCAGTTAACTGAAGCCTGATGAGAGGAATAAGACTAATACACGAGGTCTGTTCAATAAAGAATGATCACAATTTTTCTTTGATAACGTACCTTTACTCATGCTCATAATAGCCTGCCCTGAATGCGATGCACTTATCCCAGTGTTTCTGCCAGTGTTCAAAGACATGCTGGAAAACATTTTTGAGAGATCCTTCAAAATCGCCTCCGCAGCCTTCATCACTGCTTCTGATGATGGATAATGTCTCCCACGAAGGCGCTTCTTCAAGTTAGGGAATAGAAAAAAGTCACATGGGGCTAAATCCGGACAATAGGGAGGGTGAGGGATTTCTCATCACGCTCATTATTGCAAGATATTCAGCAACAACATTGGCAATATACGGCCGCGCATTATCGTGGTGTAGCATCCAGCCTGATTTCTGGAAATGTGGTCATTTGTGCCTGATATGGACTTGCAATGTTTTTAGGACATCCCTGTAGTATTATCCAGCTACTGATGTGTGTGCAGGTAAAACATGCTGATTAACCATTCCATGAATATCAAAGAATGAGATGACCACAACTTTCCCAGCAGAAGCAACCAGTTACTTTTTTGGGGTTTCGTGATGTAGGAGATTTCCACACTGAGCGTTGCTGTTTGCTCTCAGGATCAAAATGATGTAGCCAAGTATCATCAGCAATGATTACGTTTGAAAGAATCTCTGTTAGCTTAATGTGAAACAAACACGCCGTAGTAGTTTCATCGTTGGTACTCCTGGTTGCCGCCTGTGAGAACCAGCATGTTCAGACATGTTCAGTATCGCCTACCGCTGCAATGGAGATAATATGCAGTTAAAGTTGATGTTAGAATTAGATCCGCAGTTTCTTTCAAACGTAATAACTGCTGATGAAACTTGGCTACATCATTTTGATCCTGAGAGCAAACAGCAAAGCTCAGTGTGGAAATCTCCTTCATCACCAAACCCCAAAAAAGCAAAAGTGGTTGCTTCTGCTGGGGAAGTTACAGTCATCTCATTCGTTCATATTCATGGAATGGTTTATCAGCAGGTTGTACCGCCACAGACATCAGTAACTGGACAATACTACAGGGATATTTTGAAAACATTGCAAGTCCATATCAGGCGCAAAAGATAACATTTCCGTGAAGTAGGCTGGATGCTGCACCACGATAATGCGCGGCCGAATATTGCCAATGTTGTTGCTGAATATCTTGCAAAAATCAACGTGAAGTACATCCTCCACCCTGCCTATAGTCCGTATTTAGCCCCATGTGATTTTTTTCTATTCCCTAACTTGAAGAAATTCCTTCTTGGGAGGCATTATCCATCATCGGAAGTAGTGGTGAAGGCTGCGTAGCTGATTTTGAAGGATCTCTCAAAAATGGTTTGCAGCATGCCTTTGAAGCCTGGCGGAAACGCTGGGATAAGTACATCGCATTCAGGGGAGACTATTTTAAGAAGGGCCATCAAAATTATGAGGATGAGTAAAGGTACGTTGTCAAAAGAAAAATTGGGATCATTCTTTATTGAACAGCCCTCGGATATGCTTCAAATCGTAAAATTGTCCTTCTTCCCAAATAATGTTTCTCCATATGTATGTAATTTTTGACATTTCCATATCTCCGTTTGACGATCCTTTTTGTTTTCCCGCTACCACTATGGTGACAAAACATCTTTGTTACTATTTTGAGGTATGATTTTCAGATTATTTGTTAAATTAGCATGCACTCCAAGTTTACTTTCACTTGACAGCTACAATGATGCCTTATCAAGTGTTTTCATTTCGTCTTGTTACTGCATATAGCTTCTCCCGCCCTTTGACATATGGCTACATCGCGCTTCCCTGCTAGGGCTCAAAGTTCAGCTGCCATTAAGTTTTGCGTCTAACATAAAATATTAAAATTTTTTATTGCACTTATTTATATATTGTCCCGGCATTTCTTTGTGAAATTATTGGTCTTAAAAGTCAATATTTTCGGCTGTGGATTTTAAGTCTTGATTTATAATATGAAATTACGTTTTATCCAATTTAATAACAATAACAATAATAATATAGGAGAGAAAATGCCAGAGTTTAAAACTAAACTGAGTGATATACTGTCTTGGTTTTTCCAGGAAAACGTAGAAACAAAATAAATAAAATGCTGCTCTGGGAACTTCTTGCAAGGTACGGATGAGTAGATTTTCGTTATAAAGGTAAACACTCGGTACTTTATTAGATAATCACTCTAGCGTTACGACTTAAAAACCGCCAAATGTGATGTGGCTGCCCAGCGGGGAAATGGGCACGCTTCACTGCCCTTTGCTGTAAACCATACCTTATCTTCCCAGTGTATCTCGCAAAGAAACTTAGCGCAGTCCACAACTGATAGTTGTGGTCAGTGTTAATGTGTATGACGTGCAGAAACTAAATGTATAAAGGTTTATTGCCATTAATAATTAATGTCCCATTCAAAATGCTAATATCTGGACAGAGATTTATCTGTGGCTATAATCATAGAGCTTTCCCTGTCCATATAGATAATAAATTTTCGTAGCTGTTAACGAAATACGAAAATTTAATCGTTTCCTATTCATATTCGGTAAATATTATAAATGCTCGTCAAAATGAGTTTAGTACGCATTCTGTTGCTCATTCAAATGTTAGAGTAGGTCTATCTTGTTGAAGATCAGTTTTTACTGTATATAGCGCCATGCACGGGGGATACATAGAATAAAATGTTAAAATACTAAAGTTAAATGGAAATTGGGAAAGAAGGATTCCAGAAATTTTTAGGATACCCCGAATTTCCAATGCATTAATACTGAGACGTGTCAGCGAAAGTTCTCGGAAATATGAGTGAGAGAGAATGATCCCAAGAGAATTTGAACCGATATCTCGTCATGTCCATTTCTTAACGACATCAGTAAAGATGGCATGAATTCGTACATCTCCTAACCTGAAAATGCCTTGTAGGTGTTAGGAATAACCAGAGCGTTTTGAACCTAAACTTTGGCTTTGTGATCGGCTCCTATGGATAGCATCCGTCGGACCGCTTTTCAATGAACATTTGACAGTTGAATTGAATAGGGTCCAATTTGAGTTCAGTACGGTTCATTTATAGGTTTTACCACAGCAGTTCAGTTGTGATTTGTTTTGAGTTCGTGCAGCGTTATCTCAAATGTAACGCTTCCGCTATTCTAAGTGCCGAAGAATGTCTACCAACTTTCCAGCTCCCATATGTTAGATGTGTCAGACAGCTTTAAGAACTGTACGTCACTAAATGTCCCAGATACAGAAAGTGGCTGATGAAGAACAAGCTTAGAGCTGATAATTCTACTGTACTTAATGATCTTGAAGTGATTAGCAACGTGCTACGGTTTATAAAAAACGCTTTATTATTTCAGTTGTAATATTAGAGTGTCACTATTGTTCTTAAGATTGCACTGCCGTTAATACTTCACTTTATTGTGAATATACCAACCAATGTTGTACATATTTAGCTCTTATAACTTCATGAACATTATATCAGAATATATTATCGTGTTAAAATAGGTATTACTATGGAAATTCGAAGGCTGTTCAATAAAGAATGATCACTTTTTTTGACAACGTACCTTTACTCATTCTCATAATTTTGATGGTCCTTCTCAAAATAGTCTCCACTGAATGCGATGAACTTGTCCCAGCATTTCTGCCAGTCTTCGAAGACATGCTGGATACCATTTTTTGAGATATCCTTCAAAATCACCTCCGCAGCCTTAACCACTGCTGCTGATTATGGATAGTGCCTTCTTAAGGTGTTTCTTAAGTTAGCGAATAGAAAAAGTCACATGGGGCTAAATCCGGACTATAGGGAGGGTGAGGGGTGCACTTCATGTTGATTTTTGCAAGATATACAGCAATAACATTGGCAATATGCGGCTACACATTATTGTGTTGCAGCATCCAGCCTGCTTCACGGAAATGTGGTACCCAATGAAATGTTCAGTATTTCAGAAAGTGATCTTACGGTAATCCTTCGATCCTCTCTCACAATAGTAGCAGCAGTGTTCATTTTTTCTTCCGTAAGAGCAGTAACTGGAGCACCGGCTCCACCTTCCTTTGAAATTGTTTGTCTCTCCTCTTTAAACATTTTAAACCACCTTCGAGCTGTGCTGTAGGGAAGAACCGACTCTCCATAGGCCTCCTGTAACATTGTATGGCCCTCCACTGAAGATTTGTTGAGAGGAAAGCAGAATATCAAAGCCGCATATTGTTCCTCGCGTGTTACCTCCATTGCAGCGGTAGGTGAAACTGAAAATGTCTGAACTAGCCGTTTGCTCACGAGCGGGAACCTGGAGTACCAACAATGAAACTACTACGGCGTGTTTGTTTCACATTAAGCTAATAGAATATAATAGGATGAATTTTAGTGCCAAAAGTTATGACCGTAAAAAATTGGTTATTAATTGTTAATTGTTATTTGTTATTATCATTATTATTATCATTGTCATCATAACATTTAAATTAGATCATCCACTTTGGCTGGGTCAAAGGCCACTGCGGAATAGAAGGGAATGGAGTAGCAGATAGGCTTGCAAAACGCGCTGCTATCGAAGATAGTGAAATAGTATACGACAAAATACCAAAAGACGTAATTGTAACGAGAGCGAAGGAATATGGACTTAACAGGTGGCAACAAGTCTTGTGGAACACAACGAAAGGTGCAGTTACTAAAGCGTTCTTCGCGTTGGTGAAAAACAGATTGCGTCAAAAGATTCCAATATCCCCAGAACTCACTACAATGTTAACTGGCCATGGAAAATTAAATGCATACCTCTACCAATTTAGAATAATAAATAAACCATTCTGTCCTTGCGGAGAAGAAGAACAGACCGTTGACCATATAATATTTAATTGCAGAAGACTTGATAAACAAAGACTAGAATTGGCAAAAAGTGTAACAAGCAATGGAGGGAAATGGCCTACCACCAACGAGAAGATTGCGAATAATCACCTGAGGTCGTTCGTAAAATTTGCAACTTCTATAAAAATCACGAACATGGACTGAAGTTTTCGGAGTGTAATAATGACAAATTGTGAACTCTATGCAATCAACTTACTCCGGTTTCATTATAATCTTACAATTAACTAAAACATAAAGCACCATTTCTACAAATATGACAAGTATTTAGAGTGAAATAATTACAAATTGTGAACTCCCAAAAGCGGTTAGAAGAGTAGACACATTTTAATGTACATAGTGTCTAAAATAGAGAATAACGCAATGTAAAATTGTTGTAATGTTTACAATTACTAATTAAAATAGGACATGTAACTATAAAGCATGTAGTATTACTATGTAATGGAGCATGCTGTCGATATCAATAAAGAAAAAAATCATTATCATTATCATTGCCATTACCATTATCATTATCATCATTATTATTATCATAGTCATCATCATTATTAAAATATTTAAGAATAAAAGCTGCGGATACATCCCGTTTTATGATCATTGTTTCCTGAGTCCGCGCATTCATTTATTTTTCTGCTGTATGTAGTAACTTCAGTGCCGTCTCACCGTTACTGCCTGAGGTGCTTTTAGAATTACGCCAGGTACAATATTTATCATGGTGGGTTAGCGCTGACAAGCAGTGGTTGGCGGTTGATATTTGTCACTTACTCTTCCGCACACTAACATACGATATCTTCGTATACAACATTCGTGTACAACTGCATACCATGGAGACAGTATTAAATGCGTCCCATTGCAAGCTAACATGCTTTAAAACATCCTACACGTCTTAGCTTTAACGCTCAGTTACCAGATTCTTTTGATCTTTAAAATATTTCATGAGATGTTTCCTTTTGTCTAAATGTCAAGAGATAACACTGGTAGATCCTCTAACTTGTTCGAGTTGCTTTGCATTTTACATGTACAGTAATTATAATAAAGGATATGTTTGTATTAATTAAAAAACTGTCATGTTTATATTGCTTTCTCTAAACATTCTTCCACAAACTATTTTTACGAACGAAAATTGTTTATCAAAATAATCAAAATAAACATTTATGAAATGGTTTCATTATACATTTCGTTGTACATAGAGATGAATGCAGTAGTCTTACGTGACTTTTAAATCTTCTAAAACGAGTCACTATGTGACGGCTTGAATAGACTGCGAGACCCTCCTCAAAAGGGAGGAATATTGTGGCGATACGCACTTCAGAGCAGTGGCGTAATACGATTTTTAGTTTTAAAGGCCAGAAACATCTGGATACTAAAATTCAAAGTATATTTTATTAAATGACCAATGGAAATCAAATGCTTCGTTTATTATATTCATATTCTATAGGTTTGAAACTCAAACAGAAGAAATTATTATATTATCGCTTATTAAGTTGTAGAAAAAATTAAAAATACAATACTTTATGTTTACATCTTCTACAAAAAATATTTAAATATCATCTGGCTTCATTTCATTTGGCTTGCTAATGGAATGCGGAGGCACTATACAATTTTGCTGTCTTTTTCATACAGTATAAAGTAAATAATAAAGATATTAAAGCAGTAGCCCTAAGGTTAGTAAAAGATCACTAGTTATATGTAAAACCTTTTGTATGATATGAAATTAGTTTATTTGTGTGCACTCATTTGTTTGCTTAAATAAGGGCCATTTACATAAACATTTTAAGTTGTGTTTTATATAGCTAAAGATTTGTTTAGATTTCTTTGTAAGAAGGGCGTCCAGAAAGTAAGTTCTCCGCTGCAGCGCTGAGATCGCAGTTCCACACATGCGCGTTAGACGCTCTGTATCAAGGAGAAGAAACGTGCGCCATTGTGAGATCGCTGTCAGTCACGTACGCTTTGTTGTGCTTCTTTACAATGTCGGTGTTGATTGAAAATCCCGCCGCTTGTGAAATCAGATCTGTGATTCGCTTTCTGAATGATAGGAAAGTGAAATCAATTGAAATTTGTCGGCTGTCAAAATGTTTTGTGTTTCTTCACGACAACGCACGTCCACACACTGCAAATGTGACGAAAAACATCCTACAGGGATTTGGCTGGGACGTGTTTGACCAGCGCCCGTACAGCCCTAACCTCGGTCCTAGCGACTTTCATCTGTTTTTGTATCTCAAAATTTTTCTTGGCGGTCAACATTTCAACAATGACGAAGAGCTGAAAGAAAATCTTTCCAACTGGTTGAAGACACAGGTGGCAAACTTCTGTGAAGAAAGTATACAGAAACGTGTGCCTCGCTATGACAAATGCCTGCAAAATTTCGGCAATTATGTGGAAAAGTAGTTTAAGAGTTGTAGAATTTTGTGCAATAAATAATTTTTCTCTATCTGTACACAAACAGAACTTACTTCCTGGACGTACCTCGTAATATTCACAATTTCAATTATTCCTTTCTTGTTTCTTTTCTGTCAGCCTTCAATTGGGAGAAGCTCAATTTCATAAAAGGGTTCAAGACAAACACAGGCAAATTACTCTCTGCCCAGCACAAGAAGGCAAGACTGAGGAATGTGTAATGTAATTACGTTTACTGTGTTTATGCTCGCTTCCGAATATGATATGGATGCTAGGTTCACAGTGTTGTCACGTAACCCACCCATGTATGATAACCATCACTGCAGTTACTGAAACGAGCATTAGACCTGGCAGCACGGATGCCCCATATGCACTGTCATACACTCATTCCGTACTAAACAGATCCATTAACACAGCAGATAAACAGTTGAAGCTCCCTCACGCTTCATTCCTCGCCAGCTTTCTTGTCGTGGTCAGATAGTACACCCAGTCCTTTTTGTGCTACAGAATATGGCGGATCCCACTTTCTTCCGTAAAAGTCCAATTAGCATTAGTGGAAAGGATCTTATAACTACGGATAGCAGTCTCTCAGCATTAGGTCAAGTGTTTGTGTTGTATACAGCAAACGAGAACTGCAGTCGTGGAGGGGTCGCTTAAAACGTGCCTTGAAATTTCATTATCATATTAAAAGCAGTACTATATATGACCTTATCTTTATGGGTATCGTTATAGAAACTAATGTTTCACACCAAATTACGCCTGCCCCGCTTCGGGAAGATTAACTTCTTCATTATGTACAGATATGTTTAATTTAGGTGAATGAACATTCACTACACCTTGTATATAATGAACTGAACGATTTGAAAAATCTAAGTTAACCCTTATATGCATGAATTATTTTGCTATTTTTACTACCCTTGCTGTAATTTATAAACTGGTTTTCATACCGCTTTCTGCGGTGTCTCAACGCAATCGACTGCATTAGCTATGGTCGTTAAAACGACAGGTAATGGATGGCCATCCCTTCAAAGCCAAACGTCGTGAGTTCAAAACTCGGCAATTGCAGTAGAATATACCTGTGGTAAAGAATGGAGAGGACCCACGTATTGGTGGGATGGCACTCGTGGATGTTGACAGGATATCATTTGATTGCAGTTGCTTGGATTTTGCGTTTTATACTATAAAAAACAGCAATATAATTGTAAAAATATTATTCCCGTAGGGGAGGGAATCTGTTCCCTTCAACTGCTGTGGTGCGAGTGCTGCACACCCCTAGCACTCGTGGTACCTCTGACGTTACCAGAGGAACCTCGGGCCGAACATTCGAGCCCCTCCCTGAATGGGAGTTGTTCGGATTGGGTTGGACGCGAGGTGGCAGTGTGTTCCCGTTACCCTCGGGAGATCGGGTACCTTCGGCCAGACTTCGGCCGCCTGGAGGGGTCAGACGGTTGCCTAAAATGTCCCGGGTACTAGCCTGCAGAGCTAGTAGGTGTGCTAGATCACCAGGCGGCCTCACCGAGGTTTTTCGGTAGTCTTCCCTGCGCGGTTTACGCGCGTAAGTGGCGTATCCAATTCCACCCGTCTTGACGTTGTTGTCGATGGGGGGGGGGGTAGCTTTTTATAGTTAAGATATTTCCCCAAGTTATTGTCCTAATAACTGAATTACCAAAAAAAAAAAATATATTTTTGTATACGAGAGCAGGAGGGGTGGAGGTCGATTGACACACGATCATAAAATTTCATAATCATATTAAAAGCAGAACTATATGACCTAATCTTTATGGGTATCGTCTTAGAAGGTAGTATTCCACAGCAAAGTACGCCTGCCATGCTTCGGGAAGAACTGTTTTTTCATTATGCACAGAAATATTTTGCTCCTTACAAATTCTTAATTTAAATGAATGAACATGCATTTCATATTCCATGTAATAGAATGAAACATTTTTAAAAAATCTAAGTTAATTCGTAATGCAGTTCGAATCTCGACAACTGCAGTCAAATTTGCCTATGGTAAAGGACGGGGCGGGCCCACGTAAAATAATCGGTGTGATGGCATGCGTGGATGTTGGCAGGGTATTATTTGACTGCAGTTGCTTGGATTTTGGCTTTTTCACAAAGCAATGCGATTATGAAAATATAATTCAGAAGCCCGCCTTGGTAGCGTAGATGGTAGCATGTTTGCCTCACGTTCAAGAGGTCCCGAGTTCGAATCTCGGTCATTGAGAGTTATCTGGATAATGTTTTTTCCGGAGTTTTCGCTTATCCTGATAGACGAATGTGCGGCAACTCTAAGCTCCATGGAACCTGGACACATTTGAGCGTCACTTCACCCAATTCATTCACCGTCCAATATGACTTAACGTTGGAGGACGTAAACTTACAAACAAAAATGATTCAGAAGACTTAAAATTGTTGAGTGTAACTGATAAAGGGCAGTATAAACACACACACACACACACACACACACACACACACACACACACACACACACACACACACACACATTTATAAAGCTTAGCACAGCCTAATGTTGCATATCTACTGCAACATACTTTTAAGGTTAAAATTACAAAAAGTTATTTCAAGCGTAATCTGACTTCATTGTCACTAATAAATTATACCAGAGTTTCCATTGTCAAATTTGATTAAACTGATTATGAATGTAACATGAGTTTATCTCGCATTTTCCATATCGTAGCTAAAGACTCGTGGTTATAAATTAATATACAACGCATTGAAAATTCAGAAAGACCATCTTTTTACATTGTAAGTAGGAGAGCAATGCAGTTTATGTACCATCACTGTCGGTGTTCGATTATCCACGCTTCGCTGTAAGAGCGTAAATAATTTTGTATGCACAGGAAATGAGCGTCATGCTGAGCAAAGTTTCTCACTACGTACTAAATGAAACATTTTAATGAGCACATTCCGTAAGATAAAATACCTCCAAGGTCATTGTTGTGCATGAGTACTCGTTATTTTGTTACCTTATGTCTGACTACACTATTACAAAGAATTTTTATATCCCAACGTTCTGAGACATTTGGGAAAATTTGTTAAAGCATCATTAAACTTTTCATGGAATACAATAATTAAAACCTTATGAATCAATAGTCTGATCTATCTATCGCCGCTACAAAAACGTGACGTAACGAAGTTATGCTGACAGTCCAAAATAAACGCTATATATTACTCCACAGAGCGTTGAGGTGTATTGAACTACAGGTAACCGGCGGCTGCGATCATTCCTTATCGGGTCATATCTGGTCGATTAGAAAAGTGAAATATTAGTAAGTTGACGTACAGTAGGTTACGAAACACAAATAGAGGGCGTGTCTTGTCTATATGATATGTTTTATCGCGTCTGCCGATGTATGACACATTGCTGTTCAGAAGACATGATTATATCTGAACAGACTATACATATTGTAGCGGCAGCGTAAATAAATAGCAGACGGATAGTGTTTCACGGAGATAAATAGCTTGCATGAGCAGATAATCATAGCGCCGGAGATAAAGGACACTGCCGGCATAGATGAAGTTACGCTTCTGGAACGTGACAGAACAGTCCACTTGTATTTTTTTTTTCAGAAATCGCTCGAATTTATCAATGAGGTATTTAAGAAGGCGGCGACTCGCAAAGAGTCAGTCGTAAACAGTAGTGAACAGATGTTGTAACTAGAGCCGATGTTGTAAACAGAAGCTGTTGTTGTGGTCATCGACCTTGGTAGATTTTGTTGTGTATGTGACGTAATGTTGTTACGTGAGAATTGAACAGCGTATTTCTACGGAAATAAAGAACATTTGGGATGTCTGCAACTCGGACTTTTAATTCTACGAACTCACAAAGCCACAATACACTGGACTCGCCGTGTATGTGCGATAAGCTGAGGTAAACACCCTTGTGTTGCGAATTTTTTCTGATACGCCTTCTCGATTTGCCATGTAGTGGTAGGCAAGTACGAACGCAATATTGTCACCCCAATATTTTAAAATACAGCATTGCCTGCAACTGTTGTACAGCACTGTGTATGTATGTTTGTTGGAACAGCAGATCATAAAATGGAGGCACTTACTGTTTGACAACTCTTTAAACAATTTTGTCGATTTCATCATCTTTCCTATTTTGCTACCTTTAAAATCACAATGATTATTTTGCCTCTCGGTGTGAAATTTTTAAATACTATCAGTTTAAATAATAACTTGGGAATACAAGCTACCACTTACATTTGTGTTATTTTTCATTACTGCACTCAAAAAGTGTTTGATTTCTTCAAAAATTATAAAAGAATCTAAATTAATTGTTCTTTCTATAAAAGATGAGGATATACAACTTCACACCTGTAAACTTTATCAATGCATTAAAATGTGGCTAAAAATCTATATTAAAAATTACATTTTAAGATTTACTCATGTGGTTCATTCTCATAATCGCTTAGCTGCAATAAAAATTAGTACTGGTAAAGTATTAAGATCAAACACTAAAATATTCTAATAAAAATACTTGGTAGAATTAGAACCAAATTCAATGAAAGCTTTGACGTTCTTAATCAACACAGAAGCTCACGCTAAATTCAAGATTAGGAAAGATTTTGATATCTTACATTTATTCTATAGGTAAATAAGTAAATTATTTGCATTTGACAACATTGTTTTACATGTTAGTATTTATTAATAAATGAAAATATCATAAAAATACGTTCCAAGAGTTGGAGCTCTTATTGCAGGAGTAATTTTAATAATCATGCCATCATTTTCCTGGCTATGATAGGAATTGTAGAAGTTGTAAAGATGGTACAAAATTAAATACAATTTCCCCAACACTTACTGTGACAAGAAGTATTATATTGTACCTAAAAGCTGATATCGAGATTTTTTAATAAATATAGTTTTAGATACTTGGATTAGGTACTTGAAAAGGCTACTCTACTAAACGTATATAAAATAATTTTGTAAATATAGAATACGAAAAATATGATTTTCTTTTTGTAATTTACGTCCTCCAGAGTTAAGGCATATCGGACGAGGAATGGAATGGATAAAACGATGCTCAAATGAGCCCGGGGTCCATAGAGCTTAGAGTTACCTGACATTCTTCTTTCAGGAATATAGTTTTAGATACTTGGATTAGGTACTTGAAAAGGCTACTCTACTAAACGTATATAAAATAATTTTGTAAATATAGAATACGAAAAATATGATTTTCTTTTTGTAATTTACGTCCTCCAGAGTTAAGGCATATCGGACGAGGAATGGAATGGATAAAACGATGCTCAAATGAGCCCGGGGTCCATAGAGCTTAGAGTTACCTGACATTCTTCTTTCAGGATAGGGGTAAACCCCGTAAAAACCTTATCCAGTTAACTCACACTGACTGAGCTTCTAACTCGTGACCTCTTGTACGTAAGGCAGACATGCTACAACCACGCTACCGAGGCGGACACGAAAAAGATGAAATGTCGGCATAGTTTTCATAATGTTATAAAACCTTAGTCTAGAAAAAGCATAAAGGTTCCAACAATCGTGATTACTATAGTATCTTTTGTTCTTCCTGAAATTAAAATTGAAGAATTTGTATCCGTTAATTTGGCTGGTATGATTTTTGAAGGTCAGGACAGATACCTTTGGGAGACAATTGACACATACGCACCATATACCGTAGTTGTGTATTAGAGACTTTGAAACTGAATATATTACGTTTACCAATTTTTAACTAAAATATTTGATTTTTATGTGTGCGGATTTGAAGTACAATCGGGTAGTTTTGGGTAGGTTGAGTTAGACTGAAAATTTCAGTGCCATACTCGGGATTTGAACACGGACTTCCCTGTCTCCGTTTTTCTCTATCCATGGAGCTACCATGGTCAAAACATGTCAGTATGACATTAATTCTCCAACTGATTCGCATTATCCCGTTAAACCACTAGGAAATCTCATATTCACATGAGGCAGCTCCTTAATGGCGACTTACAAACGTAAGTACTTTAAGTTCAGGCCTTATAATCCAACTACTATTATGAAAATTAAATTGTTCTTTTACATCGGCCATGTGTAGGCCAAATTCTGGACAGGTTGAGTCAGGCTGACAAATTCAATGCCATAGCGGGATTTGAACACGGATCTCCCGGTTTCCGTCCGGTTGCTCTAACCATATAACTATCATGGCCTACGCGCCAGTATGACATTAATTCTCCAATTGACTCGCATTATACCGAGTTCATAAACACTACACTCTTGTACAACCTCGTAAACTGACCATTAGTCAATAAGGTTTTTCTAATTTTCAAGATGGAATGCCTGGAGCGAGATCATAATTATCTCTCTTCACCTACCTTTACTTAAGGTTCAAGTAATTACATTTGTCCACATAGCAAATGCGCTATGCAAATTAGAAATTATTACATGTCAGTCCATATTTGATAAAATGATCTGCAGAGTATTCTATTAATTTACTTGGTAATCAATATTGTATCGTCTACCGTGTCTCAACAATGTCCGCAAGGATTTCCCACAGAAAGTAACCCATTAGCGAGAGATTTTGAAAACAAGAAGGCCAAGCTGTATGGCCACCCCTTTCTGCCCATCTATCAGAACACTCTTCTAGTAGATTTACATATGATAAAAATGAGACAGTAGAAAGTACACTATATTGGGACTAAAACTGTCAAGATACTTTAAGTTTCATGATTGTATATGAGCGTCGATGGTAAAACACTACTGTCGCGAGGCATTGTTGCGACGGGCGCGGTCGGTGCGCGAAAGACAGATATAGCACTGCGGAGATAAAAGCTTGCCGAAACAGAGAAAGAAAGAGACAGATAGATGTCTGAAAGTTTCTCTTTTTCTGATGCCGTCTTGATGTTACAAATGTTCCCTTAATTTCTAAAAGAATGAGTGGAGTTATAAAAGAAGTCATGGATAGTTTGTCAAGGGACAGTCGTAACTGAACTCTATAATTGTGTGCGTGCAGCTGTGATTTGAAAGTGAACTCTTTTGTTTGTGGTCGTGTGGCAGACGACTTTGAAGGTTGTATTTGTATATGTTACGTAATTCTGCTGCCAAAGGCTGTACAAACTTTCTTCGGAAATAAAGAGCAGTTTGAATTTCTGCAAATTCGACTTTTAATTTTACGAACCCAAAAAGTCATACTATTTATCACACCGCAAAGTTTATCCCAAACTAACTTCACTATTGTGTATGCCTATATTCTTCAACTTGCAGACTTTGATTTAGGATAGTACGAGTGGAGATCAAATTTACAAAGTGTACGGATAAAGACTCCGCAGTAAGCACTCATTTAAAATGGAATAATCAATGACAGTTACAAGAAAAGCATGAAGTACATTTTTATTAATATTATAAATACAAATAGGCATGCGCCCTTAGGTACATTGTTTTATGACCTGCTTTCTAAAGGGGCTTAAGAAGAAATAAATTTCCTTGTAGTTTTGACGTTGCATCAGATTTATGTGCAAATACTGAAGGTAAGTAATTTCAAGAGACCACACCAGCACGTTTATAATGTTATTACAGCAATAAACTAAGGTGAAGTGGAAAGATGAGCAGCTACTTCATTTGAAGTGTTACCAATTTTTCTGGAAATGCACGACGAATGAGGTTGTCATCATCAATTTGTTTTGGTGTGAGCTGGTACATATTGTTTGGATTAGCGGGCACTATGACTGTGGTTGCCAAGTGCATAACCTGCCCAGAATGTGGGTGACAGGAGGAGTATTATTAGGTCGTGTGTTGAACATCCATCCATCGGGAAGAACGCGGAGTGGTGAGGTCTTGAAATAGAGCGGCAAGAAAGGTGGGGCTGAGGTGCGGGTGCAATAACAGAAACAACTTCCTAGACTACTATTCTCCTAGTTGCCTACTTTCGCAACAAGCACTCAGGTCGGCAAATCCCATTTATTGTCAAAGGCAATTGATGGACCCAGTGGAAAACAAACACAGGCTACCTGTCTAGAGATTTCGGTACTAGGAGACAGCTGGATAGTGTTATCGCAACTTGCAACTTCTAGCAGGAGGCATATGTCCATTATTCGAAATCCAGCATTATACTCTTGTTAATTTAAATGTCTTACACATCATTACAGAAGAGGGCTATGCCATTCTGTTGGTTAGAGTCGACGCTTCTCACCGGTCAACTTGGTTTCAACTATTCAGAAAAATTTTCTCAAGGTTTGTTTATAAGTCTAGTGGAAAATATATACGGTCTATGGCCTGTCAGATAGCTCCTATCTTTGGTCTATCTTCTAAGTTTACTAAACTTTGTGCTTCCAGTATATAAACATTTTTGCTAGTCTTTGAAGTGTGATAATAGTGATGATCCAATAGAACTCAAAAACATTGATAAAGAGCGTGATACAGCATAGTACTCTATATAATTATGGAATACTATACATTTATATATACATCAGCTAGATATGCATTCAAAAATTGACTTAACACGCTTCTCTTTAATTCTCGATGTATCTGTTACATTTGCATCCTGAAATCTTACGAGCAAAGAATGGTACAAATGACTGCAGATTTCAAGGCTTTAAATTGTCTTATTTGTTTTAATTGTTACAACACTTCCATATAAAATCATAGTTTGTTAATTTTGTTCTCCAAAAAAGACATACAATTTGAACCTTTTGCATTGAACCCTCAACTTCCCCCCCCCCCTTGTTCCATTTATACCCTGCCTTTAACTGATATGGTCATATCGGAGGCCGTTCTCCTTTGGAACATACTGAAGGTGTTAACTCGTTATCTTTGGTTTTTAAACTTTAGATCATGCACACATTCACACTCTCATTCATAATTCCAGACTCTGGGGAAGATGGGGGATTATTTTGGTCGGAGAAAAATCCCCAACCCTACCGCCGGGAATCGAACCCGGGATCCCTAGCACGGCAGGCAGGTGCTCTACTGACTGAGCTATGGGGCCAGCCAACTTTTATTTGTTGCCTGATCTTGGGAGCGTTATGGTAACTCCATACTGACACCATCATATCGAAATTATGGGCTGCTTTATCTTGAAGTTCTTGCTAGTTGCAAAAGTACTCAGTGAATGAGTTTTCTTTTAGTAAGTGGAAGCTAAGTGGTTATTACGATGGTCGGCCGATAAGTCCCGAACATCACATAGAAATGACGCCATTGTGCCAGTTTGACGGATCACATCATATAGTTTAACTCTAAACTAGCTTGTATCCATAATTAGAGATCATTAGCTTGTTTAGTTTGTGAATGACAGCACTTTAAACAAGTCAAGTGTAGAGATTTCATGAAAATGAAGGATTTGGAAAAACGAACAGTGGTTAAATACGTCTATTTGAAAGGCCTAACGCTTAAGAAGTCAAGTGGGAAACTGCCTCTTCGTACACAATAATTAAAAGGTGGGTTGCAGAGTTTAAAGCACTAGTACGAGCACTAGTGATGAGCCTCACTCTGGACGTCCTGTGGAAGTCACAACTCCAGAGATCATTGAAAAAATTAATCGTTTAGTACTGGAAGAGGGCATATTAAAATTGTTTGAGATAGCACAGGCTGTAAACATATCAAAAGAATGCGTAGGTAGTATTTTAAATAATGTTTTGGGCTTTCGTAAGATCTGTGCAAGATGGGTGCCGCGTTAGTTGACACCTGATCAAAAGTTGCAAAAAAATATTTCTTAAGAATTTTGGAGACAGTGAATGTTGGAGACAGATTAGTACCATGGATGCAACTTGGATACATCACTATACTCCAGAAAGTAAATCGCAGCCAAAGCAGTGGATTGCGCCAGGTGAAACAAAAAATAAAAGTCAATATTGTCAGCTAACAAGTTTATGGCGAGTATTTTCTGGGATACGGCAATTATCATTTTGATTACTTGGAAAAGGGTAAAATTACCACTGGTTACTACTGTGCAAGCTTGCTGCAACGTTTGAGTGATGAGGTGAAAAGAGAAAGTTCCCATTTAGTATAGCAAAAAAAAAAAAAAAAAAAAAAATTGTATCATCACGACAATGTTCCGGCCCAACGTTCAGTCGTTGTAATGGGAAAATGTGCGAATTAAAGTCCGAATTGCTTGAACATCCACCCTACTAGCCAGATCTAGCACCCACTGACTACTACCTGTTCCGGAAGCTCAAAAAGTTTCTTGGAGGATGAAAATTTCCCAGCAACGAGGAAGTCATTGATGCGGTAAATAGCTAAATGAGTACCATAATAAATCGCACCAGAGAGGTGGTTTAATTAAATTGGAATACCGATATGGTAATTATATTAACCTTCCTGAAGAATATGTTGAGAAATAAAGGGAAAATAGTTAAATTATTTTTTTTTTAATTGCAAGGCACTTCTCAGTCGACCCTCGTACATTTGCAACTAAATATCAAAATTTAAATCATTATTAGTACCAAGAGTATCTGTGTATAGTTATTCCATTTAGACGCTATTAAGCCAAATCCTATTAGCAGTTATCTGATAATTCTTTATATTCAGAAACACAGAATCCTAGACTGGATTCCACTGAAAATTTCACTCGGAAAGTAAAAGCAGTCATGAAGAGAATAATTAATACATATTTATCCCCCAGATAATACTTTTAAACTGATTAATATTGGTTTGTCCTTCATAAAAATACACAAACGGGAAAATGTTTTGGATAATAAAGAATTATTCCACATCGTAATGCTGTTATTTCTTTTTTGGTAAAATATCACCCTGATGGAATGCAAAAGATAAAGGCTTCTTTTGCTTATTTTTCATTTCTTACAAAGGAATAATTTAACTATTTGCGTATTTGGCGAAACACTTCACTCTTTAACTATGTTTATTTCTTATGTGGCAAAATAAACGCTTTAGAACATTAGTTCAGAAATGCAAAATTCTAGCTATAATATTAATAAATGCAATATATATATATAATGTCAATTGGAGAATTTAATGTCAGGACGGCACGTTGGCCGTGGTAGCTCAATGGGTAAGAGTGACTGGACGAAAACCAGGAGATCCGTAGTTCAAATCCCGGCCATGGCATTGAATTTTTCAAGTTGACTCTATCCATAAATCTATACTATTTTATTTACTGTATCTCAGGACATCCTAAATGATTTTTAGCCAGGTATCTTTCACATGCCTTTGTAGGCTCTGCAAGCCAAGAGGTTTGGAGATAAATCCTAATTCAGCTGCTGGGGTGGCCTAAACATTGTTTGGATATGTAATTTCAAATGTAATATTTGGCGTCGTCCTGTTCAAAAACATTGTCATATAGATCGGTTGTACAGTTTCTACAAAGAAAAGCCTCGTTTATACTGTAATTATATATTTTTATATTTTTTCATATCATTTTCATATCATATACGCGTTGAAATGTGGTAATCATTCATATTTTAATACCTCATTTCACAGAATTTACTTAAACAAGAGAAAGAAGCTAAGCTTCATTGATAAAGAACATATAATTTTAAATATTTCTGGGGATGTTCACACAAAGTTGAGGAACCAGTTAATGGGTTAATTCAGCTCATGACGTTTGGATACTTTGATGCCCAGTTGCTCCCGACAGTCAGTTAAATGACGTGTGGGCAGAAAAGCAATCAGACAACAGCGAATAATGCATGCTGTCACCATCCTCTCTTTGAACATTTGATAAATGATTAGTGTCGCGGTAACGGGCATTGAAGTTTCGGCGCAAATAGGTAATAGATGGATGGGTTTCACGTAGATAACGAACTTGTGTAAACAGGTAGTGCCGGCAGGCAAGATAACTGAGGCAAAAGCCTCGCCGGGTAGATTAAGTTACGTTTCTCGAAGGTGATAGAATGTTCGAATTATATAACTAGATGCCTTGTTTTCCAGAAACTTCCAGTGATTGACAGAACAGTCTGGTAATCATGAATGGAGATATAAAAGGGATTGTGGCACGCTAGCAGGACAGTTGTAGTTGTGAACAGTTGTAGTTGTGAAACAGTTGTTGTGAAACCAGACACCTGGAAATGTTATTGTAAGGAGAACTGATGTAATCAGCTGTCACGGTTTGTTATTGTGATCGACCTTGGTAGACTGATAGTGTATGTAACCTAATGCTGCTGTAATCTATAAGAGCATTTCTACGAAAATAAAGGATATTTTTAATTTCTGCAACTCGGCCTTTTAATTCTACGAACCCACAAAGTTACATTAATACAGATTATGAATGTAACTCAATTTTAAATTGCATATTAACGGAGGGAAGATAAGTAACTAAATAAATTAAAAAACGCGAAATTCTAATATTTTAATAGAGCAAATAGAAATGTCTGCTACTTAAATTTGTACGTAGTATTTGGTAGGCAAGCTCTTGCTGTAACGTACTTTGCCAGAGACCCTAAAGCCCGGAAACAGGTTAATCAAAGAAAATCTGAAGAGTCTAAACAGACACTAGGTAGCACAACTTTAAGTTTCTCATGTTCCGTATAGACAGTAATAATGTAACTATTGGAACAAACGAAAACACCTGCATCTGCTAAACAGACTTCGTCTCTTCAGAGGTGCACAAATGTTAACATTTGAGAAGCTGTCACAGCTCTCTGAATGAAACACCGCCATCCGTCAAATCGAATCAGAAATGACTTCTGAGTGTCAACTGCAACTGACCTGCATTCCAAACATGTCCACAGCACTCATTTGAACTCTTCAATTATCAATTGAAAAGTTTTCTACTGACAATTCCAGCACTCAACTGACTCACCTCACTCGAAACGAGGGATGGTCAGCTCTTTATATAGGTCCAAACGAAAAGTAAAACTTCGTGAAGACACAGCTACTAGAAGTGCCCCTTGTGAATCTTTGGGAACAGAACGACGGCATGCAATGAATATTGCTCTACTGAGACTCTTGTTCATAGTAGGCTATTAGTGCTAACTAGCCGAGTATTTGTGTGACAGGATCGTTGTCTACATTATTCATATAGTCATTATACTGTAACTGTTCATTTACTACATCTTCTTGAATAATAGACATTGTCAACCGCAGAAAATGTTTATTTATGATTATTGTTATTTGCATATCTTGCATATATTTTAGACTTTGCACATATTTCTAAATCATTCATTTTTAACCCACGTAACAGGCGAAGAGTTGAGGGAAAACCAGGAGCCTACATGCAGCAGACAAACGGACTACATATTCGCACAGAAGTCCTTGAGGTTCCAGACTGGAAAACTCCACGAGGAGAACTATTTTCTTACAACAAGCATCCACGTCATTTATCCGACACCACCGTAAGTCACGAAATCAGAAAGCATACCTATCTATTTAAGATAGGAAGAAATCGTAATGAAAAAGAAGTATAAGAAGGAAAATCCTGGTAGATATTTGCGCTCCTCTATAGCGTAGGTGGTAGTGCCTCATGTTCAAAAGGCCCCAAGTTTGAATCTCGGTCAAGGCGAGTTATCTGGATAAGGCGTTTCCGGGGTTTCCATAGCATGAAAAATGAATGTCGGGGAAATTAGATGCTCATTTGGCATCGTTTTACCTGTTTCATTCATCGTCCGATATGACAACGTTGGAGGACGTAAGTTAAAAATATCCAATTAGACGCCTATGAACCATGGAAAACCACATAAAACCAAAATTCAGAGGGGATGCTTTATGAGAATTGAACCGGTGAGCTTCCGAACGCGATCCCCCTCATTCCATTACTGTGGGTTCATCTCGCTTTTCAACCCACTTCAATAATAGAATTGCAGCTTATTAAAAGTGATATTTGCTGAAACGCTGCCCAGTATTAAAACATTTAATAGCACAAGAGGTCTGTTTCAGCATATTAACAATATACACTGTGCAGTACTTGTAAATTTCTTGCATATCTTAGAATGAGATACAAATCTTGAATGATACACAGACAGTAAAATAACTTGTCTGTTTTTTCTGTTGACAAAGTTATTGCGCACGCCGCCTTACCATCCCTTAAAGCTACACAGCATGATTCATCCCGAGCTTTCAACAATTGTGCTCTGCCATTTGAACACAAAATGACATAGGGAGAGTTACGGTAATAATGTGTTTCAAACAAGTGGTGGTACCGGTACACCAGCGGCTACTTCTGCAATTGTTCCTGCTTTCAGCCACAAACAAACAACCGTCCGTTCACTTCCTCGCTGAATACCAAGAATAGATGTTATCTTCGACTATAAATTTGTAAACAAGATACCCTACGTCTTTGTACGTGTATTCGGTTCACTTTATGAATAAAATGTTAGGGACTATTGTCAGAGTTTTTATTTTGTCGAGGTATGAACCTTTGTCACTGATACATATTGCAGTCTTTGTGTGCTTTTGAAATCAGCACTGGAAACCCAACCTATTTTTAAACTCTAATTGTGTACAAGTAATTGTACAGAAGGAGAGAAGGAGGACAAAAACAATGCAGAGGCTTTAAGCAGAAAAGATTCACGTGATTGAACCCCAAGTCGTCATTGAATTCTAAGAACATATGGAAATATCGTTCATTTTAATTACTTTCTCTGGCAGATAAAGTACTGTATTCAATACAGAACTCGATATTGAGACTGAGCGGAAATACGTGTGAATTCCCCCACCATAAAAAGGGTATTTTTAGAAAGAGGCCCATGGTGTGATAGTGCGTGCGTATTAGAGGTACCATATATTTTTATAAACAAATAATACCAAACTTTATTTTATAGTAATAAATGAAATAGATAATAATATCGATATTTTTAATGTCCTGCTGATAACTTTCCTGATACACATTTTATTATATTGGAGTAAGCGGTTTACGTTGGTTTTATAAGCTAATTCATCCCAATATTGAACTTAAGGTAGCAGCTTACTAGAATTTTCCAATTACTATTGGAAACTATAATAGTAACTATAATACGGGGCAGTTAAGTCAGCACCGTTTTGGAATTAAAAAAAGACGTGCATAGATATCGCAATAATTTTATTTTTACATGAAAGCCTGTACCTTAATCTACTTTTCTACATAATTTCTGGGAATATTGAGGCACTTGTGATAACGTGGCACCAGTTTTTGAATACCCTCCTCATAAAATTCTGCCACCTGACGTGTTAACCACTGTACCACAACTGTTTTGACTTCGTTATTGTCTTGAAGACGCTGACCGCCCAGATGTTTCTTCAAGTGCAGGAACAAATGGTAGTCACTGGGCGCCAGATCAGGGCTGTGTGGAGGATGATCTAGAGTTTCCCATTGAAAATATTTGATGAGATCTTTGGTCCGATTAGCCACATGTGGACGGGCATTGCCATGCAGCAAAACGATACCCTTACTCAACTTGCCACGTCTTTTGTCCAGGATTGCACGGCGCAGATTGTTCAATGTCTCACAATAAGACGCTGCATTGATTGTCTCATTACGAGGCAGAAACGCCACTAGCAATACTCCTTTTCTGTCCCAAAAACTGTGTACATGATTTTCCGGGCAGAAATTGTTTGCTCAAACTTCCCTTTTGTGGGTGATGATAAATGTCGCCATTCCATTGATTGTTGTTTCGATTTTGGTGTGACGTAGGCCACCCATGTTTCGTCACCAGTAACAATTTGGTCTAAAAAAATCTTCACGTTCATTGTTGTACCGCTCAAGAAAAGTCAATGCACTGCCTAAACGTTGGGTTTTGTGCAAATCCGTCAACACTTTCGGAACCCAACGTGAACACAAATTCCGGTACCTCAAGTTCTCGGTCACAATGCGATGTAAAACACTACGAGAATATTGAGGGAAATAGTCGCACAATGATGAAATTGTAAAGCGTCTGTTTTCTCTCACCTTTTCGTCCACTTTCTGCACCAAATCTTCAGTAACGACCGAAGGATACCCACTCCGTTCTTCATCATGCACATTTGTGTGGCCATCTTTAAATGCTCTCACCTTTTTCCTTACCATTCCATCACCCATAATGTTTTGTCCGTAAATTTCACAGATCTCACGATGAATATCGATCGGTTTTACGCCTTTAGCACTAAGAAATCGTATAACAACCCGTGCTTCACAATCAGCGGGACTCAAGATTGTCGGAGGCATCTTAAACACTCAGTAACCAACGTATACAATGAAGAATCAGACTGTAATGGCGTCAGTGCGTAGACAAGAGATGTAGGTAACCAGCGCGCATGCACGGAACGCCGACCTTAGCGCTGCGGCGGCAGAATCGCAGAACAGTACTGACTTAAAAAACATGCCTCGTACATTAATTTATGAAGATAATTTAGTAAGTGAAACTCTTTTCTAAATAATACAGAGAGAGAGAGAGAGAGAGAGAGAGAGAGAGAGAGAGAGAGAGAGAGAGAGAGAGAGAGAGAGAGAGAGAGAGAGAGAGAGAGAGAGAGAGAGAGAGAGAGAGAGAGAGAGAGAGAGAGAGAGAGAGAGAGAGAGAGAGAGAGAGAGCTTTATGTGGGTGTTAAGTGTTTGGGTTATCGAATTCCCTTATGACTAACTCCTAAACAATATAACTTTTAAAATTCTGGTCCTAAGAAATTACTGAAGAACTCGGACTAATATAAACCGAAATCCTAATACTGTGAATAAAAAGATAATACAAAATCAGTGTACAATACTGAAATATTATCGCAGCAGAAGCAATAAAAGAAACTAGATGAGTGTGAGATCGCTATCAAGATCCTAAAAGCGAAATAAAAGCGCATATACATTAGTTTTCTTATTCTGTGACACTCACGAGCTTAATTTCTCCTTGTGTTAACTTGATGCATGTGATATTATCCGCAGTGCCAGCGTTAGAACAGTGTAGGTGGATTCGTGCGTCTTACCTGAAAGAAATACAAGGGGAAAAAATAGAATAAGGAGGAGTTAAAAGATGGAAGTCAGAAAGAAGAGATGTAGACAAAAGTAACAAACACAGATAGTTATATAATATGAGTGGTTATTTGGCTCAGGAGGGGAAGAGAAGGAAAAGGGTGCAAATAGACGGGAGAGTAAGTATTTCAAAAGAGAAAGAATAAAAACTGAAACAATTAGTTTAGATAAAATTTAATTTAAAATTAGTTATTCTTTTAGTAGGTAGGAAACGAGGCTAAGAAGAAAAATTGAAAGTGAGATAGTGATCAGAGTGATAGAAGAAAAGTGAATGAATATTGGTAATGATTTTAATAACCATAATATTATTGTAAATTCTAAATAAATATTATTTTAGTAATAAATAGTGTGAAAAATTATTCAAGAGATAAACTATAAAAGTATTATTAAATATGGCAACGGACATTGTCCAAATGGAATGTGACGTGGACCAATGGAAATATATTGAATTGTCATAGCAACAACTTGAAACTAGCCGAAGTTGACATCCTTCAGCAACTAGACGCCTCATAGCCTCCACAGAGATCGGACGTATGTGTGATTCAGTCCGTAAGTTTGCAGAAAGGACGTGGTAGAGGAAACGGCATAATTGTAATATAATTGTTTGAAAAATAAGAATCGACTTTTGCAAAAGTGCTTATTTCAGTGTTTCGACGAGTTAAAATTATTTAGTAAATTCAGAAAGAAGAAATATAAATTATTTACTTCTCCAACAAATCAATCATCACTTCCTATCCGCGACCACCCTAAGTTAGGAGAGCTGGATCACAACTGGGAACGTCGGATCCAGCTTCGAAATAATAAACGTGATTCATCATTGCATCACATCAGCAACATCATCCAATCACCATAAAACCTGCTACAAAGAGAAGAGTAGGGAGGCTTCAATGAGAAAACTTGAAAAAATTACTACAGAAGCAAACAATGAACGTATTAGAAAAATAGTAAGAAATAAAGAATTACACTTGCGTACTAAGGGTAAGCTGCCTAATGATGGCAAGGTTTGGGATCCACCTTAATATGCAGCCAAAAATGTAATTGAAGCAGTTTTCTTTTGTCGGTGTATTTATCAAAGGATGTATGCATCGGGTCATCGAAAAGTCGCTCCGCGCCTCCTGTGTAACCAAAATTTCCCTAGAGGGAAATTCCGTTTGTGGCATTGGAACATAAGCACGTATATCAAATTGAGCAGCACAATGACTCTGGCAGAAACAATGCCGTGCTGGAAACAATGACAAATGTTTCGGAATAGAATGCGGAAAGCCAGGGATACCAACCCTTTCTCGAACGGTAGACTAGTACCCAGTGCGGAGGGATTTGTTGACGACCCATTATTACATTGTTGGAAGAGAAATCAATAATCAGTCTAGGAAAACCGAAAATACGTATTAATGTGATCGGACTATTGACGCCCTTAATTTCTTATCTTCATGTTGTAGGTTTTTGCTGAAACCCGTCATTTCGCGAAGATATTAGGCAGAATATGAAACGCCGGTGTATGCTGAAAACATGCGGAAGTATGAGTTGTGCCAAGATTCTGCATAAAACACAGGAGCGTGTAAATGTAACTTAACCTAACCTTCTGCTGTTTGCCGGCTTATAGAGGCCTCCTCACATGATGTACAGGATGAATTACACGTACACTGTATGCCGCTTATTCAAGAACTGCCTAGACACTTCGCGGTGTAAGGTTGGTCATTGCACCTGGAGAAATATTGCAGATATTCTTCTCTTTCTTCCAGCTTATACTTCTCTGGAATCTTTATGGCTTTCAAAGCGGTGTATTTCTCCTAACTACCCACTTTGATGTGGATCGTTCATTGTGTCTGTAAGCTTTCGACAAATGTCACAGGCCATTAAGCTATCTAAAAGAGGAATAGATATATGTGAGTGGGTTATTGTCACTGTTAATCCTTTCCATCCGTATGTTCCTTACGAGTTCTGGAGCTCCACGTCGCATCTTAAGAGCTTGTGTATGCAATAAAATCGTCTCGCTTTGAAGTGTGGCACAAAGGAAAATGCGTGGCTTGGCAACTCTGTGACTGTTACGTTGATTGCTCTATGTTAGGGAGTCCCCCAGTTCACTCCCTCTCTTTCACACACGCACACACAAACAGAATGTTCTTGGCAGCTCAACCGGATACTTAATTTTCTCAACAGCAATTGGGTGACAATGAAATGGACGGTAAAAGGTAATAACGAAATGAAGTGGGGATAAAGTTATTTGATGTGCTGCGATGTCAAGCTGGGTAAATCAGATGAACTAATCGTTGTTGGTGGCGCTTTAGGACGGTTTTTATAGCATAAAAACTGCTTTCTCTGATATAAAACAATCTTTATCGGCTTAAAATCGTTGTATCTCTATCTCAATTTGTTGTACATGAGGGTTTCCAACCAGCAATTTTTCGAACGCTATGCCAAAAGAAAAAAGTCGTTTGTGTTCCTTTCTCTCCATATTCTTCAACACACTATTCTTTAAAAAACCTAGTTGTTCCATCTCTTACATATTAATCGACAGATACATTTGTAGAAATAGTCTCATTGCCTGTTTTCTTGAAGGTACAATTGGAAAACGGGAATAAAGTAGGCTTGATACATGATCAAAAGTTTTAAGAGCTGGTTGCAGTGCGATGACTTTTTAATCCCATTCCATATATATGGGCAAGAAATAAAGACCGTGACGGAATCTACTCGCATGATATTCTCTATTCGCTCTTGTTACTTTTGCTACAATATTTATCCTTATAACTACTTTATGTTAATCTGAGATAAACAGTTGCAGAAATGGCTTTAGTCCACATTTTCTGATAGGAAGAATATTGGAATGCAATAGACTTAAGCGACAGTCAGTTATTTTAACAACTGGTCGCTAAATGGTGTCTTTGATATTTTATTGGATTTGAATGACAAGGTACAAATAAACGGATAACCAGTTTGAGAAGGTTATAAATATTGACAAATTCAAATAAAAAAGAAATACCCAGAAATGTTTGTTTGACATCATTGTTGGGCATTAATGACTATTTGTCTATCTCTTTCGGTTTTCCAGTAACGAAAAGTTTATTCTGAGTAAAAGCACCTCAGAAGGTATTCCCAGAATATTCAAGATATGAGTGTCAGTTGTCGTCGAAGTATTTTAAGCGGTCCACATTCGGCAGATCCGCGTTCGATTCCCGTGACCGTCCTCTCCCTAATTTCCTGTTCCTCCATTTCCTCTCCATTATCACTTCTCTTCATCTCTCATCTGGTGGTCTCTTTCGGGGTAGAAGTGTCCGCGGTGGTTTCGGCGCCATATGGCAGGATGATATGCTCCTGGTAAACACTTCCTCCTTCTGTAGGATGGTTTTTGGTTTCCGGACCATTTACGGAACACAGCGGGTGGAACACTTGTCCTTGTCTGCCGGGGAGTTTCCAATTGAGCCCTGCAGTGTCGTGGCTCCCTGGATCGGCGACCCTCTATCTCCTCTCGTCTTATCTTTTCTCCCGGGGATGCCCCACTTAGGGACATAGGCACAATAGATGACTGGTCGTAATGTTGTATCTTCTCCGTACCGTAACCCAAATTTAATCCAATTTTAAACATATAGTGATCGAAATGATCTGAAGCTTTTCTGGCGACAAATATGCTCAAGTTGTTCTCGGGAAGCAAGCCAGATGAAAAGACGATTAGAAATAGAAGTTTCTATACTCACTCCATCTCCTGACCTGGCATTTCATTTACTGCAGTCTTTTGTTCAGTAATGCCAATATTGATAGTGTTTTGTCTTTGTTTAAATTTGAGCTATATCCAGTGATTCATTTGTGGTTATAACATTTAACAAATATCCTGATGATGGGAGCAATGCACACTCCCGAAACGTCGATTTCAAATCGTCTTTTCACCTGGCTTGCTTCCCAAGAACAACTTGAGCATATAGTGATTGAATAAAATCATTAAAGCTATTCTTGAGAAAATATATTTCTTTTTCATCTTTAACTTCCCTAGTTATACGATGGTGCTAGGAGATTCTTGGTTCTCTATCCATTATGCCTTCAGACGTCGGGTTGAGGGATCGAAACTTTGGATTAGATAGAGAAATCTAGGATACGTGATCAGGCCGATGTATGGAATAGAGTGAGAGAAGTAGATGCACGGAATGAGGGTCAAGTAGATGGAAGGAAAGATGGCAATGGAGCAATTGGTGGAATAGTGGCGGGGAAAACCAAAGATCCCGAAGAAAATATATCCCAGTGTCGTGTTCTACACTTCAAATTTCAGTGCGGCTGCCTGGGATCGAAGCCAGGTCTCCTTGGTAAGAGTCAAACGTCTAACCCTTAGGTTAGAGCGGCCCGGACATTTAAGACAATTTTCCCATACTCAGGGTGGATTTGAATGGAGGGTTTAGTTTATGAGAATTTATATATGGGACCTCGAAACCAGTATTTTCCATGAAGTATCGGTATTTGTTTATATGGAATGCAATGTTATTTCGATCTATGTAGGTATTGTGTATGTGGTTGGAGAGCAAAATTGAAATTAAAGGGATCTCTTAGAATATAGGTACTTTGGTAGGAGATTAGGAAGCGTATGAACTATCTGAAATTTATAAAAAATCATTTTGGATTGGATTGACAGTTTGCTATAAAAGTCGCTACCCATTCTTTGAGTAATACAACTATAAATGAAAATGTTCTGGCCATTTTCAATTTCAGTAGAATTAAAGCTAATATTAGGCAGCTAATACCTACCCCTCTTGGAGAGAAAAAAAAAAAAAAAAAAAGAAGGGAAAAAAAAGTTACCTGTATCTAATATAATGAAGCTGTCCTTCCACTACGGTGCCTCTGACAACCCAAAAGTAGCTTCTTTAACCTAGAAATACGCCAACCGAGAGGTAACAAAAGCTAAATGAGCTGGCATTACACATCTAACGAAATACGAAATACATTGCTTTTCTCAAATGAGTACTTTTAACATAAGTAAGAAAAGTGTAAAATTCAGATGCGTTTCTTTAACACCATCCTTTATAAATGGGTTTACTTGTCTAAGCACTTTATATTCATTGATATAAGACTTTGCAGATATTTCTGCAGTACACAGTTCGTTAGAGATACAAAAGGAATAGATATAGTTCGTTGTTTGACTTTGGGTATAACTGTTTAAGAATTACACGCCGTATCCTGCTCTTACAATTCCATTGATTTCATTTGTTATTTTGCTAGTATTACATCCAGATATAAGTATACATTTTATTATTTTTAACGATAAGAAATGCAGGAATTTATTTACTAGCTTACAGAAGTCAGAAAATCAAACACATAAGGCATATTTAGATCCATGTTTATAATGCAGAATCACTTACAGCGCTTCAGAATAGTTGAACTCAGGAGAGTGAGAATATAAAGGTGAGGCTTAATTCCAAGGATCCTGATTTGCTAGACGCTTCATGAGAGATGAAAATTATTACATTATTAAATACCATAAATTAGACAAGCTTTCTGGTTCTTAAGTGCAGGCAATAAACATATGTCCTGTATTTTGCGCAGGCGGAACTCTGTTAAATGTCACGGCAGGGCAAATGCCGTGTTGAACGTTCTTCAACAGTGTCTTTTATTAGATTTCTAATTCAACGCTTTTGACAGCAAAACCGCGCTAAATGTTTAACTCTCTTATTTTCCGGGACTTCATAAATATTATATCTGTTGACAGCGGAGTATAATTTCGGCGCTTAAACTAACTAGGTTACAAAGGGATGATGGCATCTGGGCACACACAACTAGAAGGCGATGTTGAGATAAACTCTTAAGGTTGGCGGCACCGTTGTCGGCAACCTTTTACTTCTTTTTCAGGTCTTATTTCAGCACATTCACTTGGTTCGTGCATCTCGGAGCAGAATGCTAATTATCTATCCTTGAGGCATTTAGTTAAGGTCATAAGGGATTCGTTGTTTTCTTAAAAAAAAAAAAAAAAAAAAAAAAAAAAAAAAAAAAAAAAACGTGTTTTAGGAAGGTTAAACTGTCACCCCCTAAAACAAACCTTCTTATCAATTGGAATATTCTCTTTAATTTGCCATTACATTCTATCATAGCCACAATATATTAAATATTCAGGTTTTTAAATATACTTTATTTTAAAAATAATACATCTATTCTTTGTACTGTATATAACCGTTCTTTTGGTAAGGCTCCGAGAGTTGACAAATGTTTAAATATGTTGTTTGAGGATCCATATGGAAAAGGGTCATGAGATGATGCAATATGTGTACAAGATGATGAAATGTTTTATTATTGGTAGTTGGAAAAATGATATTACGTAAAGTGTTGACGTGAACTAGTGAAAGAAGTTTAATTGGTAGTCATAGAAGCGAGAGGTAAACATCAATATTTGGATAAGAAATAATAGCATATTTTACTCGTGATCTCAACCTGAGTAGACGTGTGTGTCGAAGTGTTGGAAGTATGCCAAACTCTGGTTGTAAATCAGAGAATTTGAATTGTGTTTTAATTATTCATCAACGGGAGAAAAAATATTGTCGCGATACCTACGAAGGTTCGAAAAGAAGGTTGTAATGTTGAGCCTCCGAGATCCCACTCGGAAGCCCTCTTCTTGTCCACGATCCTCTCAGACGAAACGTCGGAGCCAGTCCCTCCCGGCGCTGCGTTATTCAATTTTCGAACTTCTTGCTTCCTCTACAATCCGGACTAGCGCTACCTAGTGCTCAGCGGCAGCACTCGTAAAAGACTCGTAACTAGGCAGCACGGCCGATAATCTAACGAGCTGGAGATGAGCAACACAGCTCGTATGCTGAGGAAAGCCATAGTTACACAAGGTAGATGAAACTTTTAGGAGGGGGGGGGGGTTGGTGGGTACACGGCTATGGCATTGAATTCTTCAGTCTGGCTCTACTCATCCAAATCTTAGCCTACACACGCCTAGTGTAAAAGAAATTATTATTTCCATCCATTTACCTAAAAACATAGTGGTTTAACTATGAAGCCTGGGACTTAAGTACTTACAGCACAGTAAGTCATCACAAAAGGTACGTGTCTCATTGTGTATGAGCACCCCTAGGGGGTCATCGGGGAAACATGAGTCAGTTGGAGAATTTTATATCATGTAGGCATGTTGGCCATAGTAGCTCAGTGGTTTAAAGGAACCGGACGGTGACCGGGTCATCCGTGGTTCAAATCCCTGCTATGGCATTGAAATTTTCAGTCTGGCTCTACTCATCCAAACCTTAGCTTACATATGACTAGTGTCAAAGAAATGATTATTTCCTTCTTTGGTTTCTTGTAACTCTAAGTAAAGATAAAAAAGAACATACTATATTTAACAAAGAGTTTAAATTAGAGGGATGAAACACATGAATTCGTGTGGTCTGCTTCTACAAAAAAAATAAATTATGTGCAGTTAAAGTGTATATTAAGAAATAAAAACATGATAAATGAAGTCAAAACAAGGAGTTAAATGATTAAAAGTTAATTAAGTATTAACTGTCTATTCTGTGTGTATAGCATTGAAAGCTTATGGCTGTGCTTTAAGTAGCCCCTATTATCTCCAAAATCAACAAAAGAGGGGAGCGTGTAGGTTGCCTGCAAGAAATGCAGGAAGAAATCCCTTACGGACATATGATGGATGGTTAGATTACTCAAAAACAGGATGCACTAAAGGAAAGTTTTTATGCCAGTTGCAGTGTAATTTATCATTCTTTAGTAGATGGAAAAAGAGGTAACAACAGTTGTAGTTTCTCTCACTTTCTCTCTACTTTATTTCCATCTTGGCTTAAATTTTATACGGAAAATTGCTAGAAATAAAACACGTTTCGAATAAAAAGAGTCCCCGTGGAATACTTTTCGATAATTGTCCCGGGAAAGGTTAAATTGGAAGCGAGAGTTACATGGCATTATTCCATTATTTTCCTCTGATTGTTGTGCATAACTTTTAAATTGTTTTATGTAATTCTTTGATGTCACGAAAGAAGCAGTTGCATTTTATCCTATAACCATTTTTTACCTTTTACCTTTTATTTTCATTCCACCCAAATGTGAGACTTATCCAGTTCTTGGATGTTTGCAAAGAAACGTCTGCCAAATGAGTTTTTGATGGTGCAGTTTGCTGTTGAGGAGTACATAAAAAGCGCATATATAAAAATATCATTCAGAAAAATAGAATTTCTGGAATTAGCTTTACGTCGTCTATTAAAATTCTGAGGAACAAACAATTTGAGGAATTGGCTTTATGATCCTAGTTGCTGTTTTGCAGTTTTGAGGAAAAGGTTTAAAACTCTTTTGTTTTATTCAGATTTAAAGGAAAATTATTTTAATGATGAAAAGGTCTGTTATTAATATGTATTCTGAAGGATGTAATGTGCTCTTCTTAGGCGGAGAAAGAACTGAATACGTAATATAAATGATTCAAGCCGTACCAACTATTTATTATTTGAACGAAAAGATAATTTTGAAATACAAAGCCACAACTACCTAATTTACACTTTTTATTTGTAAAACTGTTTAGTTAATTTCTGGTTATCACTTCATTAGTATGCTGTGGTTGAATTTTCACTTTTTTTTTAATTGCCACTTAGCTTTTCCTCACGCTTGCTAGTGAAACGAATCTTAAAAAAATCAATCTCTTTGTCCTTCCGTGCCTTTCGCGGAGACTCGAGCACTATACTTCTCTAAACACTCGCAATAGCATCATATGGTACAACGCCAGCATAAGCTCACTGAAGATCATTTTCAAATCACCAGCATTTTGTGTCGTATCAATAAAATATATTATTTTATTCCATAATTGATTCATTCACGATGGCACTTAGATACTCGTACAACCAATGGAGAATACGATGTCCGAGCAAGGCCCTCAGTAAGAATATTTTTTTCTTAATATAATTAATATTGCATAATAGAGTTTTTATGTCTTTTTAATATCTTCAGTCTGGTAGTCAGACTGTCAGTTTCTGTGTAACAAGTTTAGCTGTATTTCAACATTAAATCGATTTTGAATAACTTAAAGATTACTCCTTGAAGTAACATATAGCGAATAATATTTCGTTATTTATTACTGTTTATATATAATATTTAATAATGCATACTCAGAGGGTAAACATGTTTATTTGCAACACACACAATTTGAAATTGGTTTTCTTGTGCATTACAGTGCATTGATTTAAATTCTGCAGGAGTATACAAATGTTCAACATAAAACAAATTTAAACATGCTTTGATCTGTTTGTTTGTTTTTCTTACTTTACTTTTAACTGTAAAGATGTGGATTCACTTCGAAAAGAGCTATTTATCTGTTGAGTACTTAAATTTCCATGTAAACAACCTGTTCTCCATACACATATATTTCATTTGAAAGTACGAGAGATAAGAGAAACACCATTCGGCCAGTACTTCATGAATGTGAATGGCTTGCTTTACATTTCTCACTGCTTTTGAGTGAAATCATGTGATAAAGGTTTAAACTTTAAAACACGTAACCCTCACTTACCTGAAAACCAAAACATGATAACGGTATCAATTTTAAAATGAAATTTGGACAGCTTACTGTCTAAAAGGAAAGAAAATAGGAGAAATTATTGTATACTTCGGGTTTAAAAGGTAACTTAACTTTATGCACCCTTCTGGTTTACACCATCTCAATTATCACAACCAATTACTCAAGGATTATGCAATAGAGGGGACACATAAGAAGTTGGGCTACATAGCTTTACAGTACGAGATAATTTGAGTGATTATTCATGTTCAGTCACAGAAAACGTATTGTAAAAGCGTATAATATATAGTGATTTTTTCAGTTTAGTATTTTTAGGAATAATACTGTTATTAAAGAATGAATTGAATGAAATCGCAGTAATTAAATAATTATAAGTATGGAATCGAACCGATATATTCAAATAATTTAGATTTAAATATCTGGTAAATAATATGGAATGAAACTTTAGGTTAAGCTGGTGACAAGTACTTGATTCTTCATTCGCCATCTCTGTCGTTAAGCATAGTCTTTAAGGGCACCTATGACTGAAAATTTTAAATCCCGAACTAATAACTTAGTGCAAATATGATACAGTCTAAATGTGGTCAATTTCACTGTGATAGTTTGGAAAATATGGTCAAATTTATTTATTTTTCATTACGTCACCTAAAAAGTCCCTTGCGACAAAATAAATTAAATTTTGGTCTAATAATTTAACAACAGGTTCCCAATACATCTATTTTTTGAATTTGGCCTAGTTTCTCCGTGTTTCAATAACTTTAGGCTCCACAAATTTTTAAAACTATGAATATCACTTTTTGCCCAAAACTTGAATTTTTGTGTTTTAGAGTAAAGAAAGTGTGCTTAGATGCATCTCACAATAAAAACCAGGGAAATTTCCATTCACTGTGTCTCTGTGAACATGTGTAGCTAGTTTCACTAGTCTAACACTAAAACTGCGATGCAAGGAGCATCTTAAATGGTGAGAAATACTGACATTTTCAATAGCAAGAAAACAGAGATAAAGAATTAGAATTCATATCTGACACAAGTACTAACACGTAATTTTCAAACTAGATTAGAGCATTTAAAAAGGGCTTTCGGATGCTATCTAGGCATTCTTTGGATTCAGGAAGGCTTACCCTATTTTATAGACGAAAAAGAGGAAAATGTGATTTTTTGAAAATGTTCATGATATTTCCTTAGGCATTCATATCTTCTAATAACGAATACCTCTTTAGTTTGAAATACAGCCCAATTGAAACATATTCGTGCTTCAGGAGTGGTGCTGCCCATTCCACTGGGTAATTTCTGGTTAAAATGAAGAAACTAAATAAACAAACCCTTCCAAAGAATATTTATTGACGTCTAAGACCCGCGTAGGTGGTAGCGTGTCTGACTCAAGTTTAAGAGGTGCCGAGTTAGAACCTCGGTCAGGGTGAGTTATCTGGATAAAGTATTTTCCGGGAAGTTCCCTTGTCCTGAAAGATATATGTCGGGTAACTGCAAGCTCCATGGACCCTGGTCTCATTTCAGCATCATTTTGTGCGTTTCTGTTATCGCCAGATATGAGTTCATGTCGGAGGATATTAATTAAAACGAAGATAGCTAATTAAAAGTGTAAAACCCAATCTTTTTAAGCACTTTTCTATTACATGTCAACTTTCTTTTCCACCCTTCATTGTCATTTAGTGAATCGAAAGGAAAGGCAAAAATGTCCTAAATTTCTATAGAAAGATATTCTGAAATGGGTCTTTGGGTTGCAATATCTGGAGTTCGTTGTTTATAGATATCTCTGACAATCATGAGGCTAAAAATGTCAATCACAATAAAAATTATTGCCTCTTTAGCAAATATTGGGTGGAATGAAAAAATCTCCGAAATAATTCGAGTCCAAAAGCCATGAGAGGTAGGATATTTTTCCAGAACAATAATATCTTAAATTAGGAGAGATTAAAATCGAGTATATTACAAATGATGAACGAGATGCCAAAATATAAATTGAAAAACCAAAATGCATTAACGTTAGGCCTAAATAATTTACAAGGGGGTTATGGGAACATTTACCCGAGAAAGCTCGTTCGCATAACGAGTGGGCGTCTGGATGCTGTTGCCAGTGCATACGCTCTAGATCCCTCAGGAATCTGCATCCGTTGTTTGTGCGTGTTGATGTCGACATACTCGAATACCTGTCATACTGAGGTACGGTCTTTGCTTCCGCGTGGTCTATTCACACTTCAGAGTAGTATTTAAGGCTGATAAATTACACTCTCGCGCTGTTCCGATGTTGATGTTTTCAACGTTTCTGTTTAGAGCTTCGGAGATTTTGTTCCTCGGGAACAGAACCAATTAGCAGTAGACATTGAATCGAGCGTAATATAATCCAAGATTCTAAAGGCGAACCCATCTAAGCGATGACATTAGCACAAGATTAGAAACAAAAATATAAAATCATTTGGTAGTACAAAATTTATTTCGAGACATGGTGAGATGTTTAGAAAGATTAGAGTTAGACAAATAATAAATACAGGAGCGAAAACCCAGCATAGTATTAATTTTACTGAACGTTTATTTGTTTCCAAAGAGCTCAGTTACCTGGTACTCTCCTACTAAGCTATTTAATTTAATTTAATTAAACATAGAAACTAATCTGCCATACTTTTTAAAATTCGAATTATTTAAGACCTTTAAGGGAGAGCTAATTACTGTTAACTCGACATTTCAATAACACTGTGTATGCTGTTCGATGAAGCAATGTTTATTAAGAAAATAGCTAACCAAAGAAAAAGTTACAATGTCCCTCTACACAACTACTTCCATAAGCTCATTAAATTTACATTACGTGTATGACATGAGCAGGATACACTGATTGCGCTTTCATATTCCCTGTAGTGGTAGAGGTGTTGACACTGAAGATGGATTCAAGAACTTTGCAGCGAAATGTAGATAGAGAATTTACAAAACTCTTATTTTGCTAAATGCCTGTCTTAGGTGGTATTAATCTAAAGATTCGGTTGGGTTTTGAAGGTGGGAACAGCCTTAAATGTTCACGTATACTTAAAAGATAATTAGTTTGAGAATAAGACGGTTAAATACAATTTCAGATTATAATCATTAAAATGACAAAAAATGGGCACTCGAAAGAAAATCTAAGATGCAGTTGGGTAGGCTACTTTCAAGTAAAGAAGATGAAGTGGTGAAAGAACGACTTTGGATTGAAATCTTTAGAGAATGGTCAAGAAACTCATGAAAGCGAACAGTAGCTAGAAGTGAAATGAAATACAGAAGTCGGCAGTAAATGGAGTCCAATATAAATAATTTGAGTATGACCTATGCTTCTCATAACGATGTACAGGAAATTGATTGATTGACTAAAGTGTAAGAATATGGTTCGATCCACATCGGTCAAATGGTATATAGGTGTAAATGGTTTAAATGCGAGTAGAGTCATTTATTAAGTTGCAAGTTACTATATGATTTCCGTAAAGTTCTATTGCTGAAGTGTGCAATTTTTGACACACCTAGAAGAATCGAAGTCTCCCTAATTATTCGTTTGTTTTCGACATCATTAAATACCTCTCTTGTTTAAAAAAAGTTGCAAAAAATTATTCCTCTACGTTCTTATACAATCCTTATATACTCCCTTCCAGTGAGGCCGCGGCGTGGCTCAGTGGTTAGACCACTTGGCTCTCACCAAGGCGGCCCGGGTTGGATCCCAGGCGACCGCAAAGTGAGATTTGTGGTGGACAACATGGCGCTGGGGCAGGTTTTCTCCGGTATCTCCGGTTTCCCCCACCATGTCATTCCACCGTTGCTCCATCTTCATCTCATATCATCAGTGTCACTACCTGTGCTGCCGTATAGTAAAAGCGGGCGTTAAACACTACACATTTCATTTCATTTCTCTCTTCCAGTGATCAACGTTTTTTAAAATAACGTTTAAATAACATCATGATCGGTCAAATATCTTTCAATATTGCATTATGTATAAGCTGACATACGTTCTCTCTTTATACAATTTGTACAGATTAATTATTATAATGCAAAATATGTTCACTCCGTTATTTTACATAAGGAAAAGTACGGCAGAACTGTGTAACACCTCCTTTACTTTCCTGAAATTTAAGCTTCCTTTTTGTGTGTATCTGTAACAGAGAATGATAGCTTAGGTGATAGCGTGTGATGTTCGGATGCTGAACATCCTGGGCTCCGTTTACTTTGGAATACTACGTTGTTTTTTCAAGGTTGGCAAGCGAGTGCTGAGGTCTGTTAAATACTACTAGGAGTTTTATTATCACTGATTTCCTCATACACTTCATTCCGTAGGTAGCAGGTTTAGGCGCGACGGACGATGATATGCGGCATATGCGATGGATTGCTTTCTTTTCGGACTTGACCATAAGGAAATGGGAGCTATCTTAGGGATGGCTAAGGATGTCTAATCTAGAAGTGAAATAGCCGTCTGTACTACAACTGCAGTCATAAAATCTAGCTATCCTTCGCATATTCTAGTGCCGTCTTTTCTACCAGAGGCTTTATACCTGTAACCTTGCTACAGAGCTGGAATGCTTCCTAACCTTACCATCGGAATAAATATAAATCAAACAACTGCAGCCAAACCTCTAATAACCGTAGGAAATACGCGTAGCTAAATGGTGCTTAATTATTTTCTCCTTTGAATATAAAGATGGTCATTTTGAGACTGTATTTTTTGTGCACCCAACATCCTATCTTGCATCTTCAAACTGAACGTTTTAATTCTATAAATTATAGAGCATTTTCTTGTCGTACGTTCTTGACTCATTCAGATACGGAAATGCAAGGCAGCTGTACAGTTTTAGTATTCAATACAAGAGTGCGCTTTAGTTTGTCTAGATCTTGTCAGACAAGAAGAGGGCTTATCATCTCGCAAGCGGTAGCCCCGTCCGTGTCGGCAGCCCATAATAATACTTACCTCTACATAGAACCTTCACCTTTCGCCGTGCCTCGCATTCGAATCGGCTAATTGGAAATCCTTCCCATACCCGAAAACAACTCATCTCTGCCTTTAGTAAATTGCTTGTTCTCGCACAGCTTTTCGTATACGACAGTAAATTAGTCTTCTGGGCGGCGGAGGTGTCTCTTCCGTCTGAATGTTGAGCAGTAGCAAGAGGTTAATGTAGCCTGGTCGTAATAACCTCATTCGTTGCTGTAATAAACACGTCTGATGATTAATGTGCAGAAATCTATTTTCTTGGTCATCATAATAATGTAGTATTAACATTAGTAGATTATTTTGTCCCCAGAATTAATTGAAATTTGCTATTCATTATAAGATGTATCTAGATTACATTCAAGATACAGAAGCTATCGGACACAATAATTACAGATAATAAAAGATAGATTCTTTTTTTAGGTGTCATAAGCTTGTATAAGCCAAATTCAGGCAACAGAAAAATGACTCCTTTTATAGTGTAAAAAGCTGTCAAAGAAGTGGAATTGAAACAAACTGTATTTATTTATAGGGTTTTAGCGAAATTCCTCAGTACTTTCTTTTTTTGCAGAGGTTTCATTCAGTTTAATTACACGTCTAAATTTCTTTATTGAAATAGATTTATACTGTCTGTACCATCTTGTGAAGTGGAAGTTGAACATTCAGTTTTAATTAAAATTCGTAATAATGCCTTTCCACTTCATGACGAAATTTTGCATCTGTTTTAACTCTATTATTAAGTATTCATAATTTTTTTAACTATTTAAAAATTTCATTATAAATGAACTTTTTCATTTACCCTGGCGTGTGCCTCTGTAATGATTATTTCAAAATCGAAAGATTCGGTAACTACCCATCTTGGTATTCAAATATTCACAGGCAGATTTCAAGAAAATCTCTCCAATTCAAAACACTCAGAATGAAACGTTTTTCATTATTTCTAACTTTCCCGAACAGTGCTGTAATAGCTTTGGTCAAAATACATGTTTCTTTGTCTTCTTGTTGTTCTTCTCCTTTTTCCCTATCATCAATCCTAATCTTAAAAGATCTACCTAGTTATCTCTTCCAAATTGACTGTTAATAATGCACTATCTTCTTAGTAATGTGTAATGTGTTCTCTTTCATTCTGTCAAAGGACCTTTGCATTTTGTTCTATTTTCCTCAATCTCATCATTCAGAAAAAAAAAAAGATTAGGTTTAGTGCATTCTTTTACATATCCCATGCACTTCACCATTGTTGTCTGTAAACATGATCCTCTTCTGTTTATTGCTGTCCCTGTTTCGGAAACATATAAAGACAGAGACAGCCTTAACTTTATAGAATTTCATTTTGTTTTCAAGTTTTATATCGAAAGTTCTTCCAGCTGCTTCACACATAATTTGAAATCTACTAATCCTCCTGGCAAGTCTTCGTCAATTTAAAGAAATAGATGTATACTGTATAATTGAACAGGATATGTGTTTTAGGATTTTCCCATTTATTCCTATCTATAATCTGACTTGGTTCTTTCTAATATCTCCATTATTTTTGTTTTGTTTGCAGATGTAGTTAAATCCTGCCTTTTTTTTTTCTTTTTGTAATTTACGTCCTCAAACGTTGAGTCACAGCGGAGATGAGCGAAATGGCTGAAATGATGCTCCTATGAGCTCAGGGTCCATAGAGCTTAGTTACCTGACATTCGTCTTTCGGGATATGGGAAAACCACGAAAAAAAAACGTTAACCAGGTAACTCACCCTGGCCTAGTTTCTAACTCGGGACAACTTGAACGTGAGACAGACACGTTACCATCTACTCCACCGAACATGCCTAATATTTCCTCATACTTTTTAACATTTTGGTAGCTATTTCCCTATTTAAAGAAAATTGTATGGAATTTGCCTCTTTGAAGTTTTGAATAATAGCACATACTTGAGCTCTGAAACGTTTCAGATCTTCAAGGAAACCAATAGACCTCGGGAAAATGATCGTCTCTTTCCTGGAGATACAAAACATCGCGTACACTATTAAAGAATTTAGGGCACATTGTTTGAAATACGCTTAGGTTACCCAAATTATTGTTGCAATATGTTGGAGTATTCTTCAATTTGCGTTTCCATGCATTAGAGAGCATATTCAGTGTGTATTATTTTGTATATTATCGCTATTTCATACTGATAGTGTATAGTTTGTTAGAACATAGCGGGACTTGAGTCACGGGTCTTCAACTTCTGCTGCATATTCTGTACAACAAATATATTTTGTTTTGAGTACTTTCCTAGATAAATCTTGAGGCTAGATAGTGAAAATTACACTATCCTTGGCATTTCTACCAAAAGGTTACTCTGTCCCTTTCTCCTTAATTCCTGTTTTCCTAAACATTCCAGTCCCTCCTTCACTTCTGTAATTACGTGGAATAACAAGTTATGCCATATTCCGAATTCCATTATCCTTTAGAGTACTCAGTAGATAGTATAAATACCACCTTTGTAATTCCGCGTTAAATTAGATTTCTCGAAGGAAGTTTTCCACTTTAATGGAGGTATTAGTGAAATTACCTGCCTGTAAGTTCCTGTGCGAGTTTGCGAGGTTTTACCTTGCGACTGAGATTTATTTCCAGATTCTGGGAGCGTTATAAACAAGCTAAAGAGCAACAGGAACTATTAATATATACAACTGTGATGTAGCATGTTGTACCATGTCCGTAATAAGTTCATTTAATCTGCACTGCTTTATTAAATACGGCTCTTTGTCACATAAACATTTCTTAGACTGTTATCTCTACTGCATCAGAGGGACTGGGCGTTTATCTCCGGAGGACTTGTGTTTCTGCTTCGAAGGAACACAGATCACGTGTTTAATTAAACTGTGGACATGGATGTACTTTTAACTACCGTATAAAAGTACAAAACTTAAAACTTGTCAAAGAGTGCCCAATATTTTGACGCAAACACGAAAAGCGGCTTCGGTGCCATCAGCTACAACATTAAAATGATAAATAATATTACTGTGCCCACGATGTGTGTACAAATAATATTAGCAATTTTTCCAGAGAGGTTTCGTTGTGTAAGAATACTACAGAAGTTCGTGTATGTAGATAAATGAAGACGATGACAGTACAATGGGAATTAATGTCTAGAAAAATGCTAAATAAAGATGCACAAGTTACGTAATTGGACCTCCTCTGTGGAGCTGTATGTTTATGAGGTAGATCCTTTCCATCATGTTTTAAGAAATGCCTTTTGGCGCGGTCCCAGTACAGAGATAAAGAGAGACTTGCTAAGCTCTTAAGTAATGCAACTCTCTAGACGTTTACATAAAATAGTGATCACTTCCTTGGAGGATGCAGAGGCCACTGTATAAATACAAATGTGAGAAAAGTATATTATCTTGAATAAAAGAAACGAGATACTATACCGGAGCCGTCGTTAGTTTATGTAATGATGTAAACAAAGGGAAAAAGTGTATTACTCTGCAGGCGACTGTGATTGGAGAGAACAGAATATCAACCACTAGTCGAGCATATGTGCAGTCAACGAACTTGAAAAGTTTAGCTTTGCCATTCTCGAAGTTTGAGTAGCTTATGTGCTAACACTTATGCAAAGGTGTGTCTATTGTGTAATATATTTTTCCTTTGTACGCTAAAAAGTGACTGAATACTTACAATGGTTACTCAAATATTTGATTTTATCACATAACCTCACTTCATTTATAAATTAAAAATTAATGCACGGGTGTTTCTGCGGAATAACAGTGCTAAATAAGTGCGTGTAGCCACTTTGGCAATGACTTGACAGTTCCACTGACTGGAAAGTGAAAAAAAAAAATGCTTAATTGGAATCTGACAACGGACGATTTTCCTTAAGCGATTTCCACTTCCGAACTTTTCTTCGATAATTCCTTCGCCACAACAATATACCTTCATGCTCAACAGCTATATGTTTTCTGTTTCCGTTCCCTAAAGAATGGTGTAGAAGCTCGTTTTTCAATACTTGGCTAAATAGCATCATTGTTTACTGCTTGAAGCACTCTTATAATTGCGATTGCTCGTTCCTTTTAAAGAAGCTCCTTGTGATGAATAACACTTTCAACAAATTCATTACATTCACTTTCCACAACCGCCTTCATTCTTTTACGGTGTTTTCCTGGAGTGGAAAGCCCAACCATTTTCACATTGTTACTTGGCACTGAAACACCGGTTAACTCTGCTGACAAATTAATATCGCGCTCAGTTGCTAAGGATGAGTATTTTTCCCACAACTTGCAAAACACGTTCAATATAATTTGCTTTTCGCCACTTTTTAAAGCTTTCCCTTTGTGCTGTTTTACGTATTGTCACGGAATCCGTCATGTTTTAACTGATTGTCTTCCTACTTCGTTCTAAGCACTCGGCGTGCACTCTGATTAATATATATTACGCTTATATTTATAAAATAGAATACTAATTATTTTTATTGATGTATTTGTTATAATGATGTTTTTATACTTTGTGTAGATGTTAATTCCTTAAAATTGATATGCGAACTACATTTCTCATACGCAGAGAGTTACAAGGGTAAACAGTCAATGTTGTCACACACTTACACGTGTTTCTGTTTACATTGTCATATAAACTTAGGACGGGGCTCCGGTATAGAAAAAGCTTATCCATATCCATCCATCCAGTATATTGTCGCGGCGACGCGCATAAAAGTTTCGGCGCAAATAGATAACAGACGGATAGTGTTTCACGGAGATGAAGCGCTTTCATCAGCAGATACACATAGCACCGGAGATAAAGGACTTTCCGGCACAGATTAAGTTACGGTTCCGGAAGGTGATAGATCATTCGATTTCTTGATTGTTACAGAACAGTCTCGAATTATCAATGAGGTATTTAAGTGAGCGACGACTCGCCAAGAGTCAGTCGTAAACAGAAGTAAACAGCTGTAACGATGTTGTAACAGGAGTGTTGTAAACAGATGTAATCAGAACGCTGTTGTGATCATCGATCTTGGTACATTGTGTATGTGACGTAATACTGCTACTGTGAGTGTATTTCTACGCAAATAAAAACATTATGAATTTCTGCAAATTGGACTTTTAAGTCTACGAACCCAAAAAGTCACAATATACTTGTAGATTGTTCCTAGATAGGTATTTTAAGACTGTAACCAGAATTATTATAAATATACATCGTATGAGTTCACAATTAAATATTTTCTTTTAGTGTGATATTAAGGCGAATTTTGCAGTACTTTTGTTTGTTCTTGTGTGTAAACGTGCATGGTTTATATTACATAGTTTATTATACCGATGTTTGATAACGAAATTCCTACACTGTAGGGATACCAATATCTACGTTATTGATGAAGCTACTGCCATGAGAGAAATAAGTGGTGAGATATGAGATTCCTCTCTGAGAGTATGGTAGGTGGGGTAAAAGTAGATAAGATCAGTTAATACATGAATTATATGAATCAATTTGCCGAGTGTCTGAGCTGCAGAACTATGCTGTTTTGAAACTTCTCACAAGAAACTGCAACTATTGACGTATTATATCTACTAATTTCTTAAATATTAGCAAATATACAGTTTAAAATAACCGTTTCCTTAATGCAACTCATTTGAAGAAACGATTTCCAGCCTTAGTCCCCGCGAGGTGAATATACGAGGGCTGTTCCATAAAGAATGACCATAATTTTTTACGATAATAATTTTTCACACTAAAATTCAATCTTATTATATTCTGCTAGCTTAATGTGAAACAAATACACCGTAATAGTTTCATTACTGCTACTCCTGGTTCTTGCGTTTGAGAACCAGGCAAGTTCAGACATGTTCAGTATCGCCTACCGCTGCAATAGAGGTAACACGCGAGAAACAATATGCGGCTTTGAAATTCTGCTTTCGTCCCAAGAAATCTGCGGTTGAGGCCTATACAATTCTACAGGAGGCCTATGTAGAGTTTCTCTTCCCTACAGCACAGCTCGAAGGTGGTTTAAAATGTTTAAAGAAGGTGAACCCGGTGTTCCAGTTACTGCTCTTACGGAAGAAAACATCAACACTGCTGCTGCCATTGTGACAGAGGATCGACAAATACCTTACGATCTCTTTCTGATATACGGAGCATTTCATTGAGTGTCACCCACACGTTAGTGACAGAAACATTACACATGAGACGTGTTTGTGCGCGATGGGTTCCAAGACTGTTGATTTCCGAACATAAGGTCATTTGCATGCAAGTCTGCATGCAGTAAAATCTATGTTAGAGGAAGATCCGGAGTTTCTTTCAAACGTAATCACTGCTGATGAAACTTGGCTACCTCATTTTGATCCTGAGAACAAGCAGCAAATATCAGTGTGGAAATCTCCTTCATCACCAGCCCCAAAAAAGCAAAAGTGGTTGCTTGTGCTGGGAAAGTTGTTATCTCATTCTTTGATATTCATGGAATGGTTTATCAGCATGTTGTACCTACACATACATCAGTAACTAGAGAATACTACAGGTATGTCCTGAAAACTTTGCAAGTCCATATCAGGCGCAAAAACCACATTTCCGTGAAGCAGGATGCATGCTGCACCACGATAATCCGCGGCCGCATATTGCCAATATTGTTGCGTGAAGTTCATTCCTCACCCTTTCTATAGTCCGGATTTAGCCCCATGTGACATTGTTCTATTCCCTAACTTAAGGAAACGCCTTCGTGGGAAGCATTATCCATCATAGGAAGCAGTAGTGAAGGCTGCGGAGGCGATTTTGAAGGATTTCTCAAAAATGGTTTCCAGCATGTCTTTGAAAACTGGAAGAAACGCTGGGACAAGTGCATCGCATTCAGGGAGATTCTTTTGAGAAAGACCATCATAATTATGAGGATGAGTGTAGGTACGTTGTCAAAAGAAATTGTGATCATTCTTTATTGAGCAGGCCTCGTAACAAAAGGATTTTTCAGGTCAATGTACTCACAGGCAAAATAGACCGCAGAATATGAATAGAAAAACATTATTTATAAGATTTAACAAATGGAAACGAAAAATGTAAGTGACAAACTACAAAAATAGGATTAAAGGTCATGGAAATGCGATACTGAAAATCTTGCGGCCAACTTACACTTAAAACTAAATGTTTTATACTAAGGTGAGAAATGAAGGTTCGAAACAACGAGGATAGAAACCTACTCTCTGATACAATTAATTTTAAAAATTAGGTAGATATGGGCATATGTTTAGCAATAAGATTTGCTATAATTATTAAAACTCAAATGCAATATATTTATATCAATAAACCGTAAGATAAGTAAGCATACGAATTTTAAAAATATTAAATATATTCTTTAAATAACAGGCGACAGTAATATTTTATTCTGGATTCTTTCATCTGCTGTATATTTCTGGTATTATTCAAAACCTGAAGTACAACAAACAAGCTCACATTTATTCCTCCACAAGCCTCGAACATGTCAATGTTCAAAGCGAGTTACCATAGAGATAGCTCTCTTAACAGTGAACTATTTTCCCATTGTTAGGCATATAAATGTAAATATTTCTTAAGGGATTTAACGAGCCATTGCGTGAGAAGATTTAATTTACCTTGGTTCCCACATGTAGCGTCCAAAGTATCATGATTCTTGTTATAAGGGTACCTTATTCCCACACGGGACAGTGAGGGGAACACGCATTGTGTATAAGGGTGTTAACCATCCCCTAACCGGACGTTGCAATGCTATCTTCTTCCTTCCTTTCACTGACTCCCCACACCTCTTTGAGGATTGACACCCCAAGTTTTTCTTCTTCGTAATTTGAAGCACGACTGATTCGGAAGATGACTGTTAAAAACGGAAGAGTGACTAGGAAGCGTTGGGACGTTGCAGAATTGGGAGAGGAGGTGAGGTACCAGTTTGTCCCGTCCCAAACGGTAGCTCCTACAGAGGGGTGCGAAATTTGGAAACGTTACAGCAAACATAGTTCCCACGAAATACACTCCTGGTCTTCGTGCTATCCTCCATCTTCAGCATATCTCATGATGGCAGTTGAACTTGAAGATGAGGACCGCTTTTCGTGGGAAGGTTTATTCTCTCATCTATTTTATAACCGTTGATCGTTATCGTGATAATACTTCCACCTACCACTTTCTACCACTATTCGGACGTGTTTAAAGCTCGGTGTACTAAACGTCTTTGCCCGTAAATCAAGAAAAATTCAGTATTATGTATTTCTATATCTCAGTGCTGGAACTTTACACCGGAGTATTGCAGGATAAGTTATCTATTCCTCTGTGACTATGACTATTTTCTATTGTACAAAATAGTTGCTTTCTTTTAAAACCTGGAACAATAAATGTTAACATATTCCCTTACCGGGGCTGTACAGAACTGCTTACCTAAATTTTATTTATATAATCAGTGCATTTCATTAGCCTAGAAATGCATTTATCATCTCAAAATTTTAAATGCAATGAGCATTAAAACAAAACTAACAGATATAAAGAAAACTGCACTTTTAGAACCAAAATTAGATGATGATAATAGAACAAACACATTATTAGGAAGTATTTATGAAATTCGATAAGTGATATTCAAACTTGAAGTAATAACAAAATGACAGTAGCAAAGGTATGACGTGGGAAAGTAATTCAGATTCTATTACCAAATTCCCATTCTCTGTTGACTTATGGAATAAAATATGAAATTTGAAAAAAATCACAGACTAAAATAATACATAGAGACAAGTAGGACATGAACAATAAGGATAAAAAGGGAACTGCCAAATGATAAAAAGGAACACACACAATTATAAATAAATAATAAGATATATTAAGGCCACGGTGGAACCTCATTCCAAGACCTAAGCAGTAACACGTGGAAATTTGAAGGTTAAATAAACCATGCAGTTGCCCAAATTAAGACTTAGGTCAAAGGGCACCATATATACTAAATCCATAAATTCATATAGTTAGTGTTAGTCAGCTAATTATTTAATTAATTCATTCATTAAGGCTGGGTTTTTAAAACTTATGCCATCTACAATAATCACGTCTGTAATGATAACAATACAAACATTGCACACTTTATTCCATTTTCTTTATTATTAATAGCCATTATATTTTAAACTTCACCCATTTTTAATAGTCGAGTATACTGTTATAGTTTTAAAACATTTTGTTTTAGTTTCCAATTCCACGTTGAGTCTTACACTTCCTTTTAAACATTCCAAAGATTTTACTCAATCATAGAAGCACAAAGCCATTTTTTCTTCTTTTACAATTCATTAGATTTGATAGTTTACTAATCCAATGAATTAATGAATAAATGAACGAAAAATTAAAAAAAGCTTAGCGTCCGCAGAGAACAAATGCCACATGCAAGGCCAAAACTACATTTAAGACTTGTGAGGTATTATACATTTAAGTTTTTAAATCCAAGAACTAGCGCAATGTTTATTATGTTCTGAACGTAACCAATAGACAATTGTTTAGCTTCAATACTTTTGAACATTTTTACACAAACTATTCGTTTATACTTTCTAGAAATCACTGTAACTTAACTTGTCTGTATAATGGTAAATGGAGGAGAAAGCTTAAAACTTAATCCGGATTTTCTTGTAATATTTTGTTTCCTTCCAGATTATTCATCGTTATGAATGCTCCAGGTGATGGGTTTTGTTCTAATATAATTTGCATTTACAGCACCTGTTTCTTAAAAATCAAGGGTAATGATCAAGTAAGTCTTAGAATATTTCGTTCAAATGAATTCATTTAAAAACTATAATATGCCTTTTCTGTTAAATTCTGAAGAATACACAAAAAATTGTTATATTACATTTGGGATGTTTGAAAAGGCAAACGCCTTTGAAAATTGTGCCAAAATGTTGAAAATTAGTTGAGCCGAATAAAATTTGCATTCTCTGTTCATTTTTAACAGTGAAATAGATTTCTACGAAATTCGTTGAAAATTTAGCAGTCTGGCATGCACATTGGAATTTTCTCTTAACAAGAAAGTCCAAATTATATACAATATAAATTAATCAAGTAATGAAAATACAAAAAGGCGGAATGGTTTACTTTAAGTATCTATTTGCGCATGAAGAAATGCTTTGTGATTAAAATTAGCTTTGATCTAAAACCACAGGCATATAAATCCAAGATATACATTGTTACACTTAATAGCTTTAAGCTTTTATTGAATTTCAGGTCAAATTAAGGCAAGGCAACACTGAAAATTCCAACTTCTATAATAATAAACCTGTCATTATGAAAATTTAGACACATAATTAAAGTATTATTTTAAACTTGCATGCGAATTTTCATGTTGCTACACCAAATAATTAATTATTAATTTTTTTGTGAAAATATTGTAAAAATTAAAAATGTTCTACGCATATAAAATTTGAGCTTTTAAGACGAAATTTTGTTTTAGTATAGTACAGAGGAATTTAAAAAGGCCCACATTCTTATTTTTTGGAATATTCTTGTAGCATCTGTTCTAAAATATTTTTCATGTGTTAGCTCTCAAAATTTTGAAAATATTAACTTTTTTTGTTCCTTAACACCATATAATTGTCAAAAGATGAGCATTAACAAAAATGGGGAATATGAAATTTCTTGTGGAAACGTAGAGTCAGACTGAAAAATTCAATGCCATAGCCGGGATTTGAACCAGGGATCTTCTGGTTTCCATCCAGCCGCTCTACCATTGAGCTACTATGGCCAATATGCCGATGTGACATTAAATTCGAGTCAGAAATACGAGTCAGTAGGAGAATTTAATGTCATATCGGCACGTTGGCCATAGCAGCTCAATGGTAGAGTGGCTGGATGGAAACCAGAAGGTCCGTGGTTCAAATCCTGGCTATGGCATTGAATTTTTCAGTCTGACTCTACGTTTCCACAATTTAGCCTACACACGGCCAGTGTGAAGGAACAATTAATTTGCATGAAATTTCTTATTTACATATTATGGAACTATTCTGTAAGTTTCACCAAGTTAAATGAAAAGCTTTAATACATGAGGCATTTTGTATACTGAAAAGTGTTAAATAGAAGTTTTTCATAAAATTAACTTTGAAATACTGATTGTTACTTTTAACGTTTGTCAAAGGTCTCTTTAAATTGTCATGTGATGGCCTAAAATGATGCAAATGGTAAAAATAGCATGACATTTATTACTACACACCCTATGCTACAAAAAATGACGAAAAAGAAAATTACATGATTTTCAACATTTTCGGCCAATTTTCAGTATAGCCTTACCTTAACAACAAACGTTCACTTAATTTAATGAACAACGGACTGTACTCTTTTATTTTTCAGGGCCTACCTTAACTTACTTCATAAGAGATTACTAGGATTGTTTCCTGTATTATGCATAATAATTACTAAACAAACATTTGAGCTGTCTGTAACACCTAAGAAGGGTTTTTGAAGCCTTTTGGTTTACCTTTAATGGATTTTTAAATGTTTAATGCTCATTTTTCGCGGACAGTGGGACGTGTGAATACCTCAAAAGATCGAATTTTTGTTTTATGTCTTATAAAAATGTGAAATATTTTGCGAATCCAATGATATATTGCATTATAGGTATTCTTAATATTTAAGCCCTTTAAATGGTGATTTAACTATGGCGTCACCATGTGCACGCCCCTTTTTAAATACATACATAATTATTGAAATTAAAATTGTTATAACTTTGTGATTTGTGGAAGCAAAGCTATGCGGTAAATTTTATACTTGTTATGGGTGTCACTGCTGCAGATGTGGCTGCACGTGTATTTGCTGAAGGCTCTCACAATATGGCGAATTGTTTACATTTGAAGTACATGTGGATTATACTTGCAGTTTTGCTTACAGTTCAAATTATTGACCTCAGTGTTATTTATTCAAGGTTGATTTGAAGCTTTGATATAAATATGGGTAGAGTAAAGCGTTTTGGTTGGAGAAAGGCAGTGTATTGTCGTAAAAACACAAAAAACAGTGGCATTGAAAGTGAATCTAGCTTTCCTAGTTGCAGTAAATTTTCAGCTTCTAGAAAAAAATTGTCTCACATTCAACCAGGTGATGACAACAGCTTTTGTGTAGATAACAGTGGAGCTCAGAAGAGTTTTGTAATTGTAGAGCTATCATTGCTATCCAAACTGGTGTAAAAATGTACAGGATTATGATGCAGGAATGTTGTAACTTTTGGTGAGTTAGCTGAAAAACCTGTTGTTTTAGTTTTTGTATTTTCCCACAAGTTGCAATCTTATATGTTTTGGTATACATTTCTCAGAAACCACTTAGGTTAGAGGTATGAAACTTTTTGAAGTGTCACAAACCATTATGTTTAATTAAATGACCGTAAAGATATTTTCAGGTAAAACATTTTGAGTTTTTAAAAATTAAAAAATCTGTGCATTTTAAGGGAAAGAATAGCGGTGTCAAATTCAAAATTTTTTGTCTGTATACTTCACTATATAAAAATTCTAAAAGAGTCATTTTATGCACTACTGAGTACTTTATTTCTCCTAAAAAATTGGATTCTTTGTGAAAACAATTATGGCGGTTATGTGTAAATTAATAATAACATGTGTTTAGAAAATTTCGTTTGTTGACGTCATCTTAGAAAGCATCTGAGAAAAGTTATGAATTTATATTACATGTTTTGATTTATCTACATATTAAGAAATAGTTGCTTGTTAGATGGAATGAATTTCATTGCCCTGTGACAAAGCAAACCCATGAATTTTGATTTTTCAAAAGTGTGTAATTAAACGCAAGCATTATGCTTTCCACACGTCCCGCTGTCCAAATGTTTAGAGCTCATTGCTTCGCCTAGGTTCATCCAGTTTTCTGCACAAATTTGTATTTGTATGTTACATTTTTAAGGCTTTTTGGATAAGTGAGAAGACAGATGGTGTGGTAAAGAGATGATACCTAGAAGGATAATTATTCGACATACCCTATCCAAGAGGTACGTTCTTGCACTGGCCTGGGGAACAGTCAAGGTGTCAAGCCATTCGCCTGCTTCCCCTAACTTCGTCACTACCAAAGTGGAAAATCGCCAGGAAAAACCCGGTCTCACCTAATACTGTGTATGTATGTGTTATTTATCTATCGCAGGCAAGGAAGGGAGGAACAATTCTGGTCCCACATTCGGAGTACTTACCGCTGGGCCGTGATCCATCGCGCTGTGGCCACGTAGTTACATTACGATGCATATAAAGAGAAGAGAACAATCACTATATTAAATGCAGTAAGGTAATACGAGAAGAGCTATTGGTTCTACTAGATGGTCGTTAAGTGAAGTACTTTTTCTGCTGCTTCCAGGAATATGTTTTGTTGTGAAATATGATGAGTATTATTTAAAATATGGTTTTAGTTTCCTTTCTTCGTAAATGAATCCAGGTATTTAAATCATTATGCATTCTGCACACAAAGTAAATAAATGACAGTTGCATAAGTAAAAAGCGTACAATTTAATTGTAAGAGTAGGTAAGCGAGAGGAACATCGTAATTACTACTTCAAGTATAATAGATACATTGAGATAAGAATGTGTAACAAAAAAGGAAGTAGTGGATATCTAATGACGACACAAGGTGTTGGTTAAGACCCGTGGTCACGTCGGCACGGCGCAACGAGTCGTGCAGTTAGAAAGTCACGCGAGCGCGCTCGACTGTGTGATTAGACAATTAATTTACCCCAAGTGTTTTTTGTTGCCACCGTCTCGCTGGATGGCTACTGTGTTTTGCTCCGCCGCTGTAACTGGATGTAGGTACAGGTTGTCCATAAATCCTATTTGTATATCAACGACAAAGTGATGCATAACTTCCGAAGACAGCTAATAATATTTTCCTATACAGGTGTAGTAAGAGCAACACGGAAGACAAAGTGTTAGGAAATACAAGCCAAACGAATATTTTTTACTTCCCAAATTCTGCTAAATGCATTATATTGTCTAACACGACGACTTAAAGAAATATTGGTTACAGGAAAATTAAATTGTGACCAACTGTTGAAAGTTGGTTCCATTAGGAAGGTCATCAACATGAACCTCGGTGATGAACCCTTAGTGATTATGCACACCTTTTTTCTGACCTTAAAATGCAAAAGCTCATAGATAGCTGGTGCATGTATTAAATCATAAATATAAACAAATAAAAAGGAAGAGTTGAAGCTTTCACGGCGAGCATTACTAATCAAGGCTTCGCGGGTGATCAGCCATGTCAAATTAATAAATCCTTCTTCAGGATCTGAAGAAGGCCATGGAGTTTACAATGGCCGAAAGCTCGACGTTTATTAATTTGACACGGCTGATCACCCGCGAAGACTTAAAATGAATTAAACACCACCGTAGTAAAATCCTGCAATAATAAACATATATACAAAATTAAAGGGTTTAATGCAGCTCGTACATAAATATGCAGTTAAGTCTACAAAACAGGTAGAGGATGCAGCGAGCGTAAAAGTAACAACCTAGTGTGAGTACATTGAATGACACGTGAATGAATTCATAACATCGGCATAGCTACCGGCTGATTCTGGTAATGGAAGTGTCGTTAATAAACAAAATATTAATTCACTCAAGGACAACATTCAGGAAATTTAACTTTACACCATAACAGCATGGGAAATTGTACAGAAAGCACTATCGACGAAAAATGCTTAGGTATCAGCTGATAATGAACATTTCGACCTATTTGCATTTTTATTAAAACTATCGTGATTACTTGATGCACAAAAGTATAGACGATTTATGCACTCTATTAGCCTTCAACTGTCTTATGGGTAGCTACTTTCCAATCTACTGGCTATATATGTATAAAGCGACGCTCTGAAATGTCAAAATTATATATATACACTGTGACTTTCTGGGTTCGTATAATTAAAAGTCCGAGTTGCAAATAGTCCAAATGTTCTTTATTTCCTTGGAAAAACGCTGTTCAATTCTAACGTAACAGAATTACGTCACATACATACAGTCTACCAAGGTCGATGACAACAATCAGCTCTCGCTACAACACTCTCTACAGCTGGTTTTTTATCTTTTTTTCTTTCTTTCTTTCTTTTTTTTTCTTTCTTAAATTTACGTCCTCCAACGCTAAGTCATATCAAACAATGAATGGAATGAGTGAAATGATGCTCAAATGAGCCCAGAGTCCATAGAGCTTAGTTACCCGACATTTGTCTTTTAGGATAAGGGAAAACCCTGGAGAAAACCTTATCCAGGTAACTCACCTGGACCAAGATTCGAGATCGGGACCTCTTGAACGTGAGGCAGACACGCTACCACCACGCTACCAAGGCGGGCGCTCTACAGCTGTTTACTGCTTACATACCCATCTTGGCGAGTCGATGCCTTCTTAAATACCTCATTGATACATTCCAGAGATTTCTGGAACAAATAGGAAAACAACTGTTTTCTGCCAATCCCGATATCACTAGAACCTTCCAATCGTGAAACCCTATCTGTGCCGACAAGTCCTTTATCTCAGCTATCTTTATTTACCGGCTCTTTGTTTACACTAGCCGCGCTATCGTAGATAACGGGTTCTCGACTTCGTATTTTTGAGCCAATTGTTTGTAAATACGTTTTAATAATAATAAACCTGGTGCGACAGCCCTAAGAGGGCCAAGGCTTACCAACCCGACTTCACTCCCACTTACGCAAGGCAGAGGTGGCCGATCATATAACTGTTACGGGGAGGAGATGTGGTCAGCATCTCGGCATTCCCCAGCCGGAGCGATGGTTTTCGTGACCAGGGCCGCTTAACTATCGTAAATTTCTCAAATTCCTCACGATGCTGAGTGGGCACCGGTCCTATACCCGGGACTTAAAATCCGAACCCCATGGGTGGGATCGAACCCGAGCCGCTTTCTTTGGCCAGGGACCAAGGCATGCAGCCTGAGGCTGCTATGCCACGGCGCAGGACTAAATACGTTTTACTGTAAGTTATGCAAAAAAAAAAAAAAAAATCTGCACAAAAATACTTCAAACTGATGAACACGTAACAGTAGCATGCTTAACATATATATTTGCACTTCCGATTGATTTATTAGGATAAACAGTTTCAATATTTACTGACATACTAATAATGATAATGACAGATGTGAAAATTTTCACCCTTCTGTAATAAATGGTTTACGCTCATGAATGTTTTCATTATGGCCGTGACATAGCTAAGTGCTTAGACCGCTTGACTCTCACCTAGGCGGCCCGGGCTCAATCCTAGGCGACCGCAAAGTGGGATTTGTGGTGGACAACATGGTGCTGGGGTAGGTTTCCTCCGGGTCCTCCGGTTTCCCCCACCATCATTCCACCAATTACTCCATCCTTCATTCATCTCAGGCGATGGCCCGATCCCTCAACCCTGATTTCATCTCTCAGGTCAGATGCTTCGGCTCCCTCACTCTAAGGGAACCCAAACGCCTCCTAATGTCAGCAGTGACGAGAAAGGGAGGAAAAAAAAATACATTTTCATTAGTTTTATATAGTGGTTCTCTAGAACTGTATACTTGTTTGTGTGCTGCATGATATTTGGTGTAGATCAGAAATGTTAAAACCTTGTTTCTACCTAATTAATGGTTAAGTAGGTAATGATTTTTGGAAGGGGACGATTATTTAAATTTACCAATGAATTATGTAATATTCTTACAAAACTTAAAGTTATTTAGGTATTGGAACGTGCCGATATGACATTAAATTCTCCAACTGACTCTCGTTTTTCCCGGTAAACCACTAGGTGTTCTCATAAACACATGAGACAACTACCCTAATGACGACTTACTATGTTGTAAGTACTTTAAGGCCCGGGCTTTATAGTTCGGACCACTATTAGGTACAATTAATGGAAATTAATTGTTCTTGCACACTAGCCGTATGTAGGACGCACTATGAAATGGTTGAGGTAGGCTAAAAAATTCGGAGAAACAAGAGTCAGTTGGAGAATTTAATGTCATATCGGCACGTTGGCCATAGTAGCTCGATGTTTAGAGTGGCTGGACGGAGACCAGAAAATCCGTGATTAAAATCCTGGCTATGGCATTGAATTTTTCAGTCTACCTTAACCGTTTCATATTTAGGTATTGCTTTACAACATCTTCAGAAATAGTATCTTTGAAGAAATGAGGAGCTTTCAACTGGCTTGTTGCCTTTTAAATTACGGATTTGACACTTCAGTAAAATTAATTTTCTTCTCTTTAAGCAATATGCATGTTTTAATGGTAAATATATCACAATTTAATTCCTTTTCAAGAACACGTTGTCACTAACACGTCGCCTCTGTCCTATTAATGGATAGACTGCACCATTATGGGTTTTGTAGATTTCCTACAATTCGTCTTCAACAATGAAATTTGGTATATTGTCATGATTGGGAGCAAGTAAACAAGAGCTACGAATTCTTCAGAGACGCTAACACACCTAAATAACGCAGGTCTAGCAGACAAGTGTAGTTGAACGTCTTCGCTGCAGACAGTGGACGGCATCTTCGATGTAGGTACATTCACAAAAATAATGTTGACTTGGAAGCAGCCCGAGGCACGTGTCAAGCTGCGGCGGTGGCATTAATTTATTTTTGTGATTCTTTTTACAGCCTGTTTTCGAGCTTCATCTTTTTCATTGCCTTTATACTTACTTCCTCATCTATCTTCTTTTTCTATCGCCATTAATGATTCTTTGTATTTTTTGGCCCTCCTGTACAACAAATAGTCAAAGTTTCTATTTCCTTTTCTCTTTCCTTACCCCTCTTATCCTCTTTCTCACTTTTCACTTTATATCATATATCTTATTTGTCGTTTCATTCATACAAAATCTTGAGCTCACTCCCATCTGCATGTGATCATATATGGGAAGTATTTCCAAAATGTATGTGTGAAATGTACTTACCTTGTTTTATGGTAAGCTTGAACAAATTAGAGACATGGCACTGATCAACAATATGGATCCCTCCCATCATAAGTAGTAATTTTCTAATTTCATTCGAAAATGAAAGTGATTACGAAGTTCAAAACGCTGTTTTGTTAAAAGACTGGAATGTATTTTACAACTAATTTAATAAAAAGAAAACTATTTGTTTCAGGTATCCGTAATTGTGGAATCCATAGTTCATGTCCTTAAGTAAAAATATCGCTCTTTTGTATCCTCTCTATAACCTTAGCTTTCTGTAATAGAGCCCTAGCTGCGCCTGATCATAATTAATTGTAAAATTGACCCAAGCGCAATAGTGCAAAATCTTCAATTCATTAATAATTAATTCTCAGTATCGAATGCAAGGACAAACATATGCGGTGGCTTTGGAAAGCGAAAATGTTGCCATCGACATAGATTTTGTTACTGAACAACTCTTTTGGAGGGAAAGAAGTCAAATAAAAGCTCCACCCTCCTATCTGACTATCCTTTGCATTTACTATGTCCTGAAATTTTTGATTACTTCGAAATTTTCTTTAACAATTTATTAAAAATTGTACACAAAAATTTTGATGTCATAAAAACGTACAGTGTACACATATATACTATGCCTTCGTGGGTTCGTAGAATTAAAAGTCCAATTTGCCGAAATTCTAAATGTTGTTTATTTCCGTAGAAATACATCATATTAGGAATGCAATTATTAGAAAAGAATTAGAAATACAACCATTATTAGAAGAAATCCAAAGATATAGAAACAAATGGGTCTAATACCTTAATCACATGCCAAGAGAAAGAATACAAAAACAAGCCTTCAATTATAAACCAAGAGGACGAAGATCAATATGACGCCCCATAAAGAGATGGCTTCAGGAAATGTGAAACCGGAACAGGCTTAGGCCTAACCCGTGAAGGAAGAAGAAGAAGGAGAAGGAGGAGGAAGGAAGGAGGAGGAAGGAAGGAGGAGGAGGAAGGAAGGAAGGAGGAGGAGGAAGGAAGAAGGAGGAAGGAAGAAGGAGGAGGAAGGAAGAAGGAGGAGGAAGGAAGGAGGAGAAGGAAGAAGGAAGAAGGAGAAAGAAATACAATGTTCAGTTCTCACGTAACAACATTATATCACACATACACAATCTACAAAGGTCGATGACAGTAACAAACAGTTCTTGTTATATCATCAACAACACTTTTGTTAAACACTTCATAGCTGTTTGCTGCTTGCCTCACTGTTTATACAACTTGCAACTCCCTCTTGGCCAGTCGTCGCCTCTTTAAATACCTCACTGATAATTTCTAGATTATTCGAAAATAAACCAGAACCCGAAGAGTCTCTATCAGTCAAGAAGTAACTAGAAATTTCCATTTATCTCAGTTTGTTTGTTTCAGCAGACCTTTAGCTGCATGTTTTCTTCGTCTGCCGGCTCTTGGTTTTCACCCTGCCCGCTTATCTGTTCCTTTTGTGTAAACAAGCCGCGCGAATCGTAAATACCTTTTCGCGACAATACTATATGCGCGCGATAAGTTGAGCGATCTGGCTCCAAGCCCTGAATTCGGTAAGTTTCGTCTAACTCCGTAAGCACAGATGACAACTTTGAAACTTGAAATGCGTCATACACTCTAACATCTAGTGGGTAATACGCTAAGCTCTCACATGTGCACCACATTTCGTTTTGAGCAACTTCGAGGTTAATTAGCTAACCAGTTTATAACAAACACATGTTGTGGATGTTACGGCTTTCGAAAGGGGACACATTATTATTCGTCCACCTTCCCATAACTGTTCTGAATGCAATTGAGCTGGCTTGTGCAAAAACAAAGAATGTTTTGAGAGGACGCACGTTACTGGTGATGTCAGCCACAAAAATGCGGAAACTTGCTATAGAAACATTATCTTCCGTAACCGCAACGGATTGGAAAGGATTCTGCAAGAAGGTCCAAGAACTGGAAGTGAAATATTGGAGAAACGATGGTCTAATAGAAAATGCAATTAATGAAATTATCATCATTACATCAGAGGATACTAGCGATGCATATGATGCACCGGACTCGAAGAATCACAAAGCGAATGAGTACATAGAACTGGAATAATATTTATTTTCCATTTTTATGTGTTATGTAAATAGTAGGTATCTAAATACAGATCGAGTTCAATTAACTGTTTGTCCACATGTCACACTTGAGGCGCGTATCTTCGTTTTGTTTTGCTGAATTGTGTTTTTCTAGGTTGACTGCACTTCAGAAACAAAAGAGCGTTACTCCTGCCCGCACCACACCGCAAAATTAGCGCTCAAGTTAATGCGCGCATATAGTATGCTTTTGTGTGGAGTGAACTGTTTCCAAGATATTATTTATTATTTATTGAATTTAGCAATACCAATACCTAATTTTCTTAAACAGGAATATGGTATTTAATTTTGTAATTATTGGCAAAAAGAAGCAAATTTCGAAGCCATCACATAGCAGCCAGCTCTTAAGAGATCTGACCATCACTAAAAGCCTACTGTATTCCCGTTTTCTCTTGAACCTTCAAAAATGAGCAGTAAGGTAAGGTTCATACCAATTAATATGAAGTAAATGAAGGAGTAAGTATTTGTAAGAATATTTTGTACAAGAGTTGAGAAAGACATGTGAGAGTAACGCATTCAATGCACACACACACTTAGCATTTTTTTTTTGCTCCCGAAAATGCACTATTTTTGGATTTATGCTTCATAAAAACATATTTTTCAGTGAGATCTTTATGTTGAATTTTGGGGTAAATTGCAACAGTTTTGTATCTAACTGCTAGGTGTTTCTAGTAGGTGCTAGATAAAGTAAAGAGAACTTTTAAATAAAACACTCTGTTGTTGTTTCTCTGAGTCTTAGTTCTTCCCAATAACTCCTATGATACTACAGAGATCGTGCAGAATTATGTTATTTTACTCTGTGGACTGCTGTAAAAGAATGTTATCCATGGACGACATAAGTTTAACCATAAATACTCTTTGAGCCTACGAAGGTGTAGCATAATGGTTATAACATTAAAATTATGTCGATCAAGCTCAGGTATTGTTATTGACTTAATTTGTTATTTCTGCTCAACAAGCAGCGAAGTACCATTTTCTCACTTTGATACAACCTACCTACTTCTGTTTAAACTGTTTCGGTCTGACAGTTATGAATGCTCTAGAGATTTGTATCAGTTGTAGTTTTTGAAATTCCATTCTCTGTGAAATCCGGCAGTATATTTTGAGTGAGACGTGAGAGGCAAGTTACAACAAGAGGTACTGATACTATCAGCGTTCTTGCCTTCAACAACCGGTTGTAAGTTTTTGTAACTTGTAAATTAGTTTAGATAAAATTAAATGTACCTAATTGCTCTGGTAGGTTTTCGTTTTACCAGTTTTATGGGTGAATACCCTGTTATATTACAGGCCATCAGATGCCAACTCAGAGGACTTAGTTTTTAACTCCATAGTTTATAGTATGAGTATTTTAGGATCGGCTTGGAAATCCACAACACAGCATTCGATGTCTTACATTCTAATGGTAGTATCTGTTCAAAAGTATTGTTTCTGCAAACCGTACTAAAAACATATATTTTCATATCTATTTCAGGTTAATGAAGATTTAAATTGTTTTATGTCAATTTTTTAAATGTTTTATTATACACTTGCCCCAAAATGTTATGCTACTTCCCAGAAAGTGTGAAACAACCGAAGAGTAACGAAATTCAAAGCAATATCTGCAAAATAGCTGATGCCACAAGAAATACATTGAAATAAATTGCGTACTTAAATTTACATTTTTCAGAGTAATAAGCTTTAGTCAATATTTTATAGTTTATGCCCTATAAAATTCAAAATAAATCGAAATTAGGAGAGAAGACTGAAGGATTCCAAACAGTATAAATTTAAAAAGCGGGAGAAGGGAATATGGTTAAAACTGGATTGTGGCAAGAGCACGTTGACAGATCTGATAATCAAACAGAAGAAGAACAAGCAGGTGATAAAAACATTATAACATTTTTACAATATTCAATGGATACATTTTATTAGTAGCATGTTTATGGACAACACATTGCAATGAAAACCATTAGAGCCAATTTTGGGAAACTCCAAAATTTTCTACGAAATATATTCAAAGCGAGGCATAGTTTCGGGTGGAATGATCCTGTCGATTTTGGATGATGGGGAAGTTAAATTCAATGTTTAGTTTCGTTTTAAACAGTATTATTCACATATATACGGGAAGGTACGAAGGCACCCTTGGGCACACCTGGATACAAACACGAACCTCTCGCTGAGTTTTTTCCAATGACTTTGTTCAAAGCACAACCACATTTCCGATGCAAACTCTTTGGTTTCTTACTAATAAAATGTAATGGATTTCGTTCCAGTTAAGAAGTAGACAAGCTTGTTTTGAAGATTCCTTTCCTTCGCTTATTCAGAAACAGGTAATCTGGTATCATCTCTTATTAAGATGGATGTACCTTAAAATATCTTAAGAATCATGATAGATATACTTCTGTGGTTTGAAGCTTTCATGGCGGTGATATTTACAGCAGTCTTCTACAGCGAGGTGAAGTTTGGACAAAGGTCCTAGTTTTATAGAAGAGTAGCACCGTTAGTCTTTCCTCATACAACTTGACATCTTCATCGTGCAATAGATATAGATTGTACGCATGGAAGGATGGATTAATAGAGCCTTGGAGAAAGGAGGATTAGAAGAGGGACAGTGGAATAACGTAAGTATGGATAATCGGTGCAGGTCAACAAGGCAACTGCTGAAAACTGGAAAGCCTGTAAAAGTAAAGTAGTTCTCGAAAGCTTGGACGTTTCTCCAAAGTTCTTCTGACTGAGAGCTCGAATAGACCATTACTCAGTGAGATCTGGCAAGCGACCTGTAATGTTAAGGACAAGTTGAAGAAAACATATTTGTATGATATGGCTACAAATATATAGAATGGATTTTTGGACAACTTTTCACTCTATATTAGATAAGACATGAGAGTAATAAATGAGAAAAAATTAATTTTACTTGTCTTACTTGGAGTCAGTGGGTGGAGCAGGTATTGTATTCCATCGAAAATTTGGATTGCGTAAATAAATCTTCTGAGACCTCCTGAATCCTCCAAACCAACATTTTTAGAGAAAGGTCCGTCTCCATGAGCGCTCACGATTGTGTACAGTTCAAAGCTAGGAATCGTTTGAATAACAAACTTGGTATTTGAGTTTAGTATGTTCCAAAGATACAACACGAAAATATTATGGAAAATCTATCCTCTCCAAACATGGGTGCTTGTAAAGTTCCAGAGAAATTTGATTTATTTCGTCCTTTAGGAATTACCCATCTGGCCATCGAAGGGAAAGAGAATTCTGGTGTTCATAAAATTGACTCTAACGTTTTGATTAAAACATTGCACAAACGGAATCTGGGTATGTGCTATATCTTATGGGGCAGTCTTAACGTTTGTGACTAAATTTGAGTGAAAATTCAAGTAACTCAAGAATTAACGAAACACCCAGATGTAGAAAAAGAAAAAAGTAATTGCTGCCTTTAGGTTTAGTGTTTGCTGTACAAAATATAAAGAAAATTGGTACTGGCTCCCATTCTCGGGTGAAAAGGATCAAATTGTGTATTATTATTTAGGCTTTATATAATATTGATGGAAAAATGAGAATGTAAATTTTGATTAAAATGTTGGTAATTTTAGTAATTCAAGTTCTATTAATTTGCTACTTTGCAACAATAATATTTATTAAGATTTACTTGAGGTCGTTTCCGAGAGAAAATAACATTTTAGATGTGCGAGATTTTGATAAAAAGTTTAACCAAAAATTTTATTATAATTATTATAATTATTATTTTTATTATTATAATTATTATTATATAATATTCGTTTGTTGTCATTTCGAAAACAGAGTAGTTTAATTTGAGGAGGGGTGCAATTGGGCCTAAATTAACACACATCAAAATATTTCGCTTATTAAACATTTTCAGAAGCAACGCAAATAGCAATAAACAATTCTCATAATATTTTCTACAGGTTTTCTTATTTACAACATGTAGATATAATGAATATTATATTTCATAAATTATACGGATTCCTTATTACTACTTTTCACATAGCAAAACACCATGCGAAACAACATTATTATGACAGCGTTGCAAAAATAAGAAAGACATAGACGTTTTGACAACTAAATTTTATAGTTACATTTTAAACTTGATTAATATATAATATGGTTTTATTTTCCTGTTTATAAAGCACTCATGATATAAGCTGCACCGAAAAGAAAGCCAACGATGTTCCGAGGAAAGCAGAAAGAGACATAGGTCTATGTGTTTGTGCGAATAAATGAGCCAGAGTAACAAAACCCAATGAAATCATCTAAAAGCAAAAGACCTAACTCCAAATCACGAATATGACCTCAAATGTTAAAGCGATATATAAAGGAAAATTGTCAAAATATCGTTTCTACTTTTAGAATTTTAAAAGTAGCAACTGTTTCTTCGCTTTAACCAATCGCATATGTGTGATGGATAAGTAAAATTTGTCTCAATTTACCACGTGTAACGCAGAACCAAAGAAGGACCGTAGACGTTAGAGATGATGTATGAGTCTGCATATTCAGACTTGTTGATGTGAATGCTCCATTTACCAAGATCCACCAGAGAGAGCTGTGATGTCATCCTCTTCACGCCTCGTTGATGATGCGGGTGGATAATCAGAACCTAGTTGACGACATCGTTACAGAGAATGCGCCAAGCTCCGCTCTGCGCCACGACGCTACTATTATTTATGATTTTTCCACGCTTTCCTCTCCGGTGGTCTCATCAACTCTCACTCTGTCTCTTTTATGCTTTCATTTATTGGCAACACCCACACAAGCTAGACTCGGACATGATGCAAATAATTTACTTGGCACAGGTACTTAATGTGAAAAATTGATAGTCCCTAACAGCGAATCCCTCATATCTTGACATATTTTTAGGAGTATTTCTCAAAAAGTTGCTTAAATACAGAAAATGGTCATGAATTAATATGTCAACATTGGCATTGTATGATGGTATTGTGACTTTGTGGGTTCGTGAAAAGAAAAGTCCAATTATACCACTCAAAAATGTTCTTTATTTCCACCGTCTTGTAAGTTAAACTCTTGCAAATTACACAGAATTACGTAATGCACCCAATTACGATTCACCAGTTCGTCCGTTACAATTTCACTTGCACTCGTAATTACGTACAAACCTCCGATGCACTCACACAGTCTTCTCGTCGTACGCTAGCACTGCATTCTTACGCCAAGAACTGACTAACTCCTCTTGCCCGACGTGTTGCTTATATAGGGTCAGCTAGCCGATCTAGAAGGTTCTAGATTAGATGAAATATCCCGTAAGTTCGAGAACACAGGTGGAACAGAAAAAGACGGCGCAGTGATGTTTTTTCTCCCAGCCACCCCTCGCCGACGCCACAAGACAAACGAGGGGGCGTGGCGAACGCCGACCGTCCCCTGCTTGCCCGCTCTATAGGGTGTTCCGACGTTCGGGTGACAATATGTTATACGTGATGATAGCTGGAAAATAGGAATAGAGAAGGCTATTGATGTTTATAACATATTCTACAAAAGAATAAAACTGGAAACATTTGAAAATATGCAGGGAGAAGAAAGACATAATAGACAGGCTGGAATAAGTTGTAAAGTTTAATTATTTGAGTTGTGACGTAATGTTCTTATATCTAAGCGTGTGTGGGATTTATGGTAAAAAAGACGTATTTAGGAGTGTTTTCTCATCTCCCCCCTCATTCATTCCATCATCTTTTTCACCATAGCTACCGTTCCGGTCATAGTTTGCTCTTCCGCATTCTTACAAGACTTCAAGCCGCTTCTTTACCGTTCCCGGTTCCCTGCCCACAACTCCGTTTCCATGCTGTGAAGACTGCATTCTCCGTTCGGGAGGGACACGGGGCGCTAACTATGTCCCATCCTCCGCTGCTGTTGCTGCTCCCGCTGTGGGCTTAGTTGAGGGCGGCGGCGACAGGCGGTAAGATCTGGCCCTTCTTGGGTAGTAGTACTAAAGATTTTTTTATAGAAAATAAAATTAGTTACAAAAATGGAACTATAACAAGAACTCCAACGCGGAAATAAATAAACATAAGGTTCTACACGAAAATGGAGTAACTATGCTCATGAATGTGGATAATAAAAGAAATGGAGGGAAGTAAAATTCAGACAAGGGAAATGAGGTTTTAATAAAGAAATAAAACATGTGTTTGATTGGATTTCAGAAGTTTTGAATACAGTATTAACAACGTGGTTATAGGCTATAGAAAATTGAAGAAAATGAACTCAAGTTTAAGGAATACAAATACTACTGGAGTAGAGAGAGAATCACTTTAATCAACAAATTTAAACATTCCGAAAACAAAGAAATTGAATGCTCCAGAAAATATAGAAATGAAATAGAGATTACTCGTATAAGACCAATGGGCGAACTGCCGAATCTGGAAAGGACAATCATATACGAAATGACCACATGTCTCTAAGTGTTCTGGTAAAATTTAAGTGGAGTAATTGTTAAAAAAATGTCTCTGGTTATGGTAGCCATCACCGAGCAGGATAGCTTAGCCGGCTCGGTCCGTGGTCCGAATTCAATTTCCGTTGCCGAACTACCTGACCCATGGGTCTTTTCGGGGCTTTCCCGGGTCGTCAGGCGAATGCTGGGTAGATAAATTACATCCCCTTAATTTGCTGTCGCTCCATTTCATATCCGCAATTATTTCACATCTTCCATCTAGTGATCTCTTTCAGGGTAGAAGTGTTGGTAGGAGTCACGGCGGTGCATGGTAGGATGACATGCTCTGACTAAAACTTCCTCCTTCGGTAGGACGATCTCCAGTCTCCGATAATGATCTGGTGGGGTTTCTGGAACGCAGTTGGGTGAGCTGTCGGTTGTGCTGACGTGCCGGAAAGTTCCAGTTGGTAAAGTGTATGGACCTTGTCCTCTGCACTGTCGTGGCTCATTGGGACATTTTGTTTCATTGCGAGGTTTACCCGAAAGTCCAAAGATTCCGGCATCTATCAACTTGGGAGTGATGGAAAACTCCGGGGCTCTTTTCTCGAGACAATACCTGGAGTCTAAAAAGCTCCCCCCCCCCCGCCAGTCGACGACAAGACGGGTGGAAGTGGATACCCACTTACGCGCGTCAACCCCGTGGTGAAGACTACTCAATAAATTCGGTGGGACCGCCCGGTGATCTAGCACACATACTAGCTCTGTAGGCTGGTACCCGGGACCTTTTAGGCAACACTCTGTCCCCTCTGGGCGGCCAAAGCTTGGCCGGAGGTACCCGATCTCCCACTGATATCGGGAACACACTGCCCCCTCCAACGCAATCCGAACAACTCCCAATCGGCAGGGGCTCGAATGTTCGGCCTGAGGTTCCTCTTGGTAACGTCAGGGTACTACAAGTGCTAGGGGCCGCAGCGCTCGCACCACAGCAGCTAAAGGAGAAGAATTCGCTTCCCTGCGGAGGGCCCCTTGGGGCAGCCACTCTGTCTCCTCTCGCCTCATCTTTCCTCTAGGGACGCCTCACTTGTGGCATAGGTAAAACAGATTAAGAATGGTCACAGTGCCGAATCCAATCCAATCGAATCCAATCTAAAGGTAACCACCGAATCCAGAAGTGTGGAGTTCAGTTACCGGCTGGAGGGGTTAGGAATCTTTGTTCAGCCAACATTACATCTCATTCAACGTCCCTGAGGTCTAGTAGTATAAATGAGATAGTGAATGTGGGCGCGTATGTTAGTTTGTAGCCTTACGCAATACAAAACCAAAGATTAATTTGCAAATGAGCAAATACAACTACCCTTGAGAAGTTGTTTCCAGAATAAAAAACTCTCGATATGGCCTTAGATGCTAAAGTTGGCATATCAGGCATTAAAGAAGAATAACTTTTCAGAAAAGAAATGTTTTCTGCTCCTATTACTTCTTCACTTATAGTGAATTTTTGTACCTTGTTTCATATGTTATTATTATGGCAATTAATTCCTCCTATAAAATCTATTGTAAATGTTGTTAAGGGCTGTGGCGGTTATTTCATGTTTTTTAATTTTTAAAAATTTAGTTTGAATTTTAATGGAAAGAGTAATTTGTACAAATAACGAAATGTAAAATTGGGTTGGTTATGAGGTAATGCAATATACGAGGGCTGTTCAATAAAGAATGATCATAATTTATTTATGGTCATAATTTTTCGCACTAAAATTCAATCTTATTATATTCTGTTAGCTTAATGTGAAAAAAACACTCCGTAGTAGTTTCATTGTTGGTACTCTTGGTTCCCGTCTGTGAGAACCGGGAAAGTTCAAACTTGTTCAGTATCGACTACCGCTGGAATGGAGGTAACATGCAGTTAGAGTTGACGTTAGAGGAAGACCCGGGGCTGCCTGATGAAAATTGGCTACATCATTTTGATCTTGAGAACAAACAGCAAAGCTCAGTGTGGAAATCTCCTTCATCACCAATCTCCCAATAAAGGCAAAAGTGGTTGCTTCTGCTGGAAAAGTTATGGTCATCTCATTCTTTGGTGTTCATGAAATGGTTTATCAGCGAGTTGTACCTGCACACACATCAGTAACTGGACAGTACTACAGGGGTGTCCTGAAAACATTGCAAGTCCATATCAGGAGTTAAAGACCACAATTCCGTGAAGCAGGCTAGATGCTGTACCACAATAATGTGCGGCCGCATATTGCCAATCTTGCAAAAATCAAAGTGAAGTGCATCCCTCAGGCTCCCTTTAGTCAGGATTTAGCCCCATGTGACATTTTCCTATTCCTTAACTTGAATAAACGCCTTTATGGGAGGTATTATCCATTATCAGAAGCAGTGGTTAAGGCTGCGGAGGCAATTTTGAAGGATCTCTAAAAAAACTGTTTCCAGCATGCCTTTGAAGACTGACAGAAACGCTGGGATAAGTGCATTGCATTCAAGGGAGACTATTTTGAGAAGGGCCATCAAAATTATGAGGATGACTAAAGGTGCGTCATCAAAAATATTTGTGATCATTCTTTACTGAGTAGCCCTCGTAAGTTGACTTATATAATATTATTGTTATTGGTAAGTGCGAGAATTTACGTAATGTGGTGATGTGGACCAGTAAAAGAGAGGTAATTTAGTTGTTATTGAAACATAGAGCACAGAGAACCGAAAACTACCTGAGCTTAGCGTTCTTCTGCAAGCTACTGTCTTAAGAGTAAGACCTGATATTTGTGTTGCACCACGAACGTACAGAAAATGTTTTATGTGAATACATTTGTGTTGCACTAGTGACGTGTGCAAAAGAGATACAATTTATCGACGCAACAATCATTGCTTGTGAAAGGACAGCATTTCTGGTATTTAAATTTGTATTAAAATTTGTAATTGTCTCGTGGAAAAAAACCACAGTATTTAAAAGAAAAGAATTGTTATTTATTTCTCAGCAATTGCAGTATCAGCTCCTTAAAGCTTCGAGAGCACGCCCTGTAGCAAGACCCATTGCTCTAGAGCTGCCGTGGAAACTACAAGATTTCTACAAGATCGTCACCAAAGGGAGAAACCAATCATCAGCGTCTTTAAACATTACATTTGCAAACTTCCTTTTGCAGGGCCGTTACCTGCCATTATTTTATATACTTGTACAGTTCCTTAGCATGAGCTTTGGCTCTGATAATCTTTTCAGAAATCAATAAATACGAGGGCTGTTAAATAAAGAAAGATCATAATTGTTTGCGGACATAATTTTTGGCAACGAAATCCAATCTTATTATATTGTTAGCTTAATGTGAAACAAACAGGCCGTAGTAGTTTCATTGTTGGAAATCCTGGTGCCTGCCTTTGAGAACCAGGCAAGTTCAGACATGTTCAGTATCGCCTACCACTGCAATGGAGGTAACATGCAGTTAAAGTTGATGTTAGAGGAAGATCCGGAGTTTCTATTCAAACGTAATCACTGCTGTTTAAACCTGGCTTCATCATTTTGATCCTGAGAGCAAACAGCTAAGCTCAGTATGGAAATGTCCTTCATCACCAACCCCCCCCCCCCAAAAGCTAAAGTGATTGCTTCTACTGGGAAAGTTATAGTCATCTCATTTTTTTATATTTATGAAATAGTTTATCAGCATGTTCAACCCGAACACACATCAGTAACTGGACAACTGTACAGGAATGCCCTGAAAATATTCTAAGTCCATATCAGGCGAAAAGACCACATTTCCGTGACGCAGGCTGGATGCTGCACCACGATTATGCGCGGCCGCATATTGTGACGACCTGATCTCAGATTGTGAATATTAAGGAACACATGGTAAGGTCGAACACTCGGGAACAAACACTCAGAGCATAACTACATGCTTTAGCGAGAGGATGGGATTTTTCTTTATAAAGATTTCATTGGAACAAAGGTAGTGTAAGGCTAATTAAATATGGAATTCACTTAATAATATTTACTACAAGAAACAGATTACAAAGGCGGCCATAACGGCCATTTACCTGTCCAGAAGTGGAGTTGCCTACAAACACATGTTGCTCCAACAAGAAACAGTTTAAGAGGGAGCGTCTGTCGCTTAAAGATTATTCATCTAGTCATAAAGGAGGGGAGGGTGTGACATCACACCTAATACTTGAGTCACCAGAGTGTAATTAATACAGTCGTTTGTGACATCTCTCAGGTGTTTTCCCCTCACCACAGGTTCCAGTGGACACATACTATAAGTGTTAGCCGAGTAAGGGCCGACACCATCTTACGTACTATAATCCTGTGTGGGAAATGATTCTCCTGATTACAACAGACATCTTCAAAGAAAAAAAAACTTTGTGGTGCATCTAATTTAGTGGAGTTGCCTACAAACACATGTTGCTTCTCCATCGGTTACATTAAGAGAGGGCATCTATCGCCCAAAGTCCACTCATCCAGTCATAAAGGAGGGGAGGGAGTGACGTCACACCTACTACTTGAGTCACCAGAGTGTAATTAATACAGTCGTTTGTGACAATATTGCCAATATTGTTGCTGAATATCTTGCAAAAATCAACGAACTGCATCCCTCACCCTCCCTATAATCCGGATTGAGGCCAATGTATTCACTAACTTGAAGAAACGCCTTCCTGGGAGGCATTATCCATCATCAGAAGCAGTGATGAAGGCTGCGGAGGCGATTTTGAAGCTTCTCTCAAAAGCTTGTTGCCAGTATGTCTTTGAAGACTGGCAGAAATGCTTAGACAAGTGCATCATGGGAGACTATTTTGAGAAGGAGCATCAAAATTATGAGAATGAGTAAAGGTACGTTGTCAAAAATAGTTGTGAAAATTCTTTATTGAACAACCCTCGTTAAAGAAAATAAAGGGAAATTAAAACAAGAACGACTGGTTTTTATAGTCAAAACCAATAAACTCACGGTGGTCATGACCTTAACAATTCTCGATTCCTTTATAAATGTCGTTATAAAATGCGATTTATTTGTATCAAATGTGCATGATATTGGAGTAACTTTATGCATAGGATAGGTGAAATTTCTGCTAGTTAAATCAGATTTATTCATTATATAATCTTGGTATGACATGTGGTAATTACATTTTAGACAATCCACTGCATGTTCGTATGTTTGGATTATTGATACAAAGAGAATCAAAGCTTTGTTATTACGCTGTACAGCAGAAGCTTCATTTTGTAACTGGTTCTGTCGCTTTAATATTTAAGCATTACAAAAGCAGTAAAAAGATAATAGAATTAGAAAAGCCAGTACATTTAATGCTTTCCAAATCCTTTTTGGCATATGTTAACGTTTGCTTATTATTCTGTTTTACGAAATTATTTGTATTAAACAACTTCAGTGGACAGGGTTTGAAATGGGTGAGACTTTGCAATTGTATATGTGATTCCGTCATTGTTACACACATGCAGTTTTATTCTCTGTAGCTATCATGTATAATAATAGCAGGTAGAGATGCTGAATTTCTTCTCGGGCAGCAAGCCAGGTGAACAGACGATCAGAAATCGACATTTCGGGAGTGTGCATCGCTCCCATCATCAGGATATTTATTAAATGTTATAACCACAAATGAAACACTGGAATAAACACAAATATAAACAGAGACAAAACACTACAAAATTCGCATTACGGAACAAAAGACTGTTTTCAGTAAATTAAATGCCAGGTCAGGAGATGGCTTGAGTATAGAAAATTGTGCCAAAGAAACATAACTGCTTAACTTCATTATCAAGTTGTGTTGATCTTTGCTTCTTAAATAGACGGATTTCCATTTTAAGGCCTGTTACCAAGAGGAGCAGAACTAAAATCCAGCATCACGATTAAACGTGCTACTTTCAGAGGAAATGGCCAAAGCCTCCTTTATTCTCCGCTCCCAGTAACTGTTGCATATTGCCAAGAATGTCGTCTCCCGAAAATTAGCTCTATGGCCGTTATTAAAACAAGGCTCTGACAGCCCAGACTTCTCAGGTTGCATTAACGAATGCTCCGTGCATGTTCGTTTATTCTGGTAGTGATGGTCCTTCCGGTTTGTCCTATATAGGTGTGCAACATTCACAGGCAATGCGGTGCACTCCCGGAACTTGGAAGTCCAGTTTGTCTTTCACCGGTCTCAACAGGGGTTTAATCTTCGGAGGTGGCTTGTAGATGGTTGAGATAGAATTTGTATTCCACTTAAAATTTTTGTATTGAGAGGTCACATAATATATCCACATGTTATCGTGTGCCTACCACAAGAAGGCAAGGCAGAGGAATGTGTAGCATAATGAAATCACTTTCGCCATGATTAGGCTCGCCTTCCGGATATGGTAAGGATGCTAGGTTCATGTAAAATGCACAGTGTTGTCACATGACTCATCCATTCGTAATACTTATCACTACAGTTACTGAAAAGAACATTAGATCTGGCAGCATGTGTACACTCATGTGTACTCGCACACTCATTTCGTAGTAAACTGATCCACTGCCAGAGCAGATAAACAGTTCCAATACCTTTCCCTCTTCATGCCCTGCTTGCCTCCTTGTGGTGTGCAGACAGTGCGTTACAAATTCCTGTACCTTGCATTCTTCTGGTGAGTAGACAGTACATAAACACAAATAAAAACTCATACCCAGGCAAAAAAATTTGATTTTCGTTACAGTAAATAGGGAGCCTAGATACTTTATTCAAACCACAACTTTGTCACCGAATTTTCGATGCACTTTTAAGTAAAAAATAAATAAATAAATAAATAAATAAATAAATAAATAAATAAATAAATAAATAAATAAATAAATAAATAAATAAATAAATAAATAAATAAATAAATAAATAAATAAATAAATAAATAAATAAATAAATAAATAAATAAATAAATAAATAAATAAATAAATAAATAAATAAATAAATAAATAAATAAATAAATAAATAAATAAATAAATAAATAAATAAATAAATAAATAAATAAATAAATAAATAAATAAATAAATAAATAAATAAATAAATAAATAAATAAATAAATAAATAAATAAATAAATAAATAAATAAATAAATAAATAAATAAATAAATAAATAAATAAATAAATAAATAAATAAATAAATAAATAAATAAATAAATAAATAAATAAATAAATAAATAAATAAATAAATAAATAAATAAATAAATAAATAAATAAATAAATAAATAAATAAATAAATAAATAAATAAATAAATAAATAAATAAATAAATAAATAAATAAATAAATAAATAAATAAATAAATAAATAAATAAATAAATAAATAAATAAATAAATAAATAAATAAATAAATAAATAAATAAATAAATAAATAAATAAATAAATAAATAAATAAATAAATAAATAAATAAATAAATAAATAAATAAATAAATAAATAAATAAATAAATAAATAAATAAATAAATAAATAAATAAATAAATAAATAAATAAATAAATAAATAAATAAATAAATAAATAAATAAATAAATAAATAAATAAATAAATAAATAAATAAATAAATAAATAAATAAATAAATAAATAAATAAATAAATAAAAAATAATAAAAAAAACCTTCTGTAAAGGTATGTCTGAACACTATAGTTCAAAAACAAAAATTCGCATAAATTTCAAACTTGATATTAAAATTCAGTATATTTCAAGGATGAGAAATGATTTTGAAAAGCAACCCCTATTCAAAACTATGCCTTACATGGCAAATTTTGATATTTAGAGAATGCTTTTAATTGATTTTATTTAACTATTATACTTTAAGATATTTAATGAAAAATAAAATTCATATAACCTCTGAGTCCTAAATGATTTTTGGCTAAGTGAAAACCGTCAGAAATGGATAAAATATTACTAACAGAAAATGTAAATCTCATTAAAGCAAACAAATGTATATCTGATGCATTTTGTGAGATTAGTAACTTGCCAGATATTCTACTTTATGACTTTAGTTTATTTTATGTGCCAGCAATGCAAGGAGAGTATAATTTCCAAGCCATCACTTAGCAATCAGTTCTTAATAGATTTGACAATCCATTAAACCTAAGACGTTCTACTATAACCTTGTTTCCTTCAAAGGAAATCTGCAACGAAAGCATTTCTTCAAGTGTCTATCTGGATTAACATGAAACAGATGAAGAAGATGAAGAAGAAGAGGGCAAAAAGTAGGAAAATATATTATAGAAAAGTGAATAGAAAAATAATTGTATTAATGTACACTATATTTTATCAAATTCCTAAAAGTTATTTTCAATGTCGAAATTTTGAAGGAATACGACACTTTCTCACCTTGCTTTTCTTGGGTAAGCAATAGGTTCCTTAATATCACAGTCACATTTACAATTTTAATGATATTTTAAATTCCACAGTCTAAATGGTTGGATGCCACTTAACTCTATTTTTCTACTTCCGATTGCTTAAATTTTGTGTACTTTTGTTTAAACGAAATTTAAATTAAATAGTTATTTTGAGTAGGAGGCTTTCAAACAAAACTGGTGTATCTTTTTTATCAAAATTACATAATAGTGACCTTTATTAGTGCTGATAATCAAGTTTGAGTAAAATATTTTATAGTTAATGCATTATTGTTCTAAAAACGTTTAATGGCTCTAAATGAATTAATGCACCTTCAGTTTTTTCTCTATAAAGAAAACGATATATAGAAAAACATATGAATAGCTGCCTTTAAAATAAAGCTGCTATAAACAAACCAGTTTTGGTAAACTCTAAATGTCCTGTAGACAATAATGTAACTTCTCTTTTATAGCTGTTTACGGATCGTTTAAAGAAAACTGCCTAATTCAGGATTGGGAAAAGGGTTAACATTAACTTAAAGGATGCTCATCCTATACATTGACCAACAGGCTTATAAAGATATCGCAGATAACTAATTAGTTGATTTTACAGTCACTTCTCCTGACAACCTACTAAATAATATAACAACATTTCAGTCGACCATTATAGATTTCATTTTCAGTACTGATTTAGCTAGGTATCTTAAGGATTAAGTGTACAACCAACCTATAAACCCAGACGTGACCTAGATATTTGAAAAAGCAGAAGCTGATGAGTGACAGGTATATTGAATTTATTGACGAACGTGTATGGAAATTAAAGCAAGTATGGAAGGAAATAAAGTTTCCTACTAAACCTTGTAAGAACTCGGACTCGGAGATAAATAATACCCCCATCCCTTGTATATATTTTGGCGTTTACAGGTAATATTAAAACGGGTATTTATCTGTCATCAGTGACACTTGGCCCCCGTTGGCTGCGTTATTTTTAAGGAATGCTTTATTTGTTGACAACTTGAAACCAGCTGCCTAAGAGAAAAGTAAACGTTTTTGTAAGAAATTTTAATTTTTGTTTCTAACACTTTTATATCACCGATTGATATTTGAGCATATTTCCTGGGATATTTATTGTATTCTACACATAAAAACAATTAAATACCCTATTATGTGTTTCAAAACTTGGATGATGTTTCCTTGAACGCTACTAGGTGTACAACCATTCGGATTTCTGCGGTGTTGTCGTATTGCGTTTCCACAGTAATGTTTGACGATCGCGAACCTAATACATCTTTAATAAGTACTGTGACTTTGTGGTTTCGTAGAATTAAGTATTTTATGCAGAAATTTAAAATGCTCTTTATTACAAGCAAATAAACACGTTTTGTACAACTTTGGCAGCAGCAAAATGATGTAACATACACCAACGCAGTCTCTCGTTCTTTCACCACATATAAGCAACGAAAGAAATTATTGCTGTACAGTTCAAATGTCCACACACAACTCTCACACTGCACAGCTGCAACTCCATTAACTGACTCAGTCACAGCAGACCAGCAGAAGATACGAGTCGTCCAGGTTTACCTGGGCAGGGTCTTTCCGTAGTACTGAGTGGCTGTATAAAGCCAGAAGGCTTTTGCTGCGTGCCTACCCGTTAATGGTTTTACAACAGGTAAGGTTTTATGTTGGGGGTTTTATAGGATGTGCTGTGGGTTTTGAGGTGGATTTTGTTTTGAAGCTACAATTTTGTACCTTCAGGTTGGGGAAATGGATGCAATACCTTGCAACCTGGTGTTTCAATGTTTAAAGTTTGTTTCTTATTTGTTTGGAAAAATTTGGATGCCAAACAGCTTATAAGAATTATGTGGAGCTCAGCTTTAGCTGCTGTTAAGATTAGCTCCTGGGTTATCTCGGGTGTCCGCAAACTATGCGGGGTACCTGGAACAGCGTGGAACGGTGTCTAGTGGGGTCATAATCTCCTAATGATCTAACAAGGGTGCTTATATGTCTGGGAAAATTAGCGTGTAATTTTGAAGCCCGACGTCTAATTTCATCCTCCACGGTGGAAAACCCGAGGCTTCATGTAGCAACCTGGTAGGAAAATGCAACTTTCTGTGGGCTTTTATACTCTCAGCTATTATTCCAGAAACCCGCCGAAGTTTAAAGTTCTTTCGTGGCACAGCGAGAGAGCAATGCACCTATCTCGGTCTCTTTCTCTCCCCGCTTCTGTCTCTCTCGGCAAGCGCCCCGAGCTCGCCCACGTGCGGGCCGCAGCTTGAACCAGTGGTACAAGAATGCTTCGGTGACAATACTATTCGCGCTAAGAGAAAAATTCAGATTTTGCAAAGCTGATTCATGAGGAAGATAGAGAGTAATAACCGTGAAACACCCATATCTTTTAGCGCATATAGGTTCCTAATACAAATAAATAAAGTACTATTATATTATAATACTGTAATGGATATTATTGCTTGTCATGCATGAGTGTACGTATATTTGTAAATATTCAGAACTGAAATATAAATGTTTGAGATGATGTTATAGAAGAATAACTTTTGTATAAGCTAAGGTGTTCGTTAAATTCGAGCAAGAGCAAACAGTACACTTATTGTTGGTCTGTAGAGCGGTGTATTGGTAAAACGTAACTTGTTACATTGTATGCTTGTTTATGAATGTTTTGTAAGTTCTATTTACTCTAGAGAGTTCAACGCAGTATTAATCAACTTTTTTGTAATTTATGTCATATCGGACAATGAATGGAATGGGTGAAATGATGCTCAAATGGGCCTAGGGTCCATGGAGCTTGGAGTTACCCGACATTCGTCTTTTTGGATAAGGGAACCCCGGAAAATCCCTTATCCAGGTAACTCACCCTGACCGAGATTCGAACTCGGGACCTCTTTAAGGCCTCTTTAAGGACCTCTTTACGCTACCGACGCGGACTATTCAATTGTTCTTCCGTTTAGAAACCATGAAGAAGTGGATCAACTTACAATTAGGAGATAATCCAACTTCTCCCTTTCCACTGCCAGAATCCATTTGAGTTAATGTCGGCTCAAATTATATTACAAACAGAAACAATACGTTTAAACTGACTGACGTTGAACTATTTATTCACGAAGAAGTTGACAAGGAACACAACAAGACTGGTAAACCTGCGTGAGACATGCAGATAAACTACAGGAAGACGACTTTTGGAGAGAAATGGCACATGGCGAGATTTTGGAGCCTATCATTATAAATTTGCAATATTCGGACATGAAGAGTGACAATGCGAGTTGTCTCTTGACGTAAGTGACATTCGCAGCTATATCCCAATTCATAAGCTATAATTATAATTATATCATTAAAAATATTGCATAATTTGTGAATAATCGTATCCATGTTGCAATTGTGATTTCAATAACTGCATTACTATAAAACCGGAAAATTCAGTTTGCGTTCTCTTCTAGCTCCAAGAAGACTCACACGTGCGAGAAAGAGAGTGAGAGAGAGAGAGAGTTATGAAAGTAGTGGGAGTAACGAGGTGGCAACGCTGAGTGCGCTAACGCATCCGATTCGCTACAGGCCAGAAATCTTCCTGTTTGAAACACATAATAGAAATTTCAAAGCTGTATAATTTTGAGTTTATATTGTTATTTAGTTTACTAAAATTAACAATTCACTTAAATAATGCAAACTTTTCCATTATAAATGCAATATTTGCTGTAATATACAAATATAATACACAGGAAGCTTCTTGCTGCTCCATTATCTTCCAGGCATGCCATACCAGCGTTCCTTCAACCTGGGCTTGCCCCATCCTACACCATACCTAGTTAAATAGCTACCCTCAAGCTGCAGAATATTTCTTGCACTATTATAGAGATTATCTTGAGGACAGCAACAGCTCTAGTATCGAATGGCCTGTTCTTTACTGCAGCTAAAAGGATTATTTGCAGAGCAAAATTAGTTCGTCATAATTAACAAATAAAGTTTAATAACGATGTGCTTTTTTCAGGGAGTAAATAAACATATTACAAATATATTTTTAACAGCTTTAATTTCAGACATTAACCTTATAGAAAGAAATGAAACAGAGTGTCAACATTGTCATTCAGCCGTTAAAACTACAGTAGTAAAATAGAAAGAAAGAATTAACTCAGCAATCTTTCTTTTATGGAACTATGTTCAATGTAACGGTGTGAGCTGTGTGAAATTTCATGTTCTAAATACCTGTAGACTAATACTATAAGCAGTATTTTACGTTCGTGTTTTGCCTTGTAATTGTGATTGTTATCACATATAAATTAAAATAAATTAAACTTTTAAAAAAATTAACTTTCTGCACCGCTTTGTAAATATTTTCATTATTTTTTTTCACAAAGAGTGAGTCTCTTTACTGAAGGCAATTAATTCAGAGTAGTAAAACGTAGTAAAAGCTTTCAGTTAAATACGTACCCTGCAGCAAGATTTTATATTTTGAAAATTATGTTTTTGAAAACATGCGAATCAATATTTAAGCTATTTTTTCATAACAAAACTATAACATTTGTGTTAAAATATAATAGTTTAACGAAAGATTTACAGCTCAAAGTTGATTACAGCTTGAGAAACTTGACAAAAACGTTTCTTTACAATTTGACAGAATTCTGAGAAAAGATAAGTAAGGGATTAACTTAAGCATTGATCTTAAACTTGCAATAGAATATTTAAAATCTTCAGCATTTATAGAAAATGACATCTGAAAGTCTTACACCAAATTTATTACATTACTTTAAAAATTTTCAGAGGTACAGAACATTGTTTGTACCCTTGCACTTTCACTTAAGTCTCTTTCACCTTAAGTCTCCCTTAAAGGATTGTCCTGTCTGCTGCTGAATACGGTACTCAGCAAAAGAAATCTAACTGAATCGTATATCGTATAAAACAAAGAATATAGTTTATTTTGTGAAAACTATTTATAGGTATACCACTTTATACAATTAAAATAGTTTCATTATCCAGTCATCTGATCCTTTGTATTTTCAGAGAACAGTATAAAAATGCAGTCAGAGACTACATAAATATAGAAGGTGGTCTGGAACTACTTTCACACAAGTAATTATATGTGTTTTATACCATACCCAGTACCATTGTGAAACCCAAAACTATTTCTGCTCTAGGCAGTACTACTATTTAGTATTAATTCTGACATTTTGTAACATTCTTAGTTCAATGGTACTGAGCTCAAATTAAGTATTCGGATTTTCCCACTGCATCTTGGCTTGGTTTCGAATTTTTAATTTATAGATGCACCTACATAACTGCAACATTTTTCGGTAATAATTAACTATACCAGATTATTTGATATTTGTTATCTGATATTTATTTGTACAGTATCCATTACAAATTCAGTAAAATAAAATTTAACATAGAACATGTTGTATTATACCCCCTGTACAAATGTATAAAATTGCTGACCCTAGATTTACTCGCTGACTCAGGTACCCTGGCTAAGCCTTTGGTATTGAGCAGCTTGATGCCATTTCTTATTGACCTTTACTTCTTTTATCCTAATCCACTTTTCTCTTATCTATAATAAATCTCCTATACCTCTATTTTTCTTTTCTCCCATCCTCGTTATCATACGTACTGCCAATATCTCTTTACTTACACTGTCCCATTTCTTATCAGATATTTTTCTCCTGTAATTTGTTAGCTCCTTACATTCTACCAGGTAATGAACATTGCTTTCTTCATCTCAACAAATTTCACATATTCCTACCTAATTACTTCTCAACCCTTTTAAGTATAATATTCCTACTCTCCTCCATGCTATGCCTTCTCTTCCAGTTTTGCCGCATTGATCTATATACTTTTCCCTACCTCATTCTTTCTTTATTTGCTTATAAAATTTCAAAGATTTATTTTCTTCTATACTTTCCCATACCTCCTGCCTATCTGTCTTGTAGTCTAGTTCTCACTTCCTTCCAAAAACCGCTATTATTTGTCTCCTCTGCTCTCCATAGATCTCCCATTCCTATCTTTAATATCATTCTTTCCAATTCCATCCACCAACTATTTGTATTTTTAATGCATGCCAGATTATAGAAGTGATGGTATTACACAAATTCTGGCAATTGACGGAATACAGCAGAACTTGTGAGACGTCTGTGGATTAAACACCACACAGATTACCACACATTCCCTTAAAATCTAAACCATATGGAAGAAATAGTGTAAGACGACGTCTACCCAGTTGGGAAAGATAAATTTTGCTGATATGGAAACAGGCCTTCAGGGTATAAATTTTCAAGCAATGCGATATATTCATTGCTCAAGTACTTTAAGTGGTTTGTAACACTTTATACACAAATATGTTTTAATCGTTAGCCATCAGAGAGTGATAACCCTGAGGCTGTTATATAACGGCTGTGTTTACTTGGCCTCATGAGCAACAGTTAGAAAGGATAAGTGAATGAAAATTTCCAGCTGTATTAAAATATACGATGTGCAATAATATCATTCTCAATTTACACATACTAAAACATAGGACATAATTATTCTCTTGAGAATGGTGGAAGCTAAAGTTTTACTCTTTGACAGCTTTGTATACTAATATTGCAACTAAAGGAACTTCTGGTTGTACTGTAAAGCTGTTACTTCGAACAAAAATATCTTTTGAGTGAAAAAGGACACGATGATTGATGGAAAAGGTGTATCCTAGACAACGTACATGTTTAATTCACTTAGAGAATTTATAAACTTTTAATACATATACAATAATAAGTAACCCAGGTTTGTCTAAAAACTAAACTTAACTTATCTACTGCAGCATTCCGGTTTGTTTTATTTTGCTTTACGTTTGTTAAACTATGTTTATTTAAATATCAATAGTTTCAAAACCGCGCCGTGGCTAAGTGGTTGGACCGCTCAACTCTCATCAGGGGTTCGATCCCAGGACACCGCAAAGCTGGGGCGGGTTTTCTCTGAGACCTCCGGTTTCACCCCGAAATCCTCCCACCAATTACTCCATCATCCAACTTTCCCATTACTCCCTTCACCCGCTTACTATCATCCACTTCTCTCGCTCTCATCCCAGACGTTGAGCTGGCCCCTCATTCCTGATTGAGTTCTGTCAAGCTCAGTGCTTCAGATTCCTTCACCCCGACTTTCCGGACCAGTGAAACCCGAATCACCGTGATTTTTGATGGAAGGGAGGAACAAAATATAGCTTCAACTTGTAATAAAATTAAACATGCAAATAATATTACACAAATATAAATATTTGATACAAAGGCTTCCTTTATCTTAAGAAATTGGCGTTAATGCTTCTTTCTATTGGAGATCGATTTCATAAACAAATCGCTTGTATCTTCAGTCCACAAACTCCGTTGTCAAGGATTCTGATTACCATGTTTTTTTTTTTTTTTTTTTTTTTTTTCAGTATTACCAAAATCTGAAAGCGAAACAAACATAAAAACAGAATCAACTGCTGGTATTTCAAAATTCATTATGCGATGTTTAATTTTTAAAATAAATATCTTTTCCCAGACTATTAAATCTATTGAACAAAAATGATCTGCTATGGCCGATTTATTTATACTTAATGTTACGAAGTGATAAATCGGCCGTAGCAGATCGTTTTTGGTCATTTGACCATTAAATAAAACTTGAAGTTGAATTATTAAAACAATTAAATGGTCCAATAGATTTAGTAGTTTGGGAAAAGATATTTATTTTAAAAAATAAACACCGCGTAATGAATTTTCAAATACTTGCAGTTGATTCTGTTTTTCAGTTTGTTTCGTTTTCAGATTTTGGTGATACTTAAAAAACAAAAGAGAAACATGGTAATCGGAATCCTTGGCAACTGAGTTTGTTTGTGGACTGAAGATAGATTTGTGAAATATATCTCCATTAGAAAGAAGTATTAACACCAATTTTTTAAGATAAGTGAAGCCTTTGTATCAAATTTCTATATTTGTGTAATATTTATTGCTTCACTGTAGCTAGCTTCATTTTCTACGTAATACAAATAATAGTAGTTAAAACTCCAAATCGGAATTTTACGTAGTTGAAAAGAAACAATTTCAACTATAATGAACAAGACTTCATAGTTAATTTAAGAACTGTCTATAGTTGCGTATTTTATTTGCATTCCCAATATCTGAAATCTGTCAGTAATAATTGAAATAGTTACAGCAATCTTGAAGAAGGGAAAAAACTAACAGAACTTTGTTTTAAAAGTCCTGTGAAATTCGATAAGCATCTTTCGCATAGGGTCTGACTAAACCAGCGTGTCGAAAATGTTTTTGAACCTGGGAATTAAAAAATAAGCATATTTGTAAACCGTATGTTTCGAACTTATTATTGAATTACAGAATTCAAAACAATGCTAGTGTTCGGGACAAAACATCGTCAGCCAGTTCCGGTCGTCCTCCCAGGGAAGTTGTGTAACAATGTTCCAGCAAACCTTAGGAATCCACGCGGGTAAGATGTGAGATAATCAGGTTCTTCTGCCGTAGGTAATGGGGTCATAAATATTTCAATATTCTTGTATTGCTGTAAACTAAGGGGAAGACCACTCTGTGGTCACTGACACTTCTCACCCACGCTGTAGTACTGCATCCACCTGAGCTGGACCAAGGGGGGTCGATTTATTGCTCTGGAGACCTGCCACGCACTTGCCTGGCAGTATCATTAATATCAGAACACTTGTTCTGCTGTGAACGTGGACGAAATATATTTCATACTCCAGTGACTATTGGGATGATTTGGGGAACACGCACGAAGAACTTCTTCACCAGATGGTAAACATGCATGACCGTCATCGGACATTGAAAGCGACGTTGAAGCACAGCAGCTGCTTTTCATGAAACTGTATCTAATGGAGTTGGTCATTCCTGTCCCTCAGTGGATTGGATATTAGCTGTACAGATATCTCATACAGTGTTACAAAATAACTACCGCTTTTGTATAAGCCATTTCTTTAACCTCTTCTACTCTGAGGTTTACATTTTTTGACCTGTTACACTTGCAAACTAGGAGCCCATGTCCAGATTGTTTGCATTATCTAGATTTGCATGTTTTCTGCTACCTGTGCAGTTTAAGATCCCATTTTTCTAATACAACCATACCGTCTCTTTTTCCCTTGGACAATGTAAGAGCTTCAGCAAAGCAATGAAGTTCTGGTAATTATGGCAGGAAATGCAGCTCGCATCTCTAAATTCTATGCAATTTAATAGCATATCACTTAACTTGTTATATAGAATAGCATAGCACTAACAATTAAATAACATTAACGAACACAAAGTATGAGAAGAGTGACATATGAATATTTTTGTTCAAAATTTTCTTTAAGAAGTGCACTTTTATTAAATTTCTTCCTGGGTTGGGTAATACTTGCATAATTGTATTGAATCTGCAGTATTTGGTTATTAATCCAAATATTACTTAGTAGATAGTTATTTAATGTCCTAAACTATCACTTAAAATAGCTTTTTGACAACTCTTATTTTGGAGAGATAGAGTCAGACTGAAAAATTCAATACCATAGCCAGGATTTAAATCGCGGACCTACTGGTTGCCATCCAGCCGCTCTAACCCTTGAGCTACTATGACTAACGTACCGATATGACATTAAATTCTCTAACAGACTCGTGTTTTTCCAGAAAAACCACTTAGGAGTTCTCATGAACACATGAGACAACTACCTTAATGGCGAATTACAACATGCAAGTACTTTAAGGCCCGGGCTTTATAGTTAACCACTATTAGGTCAATTAATGGAAATTAATTGTGTGTAGGCCAAAGTATGGAAAGATAGTCAGACTGAAAAATTCTATACAGTTCATTCCATGAACTACTGAGGAAAATGACCATCGCCTATGCTGATATGATATATTGATACTGAGAATTGCTCAAATTCTGAATGTCCGTAGAAGGGATACTTGGTAAAGAGTTAAGTCATTAAATGTTGTTACAAACTATTTCAAGGACTTTTGCGTTTACCCTGCAATTAATTTTGTCTCTCACATATGGTCTACAAAATTATACAATTGGAAGTAGTCTTCCAACTTTTAGCGTTTGAATTATTCTGCTTTCCTTTCTACTCCCTTCCTCCCTCCCTCCCTCCCACCCTCCCATTGTCACTCATTCATTTTCTCTCTCTTTCGGTCCATGCACACTCGCACGAATTTTTTATGCTTCTTTTGAGTTCAGAGAACCTAAGAGTGTGATGTTCCTTTGCTCATGATCTTAAACCGAATACTTAGGCGGAATAACATTTTTTCTGCGTCTGCCTGAGATGATCGGTAGCGAAAGTAAACAAGTAGATTATAATTGCATATATTGAGAAATATTACTTAAAATTTTAAACTATTGTTTAAATATAGCTCGCAGCAGGAGTCGATAGTCAATTTTAAATAAGTATTAGTTGAATTTGAGAAATAAATATTACTTGAGAAATAATAGTGGACCGAACTATAAAGCCCGGGCCTTAAAATTAAGCACAGTAAGTCGCCAATAAGGTAGTTGTCTCATGTGTTTATGAGAACTTATAGTGGTTTACCGGGAAAAACACGAGTCAGTTGGAGAGTTTAATGTCATTTTGGCACGTTGACCATAGTAGTTTAGAGCGGCTGGACGAAGACCAGAACATCCATGGTTCAAATCCCGGCTGTGGCATTGAATTTTTCAGCCTGGCTCTACCCTTTCATAGTGCGTCCTACACACGGCTAGTGTGAAAGAACAATTAATTTCCATTAATTGTACCTAATAGTGGTTGGAACTATAAAGTCCAGGCCTTAAAATACTTACAGCAATGTAAGTCGCCATTAAGGTAGTTGTATCATGTGTTTCTGAGAACTTACAGTGGTTTACCGGAAAGAAACACGAGTCAGTTGGAGAATTTAATGTCATGTTGGCACGTTGGCCATAGTAGCTCAAAGGTTTATAGTGGCTTGATGGAGATTAGAAGATTGCTGGTTCAAATGCTGGCTATGGCATTGAATTTTTCAGTCTGGCTCTACCCTTTCAATATTAGAATAGTTATTTAATAAAATATAAATGTAATAAGCGGCAAAACAAAAGAGAATTGCAATCAAGGAAATGGAATAGATAATATAAATGCTATGGGAAGTGACTGCAAACTCACAAAATCATAAAATGCAATCTTAGAAAGTATAGAAAAAGTTATTTCAACAATAAAGGTAATATACGAGTATAACCATCAAGCCGAGACCACAAGTTGTGAACTAATCGTCAGTACCCGCCGATTGCAGCTAGGCCGAGAAAATGCAAAAAAAGCCACAAAATACAAACAAATCTACATCATATTGGCATCCTAATACAAAATAATGAACTTCTCATCAAAATTAGTGAAAATGTAAGTAAATAAATATGAGCAATGCTACAAATTAAAATTTATGTTTACAGGATAGTGCTTCGCTATTGACAGAAAAAGTTTATACATTCGTTGTTGACCTATTAAGCAATGAAGCTTGTTCTGCTAAATCCGTTCTTCATACCATTAAATGACACATGCCATATTAAGTTTCTAGATTATGGGTAATACAAAAACAAATAGACGTTTCATTATTATGGTTTGGATGCTGAAAATATGTTGTAATCAGTATCTGTGGCGTGAGGATTACATTGTTACAATTTTTAATACAATCTAGAAACATTTATTTTAGGACTTGAATGCAAATTTACTAATCCCAAGAAAATGCATCATATTTTATGATGGCTGCAGTGAAATTACTTGCAATCCTATCTTATATTACGTTTGTCTGTAAATGTAATGTGCTTTAGTTTCATCTATTTGTTTGGCATTTACTTTCGTTTATTGAAATCCTTGTTGTCATGTTACTTCATGTTATCACACCTGAGAAATACATCTAATGCTTACATGACATGATCCTGCTTCACTATATTTCCTGTTGCTTCGTCTTTTTTTTCAACCTCCTCCAATGTAAGTCATATCGGATGATGAATGAAGCGTATGGCATGATGTTCAAACAAGTATTGGATCCACAGATCTATCATTTACCCAACATCCGTCTTTTATGACAAGAAACAAAACTGGGAAAACCTTATCCAGCAGATAACTCACCCTGACTGAGATCGAATTCGGGACCTCTTGAAAGGCTTCGCTGTTCATCATAATTACACACCTTTGGAGGTGGTGTGGAGTTGATACAATTGAACACACGTTCAAAGTCATTCACAAGGAACAATATTTATATACTTTTCTTTAATAAAACTTAACAGTAACTTCCCAAGAGTTCCGATATGATACTAAGGATATAAAGTGCTAGAGCTCACAGTATCATTGATCTGTAATTGCCACTCATTAATGTAATTGTAATTGCCTCTCATCATTAACGCCAAAGGCTATATATGGCATGAAAATTTTTTTTATGATAAAAGCAGAAGCATGGAGGATCTAAAATGACCTACACCATTATTTCAGAAAAGTAACTACGATGTGACCCAAAATTCTCTGCGGGTATACAAGAGGACTGTGTGGACGAGTATTGCAAATGTCTATAATGTTTTGGAGGCATTTTTGGAGGCAAGAAAGATCATAATTTTGTTTGCGGTCATCATTTTTCGCACTAAACTTCAATCATATTATATTCTGTTAGCATAATGTGAAACAAACACGCCGTAGTAGTTTCATTTTTGGTACTCCTGGTTCCCTCCTGTGAGAACCAGGCAAGTTCAGACATGTTCAGTATCGCCTACCGCTACAATGGAGGTAACACGCAGTTGTTGTTAGAGGAAGATCCGAAGTTTCTTTCAAACGTAATCACTGCTGATTAAACTGGGCTACATCATTTTGAGCCTGAGAGCAAACAGCAAAGCTCAGTGTGGAAATCTCCTTCATCCCGAACCTCCTTCCAATCTCCTTCCTCCTTCCCATCTCCTTCCAACCCCCGAGAAAGCAAAAGTGGCTGCTTCTGCTGGGAAAGCTATGGTCATCTTATTCTTTGATATTCATGGAATGGTTTATCAGCATGTTGTACCTGCACACACATCAGTGACTGGACAATACTACAGGAATGTCCTGAAAATATTGAAAGTCCATATCAGGCGCCAAAGACCACATTTACGTGAAGCAGGCTGGAAGCTGCACCACGATAATGCGCGGCCGCATATTGCCAATGTTTTGCTGAATATCTTGCAGAAATCAATGTGAAATGCATCCCTCACCCTCCCTATTATCCGGATTTAGCCACATTTTTCTGTTCCCTAACTAGAAGAAACGCCTTCATGGGAGGCATTATCTATCATCAGAAGCAGTGGTGAAGGCTGCGGAGGCGATTTTGAAGGATCTCTCAAAAATGGTTTCAAGCATGTATTTGAAGACTGGAAGAAACCCTGGGACAAGTGCATCTCATTCAGGGGAGACTATTTTGAGAAGTACCATCCAAATTATGAGGATGAATAAAGATATATTCTCAAAAAAAATTGTGATCATACTTTATTGAACAGCCCTCGTAATAACATCAATAATACAAATATTACAAAAAAAATTGCCAATAGCCATAGATTTAGGTGAACAGTAAAAGTTTTATAAATTAGTTATTCCCTGGATCCACTATGCAATTTGAAATGTTTTACTTCTATATTTTTACTGTAAGTTTAAAAATATAATTAAGTTCATATTGTAGTAGATACATTATAGTGAGTATTATATGAAGATTTGAAGATATTTGGTAAATTACTTTTCAGGTAAGATACTTCAGGCATCATTTGGTAGTTATAGTACAATTGCCCCGCTTTAATTTGGGTCCCGCCAGGGCATTAGACAATAATTCCGAATCTTGTACAGTGGCCCTTCACCACAGGATGTTGGGCGAGTGCAGAGGTAATTAATTTTTCCCAACAGCAAGTTTTTGATTACATCACAAAGTTCATGCGTGGGACTCTCAGCATGTTGCATGTTTGGCGCAACGACAAAACCAAAAGAGTTGTCACTCCAGAACAAAACGAAACCGGAACAGCTCAACAGTCAAGTAATAACTCATAAACAATGAATTTGTTTTCGGCTAAACATAACTTAGAACAGAACAGTAGTAAAATGAAGTTATTTCATTAACTCTCGGAGCACGTACACAATGAGATTGTGCAAGCTAATGAAGATTCCACAGAAATATGTGTAAATCGGAAAAAATACGAGTAATACGTGTTGCAGGGTATATACAATCAGAGTTGTGTGCCTACGTTAGAAACCAGATACCTTTTTCTGTTATCGTTTTGTATCTTGAGATAAGGCAATGCTTTTCAGGGTTCACTAGTTACGAGAGTGGTCTGAGAAGTTTCCGAGCTCTACATGAAGATGGCAGCACTCGTAAAGAAGAGCTAGTAAACTTCGTTGTTCATCCGTTGACATTTACCAAAGTTTCAGCTATTTTGGACACTCAGTTGTTACGTAACAGTCGTTTGAGTGAGTTGATGTGAGTGTTTTTTATGAAAATGGACAAAATCGAGTATTGAGCTGTCACTAAGTATTTGTCAATACGCCTACGCAAATCAAAGATGAGTTGGATTCTGTTTATGGGGACTCTGCATCATCATTTACCACAGTTAAACTAGGGGCAGCTGAATTTAAACGTGGTCGTAAGTGCTTGGGAGACGATGAACTTTCAGGACGTCCAAAAACTGCAACTACCGACGAAAACATAGCCAAAGTTCACCAAATGGTGCTAGACGACCGCCGAATTAAAATGAGAGAGATAGCAGAGGCTATGAACATTTCAAAAGAACGTTTATCACATAAGAAATCAACATTTAGACTGAGAAAGATGTAGACGCGTTGCGTGTCACGTTAGACCAAAAAGTGTTTTGTTGGCGCAGTTTAGGCGCAATTAATTCAGTTGTTCATTGACCTTCAGGTTTTATAATTCTCAGCCTCTTCGAATAATGGTACATTGAAATGAGAACATAGTAGCTGAAGCTGAAGACAGCGACTAAAGGTAAATCGTGCTTAAATGCAGGTTAAAATAGGTTTGAGTTACGAGCAGACAAATATTTTACAAATGAAACGCTAATAATAAGGCACCAATTAATAAAACATACCTATCTTTTGACTTCTGTGAATGATACCGTTGTTTTGTATTAACTAATGGTGTGGGGAAAGGAATGAGAATTTAGTTGTGTTGGTGAAGTCAGTCAAAGTATAATGCACAGTGCATTATGTTGTGTCGGCTTATTTTCGTTTGTGTTGCTGTAATATAAGCTTTCCAACGATTCAGGTAAAATTTTCTGTTTTTCTTCTTTGTTTCAGAAGAAATTAAGGGCTTTAAAAGGCGCGGAATGATGATAATAATGTCAATAATTGTGAAATCACGTCGTCATCGGATTGTAGCTAATGTTAAAATTAATATTTTGACTTTGTGGGTTCGTAGAATTAAAAGTTCAATTTGCCGAAATTCTAAATGTTCTTTATTTGCGTAGAAATACACTCCGTAGAAGCAAAATTACATCACATATCACAACACTAACTTCCAAGGTCAATGACAATAACAACAGCGTTCAGTTTACAACACTCTCAGCTGTTATCTGCTTACCTCTCGCGACTCACTCACTCTTGTTACATGTCGTAGAACAACAACTCTTGTTTCACAACTTGCAACTCTTTGACTGGCGTGTCACAATCTCTTAAATACCTTGCTGATAATTTCTAGATTATTCGAAAATAAACCAGAAACCGAATAACCTCTATCAGTCCAGAAGTAACTAGCAATTTCCATTTATCTCAGTTTGTTTGTTTCGGCAGAACTTTATCGGCATGTTATCTTTGTCCGCGGGCTCTTGGTTTTCACACTGCCCGCCTATCAGTTTCTTTTGTGTAAACAAGCCGCGTGATCGTAGATACGGGTTCGCGACAATATTCCTAAAATATTAGTTTCTCAGGAATTTTATTATGTGATGAGTTCTGAAATACAAACTATGCAATATGGAATTAATTAAATGGATAATAGCTTAAAGGAAAATGTGGTGATACAGATAATTTTTTATTAGTAAGCATGTAATAATATGTGTAATAAAGTTTACTTAGACCATTTTCATTTGCATTAAAATAAGCGCATGTGTGCATGAAAGTTAACGGAAGTGACCGGGTATTATCTTGCAGACTTATGTTGAAAATTGTGGTTCCCTTCAGTTGTGTTAGGAAATCTGTCCAAATAGTGGACGTTGTGTATCCAGATAAATGTTTCACTTCAAAATAATTCACGCACGCGTGAGTAGATTTCTAACTTACAATTTTAATTCTATAGTGTGATCCATTTAAACCTGAACCATTTTAATAGACCATAACTTTTGAAACAATGATGGGATACACGTACAACTTTGGGAGAATATAATACACAACTTGACGATTACATTATACAATTTATATCTCAGAGAAAATGTTGGAAGTGTCTTTCACCAGCATCTATATATGTTTGCACTCATCTCACCATATTCTCTGAAGTTTCCGGAGATGATACTGAATTGAGAGAATGTTATTTTCAGCAAGATGGGGCAACATTCTATACATTTAATGACGCCATAGAATCTGTAAACTAGTTTCCTTGATAATCCAATTTTCTCAAAAGGTCTGTTGCCACCAGATTCCCTGAGCTAGCCTCACCGGAGTTTTTCTTGTGGAGGTTATATAAAAAGATAGAGTGTACAAGAATAGGCCACGGACAATTGATGTACTGAAGGAATGCATCCTGACCGAAATAAGTAACATATGCGAGGATACTCTCCGTAAAACTGCAGAGAATATGGTGAGACGAGTGGAAGCATGTATGGTATAGGCTGGTGTAGGACACTTCCAACATTTTCTCTGAGATGTAAACATCATCATCATCATCATCGTTGTCGTCGTCGTCGTCGTCGTCATCATCATCATCACGGTAAAAACCTTGTGGCCCGTTCCGACTTCAAGGAAATTGATCGGACCATCTCATTCGTGGCCTGCCAACATTTCTTCTACCTACAGGTTTATACTTGTATACTATTTGTGGTGTACGGTCTTCGGCCATTCTCTGCACATGATCTTGCCATTTTTGCCTGTATGCAATGATTGTTTCATTTAGACTCTGAATTTCCAATTCTCTTCTAATATCCTCGTTTCTTTTCTTGTCTATTAGTCTGTAACCTGCCACCTGTCTCAGAAATTTCATCTCAGCAGCCTCCACTTTCCTCTGTTGTGAGATAGACAAGACCCAGTTTTCACATCCATAAAGCAGGTTTGGGATCGCCATTATTTTATACAGTTTTAACAAAGTTTGACGATTACAATTTTTAAAAGTTCTTTTTATTGTGCCACATATTGTTTGGAATTTGCTTATTTTGTTTTGTATATCTCTATTACTGGTATATGACACAATATAGCCAAGATAATTAAAATAACCTTGTTGTTGGATGAGTTTATCATTTATGCAAATTTTTGCTCTCAAATGGTTCGTTCCTATAAAAGCCATTATTTTTGTTTTTTCATATGAAATTTGAAGATTGCATTCTCTTGTAATATTATTTAATTTATGTATGGCCCTTTGTAAGTTACCTTCCGTCTCCGCAATTAAAATCTGGTCATCAGCAAACAGCAATGTGTCAACATTTCTCCCCTTTATTTCAAAATGTGTTCTGAGCATAGTTTGCCATCGTACAACTGCGTCATTAATTAATATATATATATATATATATATATATATATATATATATATATATATTAAATAGGGTAGGTGATAATGGACATCCAACTCTTAGTCCTAAATTAATTTCTACTAGGTTGTCTTTTTCTATGGATTTCTCCAATTTAAATTTTGTATTTATATACATACTTTGTACGGTTGAGGAAATCCATTTTTAATCATTATTTCCAATAGCAGATTTCTTTTTACTTTATCAAAAGCTTTTAGATAGTCTATAAAGGCTATTAGAGTTGGTAGATTATATTCTCGTCTTTTCTTTACAATCTGTGTTATTGTGAAAATACAATCATTGCAGAAACGTCCTTTTCTAAATCTATTTTGTGAATCATGCAATTTAGTTTGTGAGATTGGAGTAATTTTTTGTGTTATGAGTTTTGCATAGATCTTGTAACCTAAGTTCAAAAGATTAATTCCTCTATAATTGTCACGTTCAGTTCAATCTCCCTTTTTAAACATCGGACATATCAATGCAATAATCCATTCCTCTGCTAAATGCCCATTTTTCCAACATATATTGATGAAATTCAAAAGTCTAGTCCCTATGGTCTAGTCTAGAGATGTAAATAGTGTAATGTGGTCTCCGAACTGTGTATTATATTCTCTTAAAGTTGCACGTGTTTCCTATTATTGGTTCAATATTTATGGCTTATTGAAGTGGTTCAGGTTTATTTGGATCGCACTATAGTAGCAAACAGTGTGTTTACCGGTAATATTTAACCAGAATTCATAATTACCAATAAGTGTTAGCGTAAGTTAAATATGTAGTCTATAGTATCTTTGTACATCTTTAGTTTTCCTGAAAATCAGTTGGTTACTGGTAATGATTTGTAATGAGAATGAACTAATTAGGACGATGTACTTCTTTGATGGTATCACTCACTTTTAGTACTACGTATGTGATCGAGCTCCGGAGGAGCAACCTACTATGCAAATGTTTTAGAAAATACCATCACGTCCTCGGTCACAATCCCTCAAGTATTTTCTTTACACTTCAGTTGTAATATGATCATGTTCTTTGAGAAATACTAAAAGCCTTAACTCAAAATCCACTTGTTGAAAGAAAAGCACCTCAATGTGAACGGAATTTATGGGTCAGATGGTGACGTGCACACAGAACGAGAGAATTCTTGTCACCCACAGGATCTAGGCTAAGAAACTGAAGTTTTTAGTGCAGCCTTGAGCATCTTCGTGTTAACAAAGAGAGCTGTTCATGTGGGCGCCGTGACAACCTGCCGACATCCAACTATGTGACAGCTTCGTGACGTCAATGGCCCCCAGTGACATTGCGAAAATGTTTACAAAGTGTCACTTACCACAAGACTGCGAGGACTTTTATGTGCCGTGCAAATGTGCAGCTGATATCTCCTATGAGAAAAGATATTGCACGAGCGGTTTCATTTTGCTAAAATTGCTTGAAATACTCGTGGCAGCTATCCTATCATATGCATTTCATTGAACATCATTTCTTCTGTTAGTCTTTCAACTAAATAAAACGAACGTTTACGCTAAGTGTCTACAGTTTATCCGTAACCTCCATAAGGTTAACAACATCCCATTTTCTTCTCTTTCTTTTCTGTGGAGAAAATACTGCATTCCATCAAATGATTCTATGTAGAGACTTCCATCGAAATACACGTTTTGGATGTTCTTGAAATCAAGAAATGAATTTTTAGAGGACGATTCGTGTGCGAGCGTGTATGCGAGTGTGTCCGTGTGCGAGTAGCCCATGGCGTAATTGCCCAAAGCAGGTCTGAGCCTGTCAACACGACTGCCGGCCTCACGCGCACATATGAATAGAGGGGGCGATCATCCAACCGATATTGGAAGATGTGGTAAGCATCTCGGCACCCTCGGCTGAAAAGTTGTCTTTCTAGGCCCGGGTTCGATACCTAGTGTAAGCTCCAACATTTCCTCACGATGCTGAACGGGCACGGGTGCTATACCTGGGACTTAAAATCCGCATCCGCCCCCAGGGGTGGGTTGGGTGAGTCTGTAAACAGTATAATTCAAAAAGAAAAGGACCATAAAATAGCATCGTCTTCCAAGAACAGAACACAAAGACATTCAAGGAAATTCTCCGTCCCCAAACTACACTTTAGATGGTTAAGGAATCTTTATGAGAAAAAATGTACATCTTGAGTTTTCTGAAAATAGCCTAAGAAGTACTATGTATTTTGAATGACGTTGCATAATTGGTAAACCGTAAGAAATACACGCAAACTTTCTTTCAAACCATGTGACCTCATTAAAGGACAAATTTGTTTCAATATTGCTTTTCGTATATACACATATAACTTTTTCAGGATGTCTTATTATTTGTTTGAATTAACATATAATTATGCCCTTTATAAACGGCAAATCTTTATACATATTTTTAGGTCCCGGCGCTGCAAAGAGAATGGAATATCAGATATATCACAGCGATCAGCTCTTAAGGTTTTGACTACTGCCAAAGCTTTCTTTACTGTCGTATTTGCATTGTACCTACAAAGAAAGTCTTTACAAGAGTAAGTAGTAAAGGTATGTGAATGTAATAAAATATTTTTATATTTAGGTTTCCAAAATTCATTTCTTTCAGGTCATACATTCTAGCAAGATGTTTGTTATGAAAAATAAAAAAAATTCAACAATCAGTAAGTTTATAATAATAATTGTAATATACTTACAAGGTTTAACAAAAGGTTATCTCAAACCTTTGGAAAAATATTTCTTGCGTATAGATGATAAAAGATATGTATGAACATATTTCCGAAAATTATTTCCATGGTAGAGCTGATTTTCTACAAATCTACTTACACGGTGAAATGTGTAATACTAACTGTCCTTAGGTCATATCTTCACAACAAAACAGTGATTTAACTGTACAGTAGTAAACCTTGGCTTTAACATCTGGATAAACTGCGCGTAGGTGCTAAATTTCAATATTGCTGTCATTGCGCTATAGGTTCTCATGCTCATTTCAGGCATTCTGTCCATCAATTTCTGAATAGCAGGTTTCCTGGCAGGTGGATAGGAAGAGGTGGACCAATTGCGTGGCCTCCATGCTTACCTCACTTAAACCCACTAGTTTTATTTGTCGGGACATTTGAAATCCCATATTTATGCAACGCCAGTTACAGATGTAGAGAGTCTTTGTGCTCGTATTGCAGGAAGTTGCCAGAAAACATTAAATTCTCTAGGCCTAACTCAGTACATTAAGGAGTCTATGCTATGGCGAGTTGATGGAGCATTGGAGCTAATGGAGGACATTTGGAACATATGCTGTGATTTCCTATTTTTCTACTGTTCTCTCATTGAGTATTGTTGTATGGGGTTCTGCCGTAGAAAAAGTGCTGTAAAAAGGAAATAAACAATTTTTGGAACTACTTTCATATAGTACTTTTCTCCTCTATCCGCAAGAAATGCATTTTGATACTTTTGGCATGCTTTAATTATACCAAGTTTTGACATAAAGGCTTAAAGCAAATGAGGAGCAACTAACTGAAACCTGTAGTTTCACATGAGATAACTTTTCAGTAGAAGTGAATTAATGGACACTATACGAGGGTGGGTCAAAAAGTAATGCCTCCTATTTTGTTTCCCTAAATAAGTAAGTTATGCGAAACCTTTGAATGTGGCGCGATTCCTCAAACCTTCTCCAATCCCCTGCAGTAGTAACTTCCTAAGTCAGCAGGTGGCAGCCCTGCATGCTCTTGCAAAATGGCTGACATCGACATTCGTATTAGACAGCGTTATGTGATTGAATTTTTGACTGCGGAAAGTGAAAAGCCAATTCGCATTCACGAAAGGCTAAAAAATGTGTATGTTGAAGCAACGGTGGATGTCAGACCTGTTGGCCGCGCCGTGGCTCAGTGGTTAGACCACTTGGATTTCACCAAGGCGGCCAGGGTTGCGATCCCAGGCGACTGCAAAGTGAGATTTGTGGTGGACAACATGGCGCTGGGGCGGATTTTCTCCGGGATCTCCAGTTTCCCCCACAATCTCATTCCACCGGTGCTCCATCTTCATCTCATGTAACATTAGTGAAATCGCCTCCGGTGCCGTGTGTAGCAAAAGCGGGCGTTAAACACTACACATTTCTACACATTTGCCAGCACTGGTAGACGATGGGTTCGTCGCTGTAATGAAGCTGAAGGATAAACACCATTGGCAGATGAAAAGCGAAGCGGCAGGCCGGTGACTGCAGTGACTCCATGCAACATTCAGCGAGTCGATGGCATCATTCGTGGTGATCGCTGGGTAACAACAAGTGAATTGTGTCGCATTACCTCCCTCAGTAAAGGCAGTGTGATGACGATTATTAAATAACTGGGTACCAAGGTTGAGCACCAAGAATGTTAACCGCCCAAAACAACGAAAAAAGGAAAACAATAGCCTCCGAACACTTGCAGCGCTTCAAATTGGAGGGAAAGGAGCTTCTGGAATAAATTGTTCCTGGAGACGAAACGTGGGTGCATCTTTTTGAACCTGAATCCAAGAGGCAGTCAATGGAATGGCATCACATAACGTCTCCGAAGGGGGAAAAAAAAATTCAAAACTCAGCGGTCGGCAGGGAATGTTATGGCGACAGTGTTTTGGGATGCAGAGGGTGTGCTTATGATCGATTTTTTGGAGCAGGGGTGCACAATAAATTCTGTCCAATACGTCAAAACTCTCAAAAAGGTGAAAGCACGTCTTTGCCCAGTTAGCCCAACAAAATCTCTGGCGGATGTTCTTCTTTTGCATGACAATGCAAGACCACACACCAGCCGTTACATCACTGCAAAAATTAAGAAATTGGGATGCCAAGTCTTACCTCACCCCCCATACAGCCATGACCTGGCACCATCAGACTTCCATCTGTTCGGGCCAATAAAGGAAGCTCATCGTGGTATGCATTTTGAAGATGAGGAGGCTGTGAAAACGTCCGTGCGTCAATGACTTAGGAAGCAAGAACGTGTGTTTTACCACACTGGAATACATGCCCTAGTTAAAAGGTGGACCAAAACTGTGGAAAAGGACGGAGATTATATTGGATAGCAACAAATTAATCGTCAATGTTGTAGTTTTCAAGATATGTAAATTGTATTAAATTTTCTTGGCAATTAAAAGAGAAAAAAAATTGGAGGCATTACTTTTTGACCCACCTTCGTACAATTTGATTTGTTCATTGATTTTCAAAGTATTGCTTCCAGAATAAATAATTACACTACGTTTTCAAGCATATGGAACATATCAACAGTATAAATCGTACGTAAGGATATAAAAATATACCTATACCACAATTTTGGTTACCGGTCACATTTTGAATGGTTGATTTTTATGTATTCTTTTAACATTTTTGTGTGTAGTTCACTTTATTCATTTTAGTTAAAACCACAAACTACCATATGCGCTTTGCAAAGCCACAGCTTTACCAAGTGCATCCTGGTTTGGTTGCGTTTCAGTTGTATGAGTCTGCCAAAAAAGAAATAAATATCTTAAATTTGTTATAAATCCAACTATGAATGACCTTACGAATAAGTTCCACGGTTTTATAAATAATTTCTATTAACTCACAAATGGCTAATATGGGCACCTCTTGCGCTCCAAATATCAAACTGATAACCATGGCACTTTATATTGCAACATGAATTTACCTCCATTTTTATACAGTCGAGCTGGCAACTAAGTTATTAACACTAAATGATTTGTGGCTTATGTTACTGTTTTTTCGTCAATGAAGAAAGTCTTACTGACCTTCCTACAATCCCTAAGATGATTTTGGGGAATCCCACACAATCTCTACCGTCGTCCACGTACACTTAGCTTCCCTATATTAGGGCAGTGTTTATTAACTTAACCACTTAAATGGAAAAATGTTCATTAGTGTAAATCATGTGGGCACTGAAGCGATGTTGTTTTCTGTTATGGTTTAGGGATCCAGTGTAAAAATCTCGGTTTTTACGTAACATTTCTACTTAAAGCCTGTAGGAACTGATCTTGTGAATCTAGAAACGAATGCAAATGTTTCCCTTTGACTTTTGATACCTTAAAGATTTTAATCAATCTCTTTTGCAAGGTGTGCTTTTTCGAAAATTGTACGAGAATTTTCCACAGAGTTTACACCCATTGTTATGCTAGTAATGGTTAAAGAAGCAACTTATTATTACCAGCACTGCATCATATGCAAAGCTCAATAATCCATAAATAACAACCAAATATTTTGACTTTGTGAGTTCGTAGAATTAAAATTCAAATTTGCAGAAATTCAAAATGTTCTTGATTTCAGTAGAACTACACTTTGGTCAACCCTTACAGTAGCAGAATTACGTAGCATACACAAATACAATCTGCAAGGTCGTCGATCACAAACAAGAGTTCACTTTCAAAACACAGCGTACGCACACGATTATGAAGTTCCATTTCGACTGTCCACTCAACTAACCACGGCTTCTTTTTATACGATCATTCATATTTATAGACATTTCTGGAATGTTCTGTAACAAACAAGAAAGCGAACTTTCCAGTCTCTTTATCTGTTTCGGCAAGCATTTATCTACGCGCTGCGCTATCTGTCCCTTATCTCCGCGCCGCACTAGCTGTCCTTTTGTAAGCCCGGCCGCAAGAAAGCGTGCGATAGTGTGAATAGCAGTTATCTTCTTGATATATAGTATCGCTTGTTTTATTTTATTGCATTATGTTAATATTGCTTCCAGTAAAATATTATATGGCCGCTCATGAGGAAGCAAGCCTGTCCGAATGGGGCGTCAGAATGTAATACGATTTTGTATACCTCAGAATAAAGTGGTCTTCAAAGGCTGTTTGCATAACATTTGATATGCAGATATGTATTAGGAAATACATCTGTATTGCCTAAAAAGTTCGAGCAACGGTGTAGTCCAGAGGTGACATTTAGCACTCACATTTCAATCCTGGCTGTTGCTTAATAAGTATTTTAAGCAGAAGACTTTTGGCACTGTTGATTGAAAATGTAATGATACACTTACATCATTGAATTACGTATTAATTTCCCTCGTATAATGATGATGATGAGGAGGAAGGGGGGAGGGGTAGGAGAAGAAAGGAGAAGAAGGAGAAGAAAGGAGATGGAGATGGAGAAGATGGAGAAGATGAATCTTCATAATCACCATCATCTCACGTTCAAGAGGTCCCGAGTTCGAATCTCGGTCAGGGTGAGTTACCTGGATAAGTTTCTGTCCAGGGTTTTCTCTTTTCCTGATAGACGGATGTTTGGTACCTCTAAGCTCCATGGACCCCGGACTCATTTGAGCCACATTTCACCCATTTCATTCATCGTCCGATATTACTTAGCGTTGGAGGGCATAAATTACAAAAAAAATCATCATCATCACAATGATAATCATAACCCATGACGCGACAGCCCTTAGAGGGCCAAGGCCTACAAACCCGACTGCTGGTCTCACGCCCACTTACGCACGGCAGAGGTGGACAATCATCCAACCGATACGGGGAGATGTGGTCAGCATCTCAGCATCCCCCAGCCGGAATGTTGGTTTCCGTGACCAGGGCCACTTACCTAGCGTAAGCTCCTCACTTTCCTCACGATGCTGAGTGGGCACCTGTCCTATACCCGGGACCTAAAATCCCCACCACATGGGTGGGATCGAACCAGGCCGCATTCCGTGGCCAGGGACCAAAGCATGTCCGCTACTCCTCGGCGCAATTTCCCTACTATGCTGGAGTATAAAGAAATATTAGGGCGAGGACTACATTTCCATGCTTATTATATGCATTTTTTTCTTTATTCAATTCCTTTTGCCACACACCCATTAAATAGCAAATTTAATAAGTAACCAAGTTTTCGTTTTCCGGTTATGATATTTGCACACACAGGCACACGTATAGAATTTTTATTGTTATTCGGAGACAGGAGCCCCAGGATATGTACGTACGATGATATACAGTTATTGCATTTTTAGGTGGGATAAAATACTGCTCTACCTACTGTACGTAGTAGAGGAAGTAAATATATTGGTAAATTCTACATTTCATAGATGGTTTTATATTGTTAATTGAGTTGTATGCTTAAAGTGGTAATATTTGTGGCCACATTTATCTCCTTACATTGTGAATATGCGCTATTCAGAGACTGAATTAATTCCATGATCATATCATAAAATTTCACATACATAATCCACGATACACACCTAGTGGGAAGAGTGTGGAGATTCAAAATAGGCATGTTGGAATTTCAGGTCAAAGTGATAGGTTTACGCTTTAGCGATTCCGATAGTTTCTAATGGAGGAGATTCGGCACTTCGAGCAGTCCTATTCTGTTCTACCTATGCCACGGTAGGAAGGATGGGGGCAAGAGGAGGTAGAGGGCAGCCGACCCAAGAAGTCGACAGTGCAGAGGGCAGAAGCCTTATAATTTACGAGTAAGATACTCCTCGGCAGGCCAGTACAACGGTCTCCCACCCTCCGTGTAGTGTTTAAAATGAAATGTGTAGTGTTTAACGCCCGCTTTTACTACATACGGCACCGCAGGCGATGACACTGGTGATACATGAGATGAAGATGGAGCACCGGTGGAATTAGATGGCGGGGGAAACCGGAGATCCCGGAGAAAACCCGCCCCAGCGCCGTGTTGTCCACCACAAATCTCACTTTGCGGTCACCTGGGATCGAACCCGGGCTGCCTTGGTGAGAGCCAAGCGGTCTAACCACTGAGCCACAGCGCGGCCTACCCTCCGTGGATCTGAAAGTGTCCACTAGACCGGAAACCATGTGCTTATGTTGCCATGCGCTGTCGATATTCCCGCCGACACCTTCCACCCTGAAAGAGCCCAGCAGATGAGAGATGAAGTGAAATGATAATGGAGATGAAATGTAGGGAAATACTTATGATGTAATTAACCTACCCAGCATTCGCCTTACGACTCGCGAAAACCCCCTTGCGTCAGGTAGGTCGGCACGGGAATCGAACCTGAGACTCGCGAATGCCGGCCACATACGAATTCACCTGAGACATCCATCTCGATGGTTCTGATACTCACTTGATTAGTAGTTTAATAGCAATAATATAAAATCTTCATATATTCGGTGAAGTAAGGTAAACACTGCAGTCACTTTTAATTCGGCACAATATATAGCGGAAAATAAAATGTTATATTTTCCTTATTTTTAATGTAAATTTATATTGAGGAATTAATCCTTAAAGAATTAATCTTTTTAAATACATTACTCCGGTATATGGGCGATTTTTAATTAATTAGAGCCAACTGAAAAATTCAATGCTATGGCCGGGATTTGAACCACGAATCTACTGGTTTCCGTCCAGTTGCTCTACCCCTTGAGCTACCTATGGTCAACGTGCCTTCCGGACATTAAATTCTCCAATTGGCTCATCATATTTCCCGGTAGACCACTTAGGGTTCTCAATCCCGGCCATGGCATTGAATTTTTCAGTTGGCTCTAATTAATTAAAAATCACCCATGTACCGGAGTAATGTATTTAAAAGGATTAATTATTTAAGGATTAATTCCTCAATATCAATTTGCATTAAAAATAATCTACGATAAAAATCCTGGTAATTAAATACAATAGTAAGTCGCCACATGTGGTTGTCTCAACTATGAGAACCCTAAGTGGTCTACCGGTAAATATGAGTCAATTGGAGAATTTAATGTCAGGAAGGCACGTTGACCATGGTATCTCAAGGGGTAGAGCAACTGGACGGAAACCTGTAGATCCGCGGCCATGGCATTGAATTTTTTAGTTGGCTCTAATTAATTTTTCTTATTATTATTATTTCATCGATGCTAAAATACAGAAAGAGGCTGCAACAGTTATAGTACTGCCTCATTTACGGAAAAGTTTCATACCTAACTCTGGCTAGCTACAACAAATTGATTACTATGACCGCAAAACTAAATGCAATATTTTATGAATTTAAGGGAAGGGTGTGCTAATTGTAAATAAGTCCTGCTGAAGCCAAAATTCTCTTCTGTTATTTAACCTGAATTACAGTAAAGTTGTAAATCGAGAACATTTCAAAACGTTGACTTCGGTCAGCATTGGTTCTTTTATATAAAATTGCACTTCCTTCGCATACTTCGCATGGAGTTTAATCTTACTTTACATCGGTCAGTTCCGTACTTATCACTTCGTTTCAAAAAACAATTTTATTAACTTTATATTTATTGACATAAAACAAAAATAAGTTATTTTCATTTAGTTGACATAAATTAAATAGCTGTTGTTGCCAACAGTCAATGTATCATTGTATTTCAGTACGGTAATTTGACGAGTTTGTAACAGTCAAGAGTAAAAACAGATGTTATGAACATGGGCCAAACTCTTCTCTGCTAACCTTGGCAGCAACCATTTCAGTGCTCGTCGATTTCTGTTCTCATATTCAGCCAACAATTGAGAAAGGGCATGGTTTGTGATTATGTAACAGATCTATCCATTATGTACCAGGCCATAAGCAAAACATTGCACATTTTGATTTATCAGTTACGTAAAACGTTCTAGCATTCGCAACCAAGTTATTTCTTATAAGTAGCAGGAGAATAGAACTTCAGAATGTGATTTTATTGTATTCCGATATATTTGTCTGAATGCTGTATTCTAATGCAAAAACCCTCTAACTTACAACTTGGAAGTTGACCATAAGGACATATACAGGTTGTTTCAAAATAACCGAACGAACATATAGAAGTAGCTGCTCAGCTTCTATGTTACTCATATAGGTAGCTTTTACCGCCAATAGAGCCACATAAAAATGCTCCAGAACGACTGTGGATTAGGCAGTGACAGCAACAACGACGCGTGCCTCACGCTGTCGGAGTTCGCAGTTATGTCACACGCCGTGATGCATGCTGTAACTGTAAACATACCGGCATATTCCGCAATAGCTTGCTTGCTACTATTAAGAATTTCTTTGACTTATGAAAGAAAAATAAAGAACTATTGCTTAATTATTGCTTATGAGTGTTTAATGTGTTCCAAAATTCCATTATAGAAGCCCATGACGGCAAATAAGCTGGTAGACATATGCAACTTATACATTTTAGAGAGAAGTTAATATTAGCGAGGTTGAGGATGGAAGCATTAAATGATAAACAGAACAGAAAACATTAAAGAATTGTAGATAGGTTATTAAAAACTAAATGGTTTATACAATGATATGAGAATTTTATTTAACGTGTTTGATAATACTAAATAAAGCATTTGTAACTACAATGGAAGCTGTTGATATTTACAGTAAGTGGTTGAAATTATTGTACAGTTAAGATCATAACAAAATATTCTGAAGTTAAGTAAAAAAAAAAAAAAAAAAAAAAAAAAAAAAAAAAAAAAAAAAAATCATATTTTTAATGAAACTAAATTAATCGTGCGTTCGTTCAACTCCCTTCAGCGTTCCATCCATCAAAACCATATTCGTCATTTCGGCGTTCGTACAGCGCTTCGTATTGCTTGGATTTGCTATCTAAGTACACTGTTTGGACGGAATGTGTAGTTTTACACTGAAGAGCAAACTTCAAACTTCCGTTATTAGTCGACTTTTGCACAACTAACTGCCCTTTGCCTCAATACCTGAAAGGTAAGCTAGGGTCACTGATAAAGAACAAGGGGTAATGTTTTCGTTTTCGTGGCCGGTGCGTCCCAATAACAACTTTTGAGATTCCACATCAATGGTTCCTGCATTGCCTAATCACAAAATCATGCAATATTTAATGCTGCATAAAATTAGACCTAACAGAATTTCGAAGCTGCGACACAGAAATTGGGACTATTTAGGTTATAAACTACGCAACGGCGATAATCGTTCGATGAAGTTTTGAAACAACCTGTATATTCATCCCACTTGAACAGTTGGAATTTTTAAATATGTGTTGGAAAAGTTACAGATCTCGAAATATTGGTTACTGTTTTGGATCAATGAGAGCTGAAAGATGAATGTACTGGTTGTACGAACATTAGGTCCCTGCTTTTAAATGATCAAGTCCTTTAACAAGTAGATCAATGAACGTGAATGAGTGAATGAACGAATTGTACAACTCAATATATATATTCCACCACCAACACAGCCACCCCCACCACCGCCTCGGTATCGCAATGATAGCGTGTGTGTAATGTTTAACGCCCACTTTTACTACATACGGCACCGCAGGCGATGACACTGATGATGCATGAGATGAAGACGGAGCACCGGTGGAATGAGATGGCGGGGAAAACCGGAGATCCCGGAGAAAACCCGCCCAGCGCCGTGTTGTCCACCACAAATCTCACTTTGCGGTCGCCTGGGATCGAACCCGGGCCGCCTTGGTGAGAGTCAAGCAGTCTAACCACTGAGCCACGGCGCGGCAAATGGTAGCGTGTGTACCTCACGTTCAAGAGATACCAGTTTCAAATATCGGTCATGGTAAGTAATCTGGATAAAGTATTTTTTCTGCGCCTTTCCCTTATCATGAAAGATGAATGTCAGGTAACTCTAGACTCTGTGGACCCTGGGATCATTTGAGCCTAATTTTACCCATTTCATTCATCGTTCGATAAGACCTGGAATTTAAAAATTAATAGAACTGCCTCCTCAAAGTGTGAAATGTTCTCCAGCATCTTAGCAGACCTCCTTTCATCATGATGCTCTTCTGAACTGCTGTATCATGTTTAAAATGCAATGATTGGTTTAATTCTAAATATGAACAATGTAAAATGAATGATAACTGCGGTATAACCAAACATATACTTTCTCCAGCGATTACACCTCAAATTAGTTACCAGTGCCGTATTTCTCATACCTCAATACAGCATACCTTATTAGTTTAACGATTCAGGGAGGATATTTTCTTGAACAATCTGAAGTGTCATCTTTTTAAGGTGTCAAGCTTAGTATGTTGTTTTGTGATTCACGTCCCCTAACATGAAGTCATATCGGACAGTGAATGAATTGGATGAAATTATGCTCAAATGATTCCAGGTTCCATGGATCTTGGTTACCCGACATTCATCTTGAAGTATAAGGGAAAACCTCGGAAAAACCTTATCCAGATAACTCACCCTGACCGAGATTCGTACTCGGGACCTCTAGAACGTGAGGCAGACATGCTACCATCTACGCTACCGAGGCGGGCCAAGCTTGGTATTTAACCCCTTTTTGTTTTTTCTGTTCACAGTAAATGGCAGAGAACGTTTTGCAAAATTGCCTTTTTATTTTCTCTTACATGATGACACCCCAAAGTTTGATAGCAGGATTTTATTGGAAATCACGTTGTGAAATCCATTGAATGAAGAGTATTTTTAGAAGGAAGTGTGCGTTTGTGTGTGTATATGTAAGTGAAAGAGTAACTTATGAACTTAACAACTTTTTCTCAGTTCCTTCCAAGAGTACGACACGAAGATTAAAAAAAAAAAAAAAAAAAAGTCTCATCCGGAACTCCCTTTAAAACTCCCTCTCGAAAATGTTGGTTGGTTATCAACATGCCCAATATGGCAACCTTGGTCTTCAGGGTAACCTCGCCCCACTACGTGATATCCGGACCCATTTCTCAGGTGGAAGCACCCAGAGGGCGGGTCCTTAAACTTTAATGGTGGGGTGAATATAAGGATGATTCTGAGGCGAGAGGACCTACAGCTTATACCGGGAACTCTGAACCACGCTGGGCATAGGGGATATGTCACATGTGCTAACCAGAGGTGAAGGCGGAATAGAGCCAACTTAAACTTTCTCGAAAATGTTGGTTCCCTATAAAATTAAAAGAAAGGGATATAAAAATACTCTAAACGATTTTGATTAAAATTCGAGACATTTTCATGAAAACGTGAAATGTTTATCTTGATTTCCTCTGAAATTTTCTTTGTTCTGAATGCCTTTACTATAACTGATAAACCATAAGGGACTGACAAAATGTTGTTACACACAAAATGCATACCTCGTTATGTCAAATACTTGTTTTCCTCCATTTTACACAGAACAGTTATTCATTCATTTTTTTACTATAGTTTAAAGCTTACTGAATTCCCATATTCTCTTATACGTACCCGAAAATTAACAAAAAGGTGATTTCTCACAAATATTTATCTTGAATAACATGAAGTAAACCGAGAAATAAAGTTTTTAACAATAGTTTGTACAAGAGTAGAGAAAGGCATGTGAGTGTAACAAAGCGGATTCAGGGAACCCAAAAGGATCTATTTTCGGTCAAATCTCGGTATCGAATTTTTTAATGCAGTACGTTTATTTTGTACTTATTGTATACATCAAAGAAGCCTCTAAACCCATTTTAAGTTTGATTTACACTATTTTCATTTAATTTGCCAATTTATAACCTAATACCAAATGCTCCTGCTTCCCTATTACGTAGTTTAGCAAAAGTTCACGTTTTAATATGAATATGTTGGCAACATCATATTACACACTGAATGGGACTCAACGCCAACTACAGTAACAATGCAGTAGTATGACTATACATTAGGCTTGACAATTTACCTAATCTAAATTTGCTGAAATGACTAATACTATAAAATGGTCTTCAAAAAGTGTTTAAAATCAGAAGTTATTTATTTCTCAACTCAATTTTAAATTGTTATTGCTTTCTAAAGCGCAGTTATAAGTATAGAAACATTTTAAATGGACCCAGTACCTGTGTATAACCTAGTGCTGAAAGACCGAGGGCGTCAGTCAGATACTAAAATGGACAACTGAACAACGACGCGTCTTTGTAAAGGAAGCTACCATAATAACACTTACAAACTTCTTTGCAAAGCTCCCTAAGCAGAGAGTACTAAAATACCTCACTAAGAAATGTTGAATTTCACTTTAAGGAACATGTGTTATCTAAATTCTGTTCCCATGCAATCCCATTAAAGCAGATGGACAGTTGTACATAAAATACATTACAGAAGGACTGAGAAGACCAGGCCGTTGCTACTGAACTTGTTCCCACGAGGCCGAAGAATGTGACGAAGTACTTAATTCTGTGGAGGAGGATTATAATAAGAGTTGGGAAATGGCTCAGCGGCTGGAATCCTGCATTGGACAACATTCTTTGAATGCTGCTGTTTGTTCGAGCATCATATCAAGCAATTGTATTTCTACTCTACAATTGCTTTTAGGAGCGGTGTCGTATTTTACGTTCACAAAGTTCAAAGTAGAAGATCTATCTCTGGTCATAGCGTGTGAGCATATAGCAAGAGTCATTAATCGTCGAGTATATATAGAAGTGTGGAAAATCATGTACGAGGCTCCGGTGTAACTTGTGGGGCTCAAATTCGAGAAGTCCTGGGCGACTCTAACCATGGGTGACCTAGTCGGCAAGGCGAATGCTGGAATGGTCTTCAATCAAGCCCCTTCTCTCTCCCATTTTCTCCAATTTCATCTCCAAGGGCGTATGTAGGTCGACGGCGGGCTACCGCAGAGACCTGCTATTTGGAATTTCTTTGCCAGCTGATAAACATTCGATCTACCACTGTGAATCACTTTAATCCCCTCATTTCGAACCTGAGACAGTATGACGCCAATATAGGGAAACACAAAAGACCCCTGTTGCTGTTTAACAGGACCATCGCGATAAATAAACACACCGATGACGAAGACGTGAATGACTATCTCACCCGACTTGTGCAACCAGCCAGTTAGCTAACAACTAGCCCTCAGAACACCCACCGCCCTTCTGCGGCCCTCCAAGTCCTTAGGCTACCCAGCCAAGGCGGGCCCGGGGGGAGGGCCGCCCCACCCCACCCTCGCAAGTGGCACAGTCTCATACCTGCATCAGGCAGGCCGCCTGCCATGTGCGCACTGATGGCGACAATTTGCACGCCAATGGACACGAGTGACAGACGCAGCCGTAAGGCTAAGACGCATATATTAATTCCATTAACCAATAATTATTATACGCTATACATCAATTAAGCTTGACGTTACATATAGATACTATACTATTTAGTGATGACGTCCCCTAGGCTGATTTTTATATCACTTGCATGTTATGTACGATAGCATAGATAAAACTTGACCCACCCGTACATTTAAATGCAGAGGATCTACTCCCATTAGTCTTGGACCCGTAGGACCAAGGACCCGGGACTCCTTCTACCCGGGAGCGATGGATAACTCCGGGGCTCTTCCCATAGGGCAATATCTGGAGTCTAAAAAGCCCCCCCCCCCACGCTGAGCCCAACGTCAAGACGAAATGGAAGTGGATACGCCACTTACGCGCGTCAACCCCGCAGGGATGACTACCGATAACCTCGGTGGGTCCAAATGGTGATCTAGCACACCTTCTACTAGCTCTGCAGGCTAGCACCCGGGACTTTTTAGGCAACCCTTTACCCCCTCCGGGCGGCCGTAGCCTGGCCGGAAGTACCCATTTACCCGTGGGTGTCGGGAACACAGTGCCCCCTCGAGTCCTACCCAATCCGAACAACTCCCCTACGGGAGGGGCTCGGCATGTTTGGCCCGAGGTTCCTCTAGTAGCGTCAGAGCTACCACGAGTGCTAAGGGTCCGCAGCGCCCGCACCTCGGCAGCTGAAGGGGACGGATCCCCTCCCCTACGGGGACAAGGAGACTTAGATTAGACTACTAACGACGTAAGCGCATAGAAATAACCGACCACTTGAATCTGGGTGCTTAATGCGGGACCAGCAAAACATCGCAACGGCTGCTGCCCTAGGTAGTGGAGGGATTTTAGTAGGTATTCCGCAATGGTGCACTCCACCGAGGTATGGGCTCCTATGTCACCAGCCCCGTGGGCTGGTGTGGGTAAATTCAATTATTTCCTTCCAACTATTTTTTTTTTTTTTTTAAAGTGAATCAAAGGAGACCTCTTAGCCTCTCCAGCTCCGACTGGAGGGGAAGACATTTCAGCCTCCCTCCGGCGGTTTGGGCTGGTCGCTTCCAAGAAACTCCCAGACGGATGTCAAGCAAAGAATTGTTAGGAAAATCTGCACATCTCCGCCACTTAGATCATTGGTTCATCCACTGCTCCCGGGGGTGTGTATACAAAACATATATCAGCGGATAGCGGTACCAGTGTTCTTCCAGTACAGTAGTATGGGAAGTATTAAAATATGCCCATTTAACTCTGAAATTAAACACAGCAGTTTAATACCAGTTTAGTGTACAAAATTCACATGGTCATTAATTAAACATCACTATTTATATAATTACAACAGCGAAACTCTGATTGGTGATCTTGACAAAAAATGTGTGTGCTAAGGACCACACGACAGAAGTGAAAACTTAAAAACCACTAATTATAAATTATTTTTAAAAAATTAATTTTGACACTCATTCTTGCGCAAGGATGCTAGTTGCGAGCTAAATATTTCATGCCTTACGCAAATGAAAATACTCTGAAGCCAGCGTGATGGCTCAATTTAAGTCACTACCCACTAAATGTGCCTAAAGAAGTTTTCACTTCAATAACCAGTTCTTAAATGAAACATCTCTTTCACGAATTCCTAACACTTTTATCTCCAATTAGCACACTCTGTTTATTTTTCGTTATTATGGTTATTATTATTAATTATTGAAATACAGAACTTCGGTGATATCTGTTCCTTTTGACTATTATTGTAAAGTGGAATTTGATATGTTGTCGACTTGTTAAATGACAGAACGTTATCTGACCAGATCAGTTACCAGCACTTGACAAACGTTTGTTAGAACGGCCCTAAGACGATTATTTTTTAATGAAACTCCTGTAGGGTTTCTGAATTTTTCATAGTATTTGAGATATGTTAAAACCTAACTGGATGCGTGTTGTTGACACGCTGTTGAGTGCGACAGAAAATCTACGGTGTATAGCGGTATGGACAACATAAGACTGAAATAACGAGTGAGTGTGGGGGGGGGGAGTGTTAGTTTGTATTGAGCCAACTCGAGCCGACTTCACCCGAATGAGCGTCACATATTCCAGCGTGACGGCTCAGTTTAATTCACTACCCACAAAAAAGGCTAAACGCGCCTAAAGACATTTTCACTTCCGAAATTTTATCTAATTTATAACAATATGTTGTTCCCTATTCTTCCGGTGCTCTTGTTTCTTCAGATATTGCTGGTACATTTTAAATAATCTAAGCGTGTTTCACAGAAATGATTATGACAGTATTTTTCGTGTTCAACCATGTAACTTTGTTCTTCAAAATTGGATTGTGGTGCATGTCAAACGACTAACGTGGCTTAGCTCACCACATTAGAGTGCATGAGCTTTCCCTAACTGAGAGGAGGCCATTGCCGTTCACGTGACATTTCAAGCTATTTTCATTTCATTATACAACATAGTAATATAAAAATTTGTAAGATGTAGCAAAAATAGTAGTAAAATTTATGTTCTTCTACAAACTAAACTTCAAAACTCCAGAAAGCGTGATTGAACATGATAAGTGGAATTAACACCGTTATTAAATCGGGTTCACTATGCAGAATGAAGAAATCGAGTGCAGTGTGCAATTCAGAGATCAAGAATGCCTGTACTGCGTTCGAGATTGGTGCAGAGCGAAGTTTGTTACATATAAACCCTGTCTGTCATACTTCATTCCAACTTTCATATGGACAAAGGAGATATATTTCGTATTTCGCAGATTCTTTCGATAAAAATATGAAATCAGAAAGAAGCTGAAAATACTAATGTCTATTTATAATGCATGGTGCTTCATTTAAATTACAGCTGAAGATATACAAGGGACGTCCAGAAAGTAAGTCCTGTTTCAATTAATCTCCGCTTGCAGTTCCGTAGATGCGCGGTAAACGCTCTGTATCAAGGAGAAGAAACGTGCGCCATTTTGAGATCGCTGTCATATCAGCCACGTACGCTTTGTTGTGCTCGTTTACAATGTCGGTGTTGATTGAAAATCCCGCCGCTTGTGAAATCAGATCTGTCATTCGTTTTCTGAATGCTAGGAAAGTGAAACCAATGGAAATTTATCGGAAAATTTGCAATGTTTTCCGACAAAATGCGATGATTGATACAATGGTGAGAATATGGATCCGACAGTTCAATGAAGGACGTAGTGAACTACACGATGAAGAACGAAGTGGGCGTCCATCTTTGGTTACAGAAGAACTGGTTCACGCGATTGATGACAAGATCCAGGAAAACCGCAAGTTTACAATTAATGCTCTCGCTATGGAATTTCCCCAAATCTCACGATCACTAGTTCATGAAATTGTAACCGAAAAACTGAAATTTCGTAAACTTTGCTCACGTTGGGTGCCAAAGATTCTTACTGAGCAACTCAAAACAAAACGGATGGGCAGTGCACGTCAGTTTTTGACCCGTTATGATGAAGGTGGTGAAGAATTTCTGACACAGTCACAGGAGATGAAACTTGGGTTTTTTACGACATCACTGAAAGTAAGCGTGAATCAATGGAATGCAGGCACACCCCATCCCAAGCAAAGGTTAAGCCGAAAAAAATATTGACACCTCGAAAAATGATGTACACAGTGTTCTGGGACAGGAAAGGCATCTTACTCATTGATTTCTTACCGCGTGCTCAAACAATGGAAGCGAATGTTTATTGCGAGACACTTAGGAAATTGCGCCTCGCAAAGGTGTTGTGTTTCTTCACGACAACGCACGACCACAAACTGCAAATGCCACGAAAAACATCCTACAGGGATTTGGCTGGAACGTGTTTGACCAAACCCCGTACAGCCCTGACCTCGCTCCTAGCGACTTTCATCTGTTTTTGCATCTCAAATCCTTCCTTGGCGGTCAAAATTTCAAAAATGACCAAGAGCTGCAAGAAAATGTTTCCAACTAGTTGAAGACACAGGCGGCAAACTTCTATGAAGAAGGTATACATAAACTTTTGCCTCGCTACGACAAATGCCAGCAAAATTTCGGCAGTTATGTGGAAAAGTAGTTTAAGGGCTGTAGAATTTTGTGGAATAAATAATTTTTCTGTATCTATACACAATTTAATTTTATTATCCAACAGAACTTACTTTCTGGACGTACCTCATATTTGATATGTATCTTGTAGTACCAAATTCTTTATAAAACGAGATTTATTTGAGATTTTCGCCCTGAGTGATACTTCGGGCTGCTTTCAGACGATTACAGTTGTGTATACTTGGTGGTGTGCATTGCTAATTGAGCGTCAGACTCACCTGTGCTTCCTCTAAAGAACTTCGCACACGCAGGTTTGCTTTATGCGCCGATGGAAGCTATGTTCAATTAGATTTTTGGGAAACAGTTGGCGCTCTTTATACACTATGGAAAGTAACACTAACCTTGCTGTGAGCTGCACAACGGAAGGAGCATACCTTAATCACAATTTACATTCACATTCCCTTCAGGAAGAAAATATGAGACTATAAGAACAGGCCACTGATAGACGTAGAAGTTCCTAACAGTTCCAATCCACCAACACAGTCAGCATTGAACAACCTTACAAGTGTTAGCTCAAGTGTGCATGGAAATACTCTTCCTTGGAGCAAACAAATACGCTATTTGTAATTGGTTCGCAATGCTAAAACTGAAAGCACATCTAAAACATGAGAAAGAAATGGAATAAGAGCTCTGCAATTCTCCCGGCGAAAACCAGGGCCAACCGGTTACAGCAGAACTTCGATTTACGGCGCCGTAGAATCCCATGGGTGCAAGCGGCCAAGTATCTCGGAGTGACGCTAGACCGTAAATTAACTTACGTTCCGCACGTCAAGGGCAAGGTCCAGCTGGGACACATCGCGCTGCGGAACATACACCCTATATTTCGTTCAACAATGCCCCTCCGTCTCAAACTCCAGCTGTATCGAGCGATCATCCCGCCTATGATTCTGTACGCCTGTAAGATCTGGGGAACAGTGGCTAATACCAATTTCGTCAGGCTCCAGACGCTGCAGAGCAGGGCACTTCGAATCATCTACGATACAGACTGGAGATTTCCTGTCCTTCATGGACATTCCAAGATCCCGTACATTGTCGATGTCATGCGCGAGAGGGCACGATCAATGTACGACAAAATTTAAACCCACAACAATCCTTTGGTGAACACCCTGGGCAGGTATGACCAGATGGAACAAAGACGGTTGCCATGGTACAAACTCCCAAGAGATGTCTTGGGGTCCCTTGGTTAACCCAAGAAGAAAAACCATATGTCTCTATGACCCACATTACGCCTGATGGCTCAAGCAATATGCAACCCGTAACCATAACGGAGCAAAAACATCAAATCGTTTCTCCCAAAACGGGATAACGCCATAAAACAGCTGCCTTCTGAGATTATTCAAGGGCATCCCAACCCAAATGCCCTAAAAGTCACAACCTACCCCTAGCAGGACATAACAATCACTCTAGAATCATTTCGCAGGTTAAGCCGCAAGGCGGCTAGGTACTGCGGCATAAGACATCCGGACGGGGAGAAGCTCCGCCCGACTAGGACTACCTCTGGAATAAAAATAAATGGAAAAAAAAATTGTTCGAAGAGAATTCACGTCTTTTGCCATGGACCAAGAAAACCACGAGTAACCTAAGATTGGATGGGTGGGATCGCGCAAATGCAAACCTTACACGCTATTCGTCGAATGGTTTATAATCCATTTACTTATTTATTTTAAGGAAGGTTCATAGTTCAATATTTTAATACCGATTTCCTACATAAGCATAATGCTCAGACTGTTAGACACTAATTAAGAGCCATAATATCAGAAACAACAGCTCCAAGTGGTTACTTGGGACGTATGTATGCTAAAACGTCATCATTTGGGAAAGTGGGGAAGTTTTCCAAGTGGGAAAACTCTATGAGAAATGAGGGCGTCAGTTTGTTTGAACGAATATGATGACGCATATATGAGCCTCGGTTATTGTAGAAGGCTGTAACTGACCGCCAAATTGGCGCAATGAATTTGGTGCTCTTGTCCAGACCAAACACCACAGACATGGTTGAAAGAGAATCACCATCTTCTGGAAGTTTTCTTCTCACTATAACTCGAACCTTCTGAAGTTCTGCTGCACAAGCAGTGAGTGAGAAATTTAGTGAGTTGCTGATGTGAAATCAAGGGAAGTGCTACGAGTACGTTTGGGAACACAGCTGTCACTTAAAACAAGTGCTACTACTCCGAGAGATTAGAGATGTCGCGTGTTAGACTCCCGAGTGAGTAGACTATCCAAAGATTATATTACTACTCAGGTGGTTCATTATGCCTCTATAAACTTTAAGTGACAAGAAAAATTAACCATATTAGTGAAGTATCATTGACATTGAGAGCTAGAGAAATGTTCATAACAGTTGAAAACTGGATCATATTAATGAAATGATTGTGAGAATTCAGTAAAGTGACGTGAAAGCTGGACAGTCACACTGTATAATATTTGGAGTCTGAGAGAAAGCGTCTGAGATTGAAAACAAACAAAAGGATGAATTCCAGAAAACATTGGAGTTCTGCTAGACAGGATGATATAGATATTAGTCAATGTGTTAACAAGTTCTGATTTTACAATAGACAATATTCGTACGTAGATCACTTTCCTTCTCTTCGGTCGTGTTAGGAGACACGGTTCTCTAAAGCAAAGCGAATCAATGCATTTATCTCTGAGACAAGCTCGACAATAAACTCAAGATTCTGGATTGATGTCGTTCTGTGCGCTCTGGGTGGTCGTAGCATCCACTTGCTCGTTATCGAGCTGAACTGGCCATCTCATCTGTCACCCCCGCCTACTCCCTCTTCACTTTCAAATTAAAACCTTAGTTTTACATAACCGTGCACTACTGCAGTCCTAGTATGACAAAGAGACAAAAACAGTAAGCGCTGTCTCTGTTCCCAAACAATAATGGACAGGAGGAAAACCAGTTCACCTGCCAATTGTATTAAATTTATTGTTTTAGGGAAATGAGATTATGTGAATACGGTTATTAGGCTTCTTTCTTACTCGATTCCACAATTTTAGTTCAGTTGTATTTACAAAGCACTAAATGATAATATTCCCTAATTGACACAAGGTACACTGAGGTATATTAATACCCGTTTTACCAGCTAAGAGCAATTACTCTAGAAAACTGCATCATTTTTATCAGACAAAAATATTTTTACTTCTCACGCATTATATGGGTACATAATTATGCTATAAAATCTGCTGTAAAATTTTATCCCAAAGATCAAGCTTACAGCCATTACTCTTTCTTTTATTTACGTGGGCTGTTCAATAAAGAATGATCATAATATTTTACGGTCATAATTTTTAGCACTAAAATTAAATTTTATTATGTTCTGTTAGCTCAATGCGAAGCAAATACGCCGTAGTAGTTTCACTGTTGGTAATCCTGGTTTCCGCTTGTGAGAACCAGGCAAGTTCAGCCATTTTCAGTATCACCTACCGCTGCAATGGAGGTAACACGCGAGGAACAATATGTGCCTTTGAAATTATGGTTTCGTCTCAACAAATCTTCAGTTGAGGCTTATACAATGTTACAGGACGCCTATGGAGAGTCTGTTCTTCCCCACAGCACAGCTCGAAGGTGGTATAAAATGTTTGAAGAGAGTAGACAGTCAATTTCAAAGAAAAGTGGACCCGGTGCTCCATTTACTGCTCTTATGGCGGAAAACATCAACACTGCTGCTGCCATTGTGAGAGAGGATCGACGAATTACCTTAAGATTACTTTCTGAAATACTGAGCATTTCATTGGGTTCCACCCATACGTTGGTGACAGAAGCATTACACATGAGACGTGTTTGGGCGCGATGGATTCCAAGACTGTTGATTCCCGAACAAAAGGACATTCGCATGCAGGTCTGCATGTAGTTAAAGTTGACCTTAGAAGAAGATCCGGAGTTTCTTTCAAACGGAATCACTGCTGATGAAACTTGGCTACATCATTTTGATCCTGAGAGCATACAGCAAAGCTCAGTGTCGGAATCTCCATCACCAACCCCTAAAAAAAGCAAAAGTGGTTGCTTCTGCTGAAAAAAGTTATAGTAATCTCATTCTTTGATAATCATGGAATGGTTTATCAGCATGTTGTACCTGCACACACTTCAGTGACTGGACAATACTACAGGGATGTCCTGAAAGCATTGCAAATACATATCAGGCGCAAAAGACCACATTTCTGTGAAGCAGGCTGGATGCTGCACCACAAAAATTCCCCAGTCCATATTGCCAATGTTTTTGCTGAATATCTTGCAAAAATCAACGTGAAGTGCATCCCTCACCCTCCCTATATTCCGGATTTAGCCCCATGTGACTCTTTTCTATTCCCTAACTTGAAGAAACGCCTTCGTGGGAGGCATTATCCATCATCAGAAGCAGTGATGAAGGCTGCGGAGGCGATTTTGAAGGATCTCTCAAAAACGGTTTCCAGCATGTCTTTGAAGACTGATAGAAACGCTGGGACAAGTGCATCGTATTCAAGGGAGACTATTTTGAGAAGGATCATCAAAATTATGAGGATGAGCAAAGGTTCGTTGCCAAAAAAAAAGTTGTGATCATTCTTTATTGAACAGCCCTTGTATTTATGACTTGCCTAATTTAGTATGATAGTAGGATAATATGTCACATATGTAATGTGTAAAAGGTTTTTAGTTATACCAAAAGTAGCAGAATACAGTTAATAATAATTAACTTCACTAAATTTCTGAAACATCTAAGTACCAATTTTAATGAACATTTGTAATGAATCAGACAATTAAAACGCACCATTCGCATTTAAATGACATGCATATTTTTTACATAAATAATTCAGTATAAATATTCAATATAACTTCTATAATTTTGGGCGATACAAGCTGAAACACTATTGTTTAATTTGAACATTGCATTACAAATATTATACAGCTTGAACTGAAAAAAATAGCCACAAATAAATTTCATTAGTATTATGTTATAGAACTTTCAGGGTGTATCGGAATCACGTGAAGGATACTGAGTGTTAAAATTATTCAAAACTGACATTAGAAAAACGCAGGAAAAAGCCACAACGCATTGTCTTATAAAGCAAACAATGATAAATTCAGGGTACGGATTTTGATGACCTAAAATGTGTGGAAAATGACCTATAAAATGACTTGAAAATTCAATGAAAATGACACAATTAAGATAAAAAAATTACTTAAAATGTAGATTTCTTAAAAATCACTAATATGTTAAAAATAAAAATTTTAAATTAAAGATTGTTGAATTAATAGACATTTATTATTTGTTTTCAACACTAGAAGGTAAAAAATAATAGGTAAAAAGTTCTCGATGTAATTATCAAATTGAGTATACTAATAACTAATAAATTTACTAGAAAAATGAAAATCATACTACACGAGGTTGTTCAAGTTATAACACCTGCTATTTTCTTTTTAAGGACTGAGAACAGATAGGAACTTCCGGTTTTTTAAAAATACAGATGGACTCTTTATGAATGAGTAGCAGAGATGGTGGCATTGTACAGTGCATAGAACTCTAGTGGCAGCGACGTGAGTTAGGACTGTTTTTGATACTTAAAACGACTAAGTTTTAATTGCAAGAACAGCGTGTAATCATTCGTTTTCACCATTTTCGTGGTGTAGCACCTACTGAAATTCATCGCCATGTGGTGATGGTAACACATGATGATGTGGGGATTGGGGATTGGGATTTCATTACGGAAGGGATTCGGTACGTAGGCCACCATGCTGGACCCTTTGTTCCCATGGTCCCAAGTGAGGGCACCCCGGGAGGAAGGGTGAGGCGAAGGAGAGAGAGGGTGGCCGACCCAAGGAGCCACGACAGTACAGAGGGCAGGGTCCCTACAGATTAGTTGGATAGAGGCTCCCCCGACAGGCCAACTTAGAACTCGCTCCCCTACAGCGGGACAGCAACGAGCCCAGCAGCCAAGCCCTAATGGTCCCAGGCAGGCAATCCGAGCCCCAAAGATCCGTGCCTGGCGGTCCCGAAATGGCCCCAGCAAAGGAGCGGAGACCGGCAACCGATCTATCGGAGGAGGAAGTAGTTTTCTCAGAGCATATCATTCTGCCATGCACCGCTGGGACACCCGCTGACACTTCTAACCTTAAAGAGACCAACAGATGAGAGATATGATATGATGGAGAACGTTGTTTTGAGGGATCGCCGATTGAGTATTTTCAGATCATCATTATCATCAACCTTCAAGATAGGCCAGATAGGTCTGTTTTGGCTCAGAAGGGATCTTCCCAGCATCTCCGTGGTCTCCCAACATCTCTAATGCCAACTGGTTTATACTGCAAGGCCTGAATGGTGAGTCTTTCTTCAGGCATTCGAGAGAGATGATCTTGCCATTTCAGTTTGATCTCCCTGGGTTTGTTATTTAAAGTAAATATTTTTAGTTGTTCTCTTATTGTTTCACTTTTAATGTGATCTTTAAAACTACAGCCAGCTACGTACATCAAAAATTCATTTGAGCCCTTTCAATCATTCTTTTATCAGTTCTGTTCAATTTCCAGGATATAACAGACACTGCCATAGTTTTATAAAATTTTAATATAGTATCTCTTCTTGTTTTGTTTTTCAAGTATTTTCAGATCTTCATGCAAAATTCTGTACACAGATCCCACGGAAATGCCAATTTTGGAGGCGATGTCTGCAACTGTCTTGATTTGTCACACGACATTTTGCCTTCATTGAACTGTCGCACCCAGGAACGCTCATTAGACACATCATCATATGGTACCATCACCACATGCCTCACTCATACCACGAAAATGGAGAAAAAACGAATGATTATCCGTCACAACCGTTTTAACAACAAAGTTCCCTTCTGGTTCCAGTCCTGAAAAGATAGGTGTAAACAAACACCTATATAAACTACGGTTGTCAGCGAGGACATTCTTGTACATTGAGAAATTTCTTTTCCACTTCCGCACTAACAATGGGAGCATATTTGTATAGCGACAAGTCACTGGGTGTCCATTCCTCTAGGAGCCCGCCTCGGTAGCGTAGATGGTAGCGTGTCCGCCTGACGTTCAAGTGGCCCCGAGTTCGAATCTCGGTCAGGGTGAGTTACCCGGATAAGGTTTCTCCGGGGTTTTCCCTTATCCTGATAGACGAATGTCGGGTAACTCTAAGCTCCATGAACCCTGTACTCATTTGAGCACCATTTCACCCATTTCATTCATCGTCTGATATGACTTAACGTTGGAGGACGTAAATTACACACACACACACACACACACACACACACACACACACACACACACACACACACACACACACACACAAATCAGAGTATTTCTACAATTTTAGAGCTTTCCTATGAAAGTAATTTAACTGTCGTGCAAAATGTTTCGTATCCTGGATTGTTTTTCTAATAAATTTGCAAATTTCTTTAAAATCTTCTTGCCAGTGTCACCATTCACGATTTTCAGTGTATCTTCAGCTTTCTTAACCAAAGCTGTAGCCCTGTCTAGTGTAATGCCCCTTTCTTCAAGATTTTGTATTGGAGATGGCAAGAAACCAAAGTTTAACTTCATATAAGCTAATTTACCTAATTAAATTCCGTTGACCATTCGGCCGGAAGGCGTTTCCGCAGTGATCCACCCAAACCGCCGGAGGGTGGATCAGAGTTCCTTCAACAGGAACTGGGAAAAGCTTTACTCTGCAGGGAAGGTTTGAACACTACCTTCTGGTGGAGGGGAGAACTTCTAAGTTACAAACCTCTGCATCGTCTGCTCGCTTTCACCAAGCCATTCGTAGCAGCAGAACGACTACAGCATGAAAGAGCGGGGCGAAATATGATCAATGTGAGAGAGGAGAGCCGTGGTAGAAGGTACCACTTCAGTTTCCACTTGCCGATCAGGGAAAGATGATGGAAGCCTCTTTTAGTTGCAGTTTGCGTATCGTATCGTTAAATATTACTTGGGTTTTGAACTCTTTATAAATTTCTTCTCCTACAAAAAGCAGTCTTGGAGCAGAGCAACACGGAGAGGTATAAAGAAGTTGTTTTCAATTAACTTTCGCTCAGCAATCGACCTTCGTTTGAATCACAGAATGAGAATGAAGCTTGGTGCACGTCCATCAACGCTATGGTTCGGAACCGAAGACCGGGAGTCTCGCCAAATCTGACCATGCTATTCGCACATCAGGACAAAGATTGGTTCCTTACAATTAATTTATTTCTGGCATACCGCACGGCCCATGCTTCTAGTATCTGCATTTGCTGTCCAAGCATACTCTTGAGGAATGTAAACATCAGCTGTGGATTTTGCATAATTTATTCACTGCGTTCTTTTACATGTCACTAAGTGTATGCTTTAATGACTATTTATAGATGAGTTAATTGTAGATTAAACTCTAATTATAGAGTGTTTGTTAAACGCATTAAATCCTAAAATATTCTTGTAATGTACATCTGCAGAGGAGTAAAACTCGCATTAATAACAGCTTTTTCAGATATAGCAAAAAAATGGTTGTATTTTAGTATAATTTTGGGAAATAACAGCGATAAATCTCTACAGAAAGGAGAGTATAAATAATTAAAGAGAGATATGGTCACTATACTGACTACTTCTATCTCTGAAGGTATTCAACAATGACTTAGTCCACTCGAAATATAGCGTAAGAGAAGATATTAAGATGTTGGGAAACATAAATACATGAAACACTAAAAGGTAGAGATGTATTAACTTAAAAACGAAACATGGTGCCTTTAAAAGGACAGGCCTCCTTGCAATTATAAAAAGAGATTTACGAGGGGTGCTCAATGAAGAATGATCACAATTTTATTTGACAACGTACCTTTACACATCCTCATAATTTTGATGATCCTTCTCAAAATAGTCTCTCCTGAATGCGATGCACTTGTCCCAGCGTTCTGCCAGTCTTCAGAGACATGCTGGAAACCATTTTTGAGAAATCCTTCAAAATCGCCTCCGCAGCTTTCACCACTGCTTCTGATTATGGATGTCTCCCACGAAGGCATTTCTTCAAGTTAGGGAATAGAAAAAAGACACATGGGGCTAAATCCGGACTATAGGGAGGGTGAGGGAAGCACTTCATGTTGATTTTTGCATGATATTCAGCAACAACATTGGCAATATGCGGCCTCACATTATCGTGGTGCAGCATCCAGCGTGCTTCACGGAAAGGTAGCACCCAATAAATGTTCAGTACTTCAGAAAGTGATCTTAAGGTAATTCGTCGAACCTCTCTCATTATAGCAGCAGCAGTGTTGATGTTTTCTTCCGTAAGAGCAGTAACTGCAGCACCGGTTCCACCTTCCTTTAAAATTGATTGTCTCCCCTCTTTAAACATTTTAAACCACCTTTGAGCTGTGCTGCACGGAAGAACAGACTCTCAATTGGCCTCCTGTAACATTGTATAGGCCTGAACTGAAGATTTGTTGAGACGAAAGCAGGATTTCAAAGCCGCATATTGTTTCTCACGTGTTACCTCCATTGCAGCGGTAGGCGATACTGAACATGCCTAAACTTGTATAGAAAATGAGTAGTTGTCAAACATTTTTAGGAGTACTCACTCAGATGAGATGTTCTTCATTTCTCCAGAAGCGCTTTTCGATCAGGTTTTGATCATCTTCAGTGTGTGTTGACCAGCTACTGAGGTGATGAAGAGCCGAACCTTCCAAGAAACTTCTGCTCCTGTGACTGTCATTTGGTTATCTCTTGATTTGTGCTGCCAACTTCTGGGACTGGAACTTTGTGGCCGGACACAGATGGCTGATGGTTATCTGTGGTGTTGACTGGTTGTAACTGTTTTTCTTCTGGATGTGGGTTAATTGAACTGTCGACCTGTGGTGGCGGATGAAATTCCATTTTTTCTTTTTCCCCCTCGTTCTCTGGATCAATATTTAAGTTACTGGTTGATTGTGAGAGATGTGCTTCCTCACTCATATGTTCCTGAAGTAAACTAGATTGGTTGACATATGGGTTAATTCCAACTGGGTCTAAGTTCTTTAAGTTTGTTTCAGCAACATCAATGTTGGATTTTTTAACTTTTTTAATAAATTGTAAAACACTATTTAATGGTGGTATCTCAAAATTCAAAAGGTTTTTTGTTTTACTATTTAGGATATAAATTTTTTCCCAAATATCTAATTCATTAATTGTTTGTACATGTTTCAATAGTTGTATACTTTGGCCAATTTCATGGTTGTGTTTCCAAAAATGGTTGGCAACTGCAGACTTTTCTATTTGTTTAAGTTTTATATTCCTCAGGTGTTCCGTTTGACGGGTTTTTAATTTTCTCTTAGTTCTTCCAATATAATATGCTTCACAATTTTCACATGGTATTTTATATATTCCAGATAATTTCAATTTATCAATAGTGTTGCTTAAAGGTTTTTTGAGCAGATTCTTAAGGTTGAAATTATTCTTTGGGGCCAATTTTATATTATAATTATGGAAAATTCTTTTAAATTTGTTGAATGCCCAAGGATGATAGGCGAACTTCTTGTAGATAACAGTATTTTCTGGTTTCTTTAAAGTAGTAAATGAACTTATGCGGTTTTTGTATATATGTTCATTAATTATTTTAAATATAGTTGATTCTTTAAAGCCATTGATCTTTGCAACATGTAAGATGTGTTGGAATTCTAGTTGATATTCATGTTCAAGCATAGGTACATTTATAAGTCTGTGGATTAAACAATGGAATACTGCAAGTTGATGTGATGTTGGATTATAGTTATTAGCTTTGATGTAATAACTTTTAATAACTTGACATGTCTTCTTTAAAAAAAAAAAAAAATGCCTAAACTTGCCTACTTACACAAAGACGCAGGGGAAAAATGCACATCAATTCAAAACAAGATTCATTCTAAATTAATTTTTCTCCATCACCATTTTCAAGATATCATTTAATAGTAAAACTGAAAAAGTCAATGTCATGACCGGGATTTGAACTACGGATCTCCTGGTTTCCGTCCAGGAAACATAAATGCCTTTAGAACATAAAATCTTTTGGTAGTTCGCGCAACCACTCATGCACCGCGTGGTTTACGTCTGACCCATGACTAATCTGTAAACATGCTGCAATGTCATTCAGTGTCACACGGTGGTTTTCCTTCACTATAGCTTCAACTGCTGCAATGTTCTGTGGATCACAACTCGTTGTGCCTGACCTGGACGTGGAGCATCTTCCACTGAAGACACATCATTTGAGAACTTCCTACTCCATTCGTAGACTTGCTGCTGTGACAAACATGCATCACCATACCGAACCTTCGTTAATTGATGAATTTCAATAGATTTCACACCATCACTACGCAAAAACCAAATAACAGAACGCTGTTCTTCCCTGGTGCAAGTCGCAAGTGGAGCGGCCATTTTTATACTGATACTGCAACGCTATGTGTGCATCTGCACTATGCTGCCACCTACAGGCCATTCTACATGCTTATTAACTTACAGGATAATGGCGTGAAATTTCGATTTGTTATTACAAATTTAAGGTTTTCATTTGACTCACTCTCGTATATGAGTCAGTTGGAGAATTTAATGTCAGGACCGCAATTTGGCCATGGCAGCTCAATGGGTAAGAGCGACTGGACGGAAACCAGGAGATGCGTGGTTCAAATCATGGCCATGACTTTGAAATTTTTCAGTTTGACTCTAATATCCAAAACCTTAGTCTATATACGGCTAGTGTGAATAAATAATTAATTTCTATCAATTAACTTAAATCCTTGTTATTTGTTTTAATTTTCAACAAATTCGTTAAGTACGTGTCGTCCTGGTGCAGCTATTTCTCTGGATGTATGGAAAGCATGAAACTTCTATAGGCTAGCCAGTATGTAGCGAGACGATTATTAAGCATCTGAATGATCATACTCTATATTCAAAGGTTTACCTCAATAAACATGAATGAGATAGTATATATATATATATATATATATATATATATATATATATATATTTGTAAGAATAGTTAGCAGCCGTAATATGCTTAAGACATTTGCATGCCTAATAAGATGCATTTATGGAATTTTCTGACAATAGCCTGAGAAGTACTCTGAATTACAAATTGAAATATGTTAAACCATTACGGACATAATCTAATACGAAACAGAGTAGATCTCGTTAAAGTACACACTTTGTTTCAAAATAAAGTTTATGTTACCACCGCTTTGAATTGTTCAACAATTTAAAGGTTTGGGTTCACTTTGGTTTCCTCTACTCTTCGTAAATCAATAAACAAAATGTGTATATATGTAAGGAAGTCTTGCTTGTAGTAGCAGAAGTAGATATAATATTATGCTTTCTTAAGAATCGTTTGTTGGGAATGCGAGTAGGGAAAGTCATGTGAATGTAATATGTAAGCTATTTTCACACATGAACACGGTAATTCTCACAGAAAAAAAGTAAAGTCTCATTTATTATTATTGGATTATAATGGCTTGCATAAGGTTTTCATATATATACTGTAGAAGAGAAGATTTTAAGATGTGATAAGTGCTAATTCCTATTTAGGGATATTAATATTTCGCTTCAAGAAGGCGTGGGTTTGCTGCAGCGTATTAAGAATACGTTATTACATGACACGGTACATGTAAGCTTGAAGGTAATTCAGATTAAAGCAAACAAAATGAAGGCCATAATCCTTGGTTGATTAAAGTCTTCGCATGTCCCCTGTAATTAGACTTCAGTATTCTCTTATCAGGCCTTCGAACACTTTTGTAACAATCTGAAGCCAGTAACTATATAGATCCAGCATCTACTGAACCACTGTTATTTACTTTCCTTTAAATCCCCATTACGGGGAGGATGTGAGCTGCATTGTGGTGGGACAATGTGGGCTCTAGGCCCGGTCAGAACTTAACAATCTGTACTAAAGATCTGGTCACGTGTGTTATCGGACAGTTCCTCAACCACGCCCAAAACGGCAGCCTCCAGCTTCCATACAAATATACGGTCTTATCCTTCAATATCATCAGGTCCAGCAGCGCTCTGCAATCGGTCCATCCTCCTCCGCACATAGCTTCTGTTGTATACCACGTCTCACTAAACTGGATGCTTCTGTGATGTACAACAGTCACACGACTTCTTTACTCGCCTTCAACGAAGAAGTTATTTTAAAAACCAACAAATATATCTATTCACCGGAAACAAAGCTGACTACTTTAAAAGATGACTGTTGAAATTTATGTATAATAGAATTGAGTATAATAACTGATATATGTGTAACTACGAGGCGTTACCACCTCGGAGTCCTGTAACGAACCGCCATACCGCGCGCCATATTTAACAGCTCTTTCTTTTGTATCTAAATCGAAGCAAAACACACAGTGTAGATGATACTGCTTATGTTAGGATTATAGTGTCAACCTATTACAGAGAATGAATAGCTAGATTGGGATTTACCTATACATATCTTATAGCAGAAGCAATATTATTGGCGAACAAAGCTCCACGTTGGCGTCAATTATATTGGCGAGCAAATAGTTCCACTTTAACGGGACAGTTTGAAACAAATAGTGTTTAGCTCAAGGTAAAGCACAGAGGTTTCTCCCAGGGTATGCGTGGATATGTGTGAGAAGGATGGTTTTAATGACATTGGAATTCCCGTTTCAAACTGGCTTAATGCCTGCTTAATTTTATCCGAACATCAAACTTGAAGTTGCCGACCAAGGGTTACCAATATCACTGTTTAGTGTTACTGTTTATGAAATGTTTATTACTCGATAAAACTTAATTCGTTCTTCACGTATATATGAACCGACAAATATCTTTTCTCATCACTTCTGGTCTGCCTGGCCCAAGACAGAAGAAGTGGACCGCCCTAATCGGCTCCCAGCCTCGAACTGTCCTCCACACTTGTTCGTGGGCGTAACTTTCACTTTCTGAAAGCCCATTATTCAACCAAAGATTACCTTGGTGACTATTTTGTCATGTCATTAAAAAGGGTCCGAAGAATAGCCTATTCACAAAGTCAAGTGCTATCCCTTAGAAATCTGCTAAGGACACTGTTTATTAGGTTTCTTTTGTTAAAACAACTTATTCACCCAAAATGCTATTCGAATCAAATGCACCTGCACGTGTTGTAACAAAGAACAACATTCCTTTGAAATCCATCATGATTCTTTATACATTGCAATTCTTAATTTCGGTATCATAGCGTAGTTTATAACTTAACCAGTCCGAATTTTGGTGTCGTAGCTTCGAAATTCTGTTAGGTATAACTTTATACAGCATTAAATATGACATGATTTTGTGATTAGGCAGCGCAGGAATCACTGATGTGCGAACCTCAAAAGTTGTTCTGGGACGCACCGGCCACGAAAACAAAAACATTGCTTCTTTATCAGTTACCCTAGTTTACCTTTCAGGTAATGGAGCAAAGGGCAGTTACTTGTGGAAATGTCGACTAATAACTCGGAAAGTTGCAGGGTTGCTCTTCAGTATAAAACTACACATTCCATCCTAACAGGAAGGATTTTGCGCGTATTTAGATAGCAAATCCAAGCAATAAGGAGCGCTATACGAACGCCGAAATGACGGTTATCGTTTTAATGGATGGAAGAGTTGTAGGGAGTTCAACGAACGCAAAATTAATTTAGTTTCATTAAAAATATGAATTGCAAAAATAGTTATAGCAATGATAATATTCATTTGTTTAACTTCAGAGCATTTTGTTATGATCTTAATTGTACAATACTCTCAAAAACTTACTGTAAATATCTACAGCTTCCTTTTCAGTTACAAATGCTTTATTTAGTATTATCAATCACATGAAATAAAGTGCTTGTCTCATTATTGAAGTCATTTACCTTTATTTAATTTATCTACAACTCTATGATGTTGTTTTCTATTCCTTTATCATTTAATGCTTCCATTCTCAACCTCACTAATATTAACTTCCCTCTTAAAGGTATAAGTTGCATATGTCCACCAGCTTATTTGCCATCATGGACTGGTATAACGAAATATTTGAACACGTTTAACACCCATAGGCAATAATTAAGCAATAACTTCTTTATTGTGGTTTCATAAGCCAAAGAAATTCTTAATGGTAGCAAGCAAGTTACTTCGGTATGTTTACAGTTACAGCACGTGGCACGGCGTGTGACCTATACCTGCAAACTCCGACAATGTGAGGCACGCGTCGTTGTTCCTGTCACAGCCTAATCCACACTCATTCTGGAGCATTTTTATGCGACTCTTTTGGAGGTTAAACTATCTATATATGACACATAGAAGCTGAGCAACAAGTTCTATATGTTCGTTAGGTGTCGTTTTGAAACATCCTGTATAGTCACATGTTGCAAATGCTCACTTATTTCTTATAAAAATATCACTCTGTTACACCTTGCTGGGTTCAGTAAATTGAGTCCCTTTTGAATATTACAAGGAAATCTGAGGCACCCCTCAATTTTCAAGGTAGGTAGCTCGAAACCCCCTCAACTTTCAAGGAGGTAAATTGAGTCTTTCGACCCGTAATTGTGACATAATTTCCCCTTTCACTTTGTGCAGACTTGGGACTGTATACCCATTTAGGAGATTGGCGTGGTAAAAAGTTTGGTCATGTTAAAATCGTTCGTACGAGCAACTTGCAAGTCACATAGGTAAAAATTTAAAAGAAACACCTTCCACAAACTCAAATCTCAGTATATATTTGTTAACTTTATCATCTGGTCCTTCAAAAAATGTTTCTTTTTCCAAAGTTTTATTTCAGCGGCGTTCTTTTTTCCTGTACTACGTAACTTACACATCTGACTGAATGCTGATCAAAACGTCAACGTCAAAGACGTTTGGGTGTGAAGTGTAAAACAAGCGAAACATCGCGGACTCAATTTACCTCATGGATTAAAAAGCCTAGAATTCAACTTACCGCTTAAAGAATTATAAGCAACTTATTATGGACTTAATTTATCTAATCCCACACTTTGCAGTTTAGGGCAATCAAGCCTGGGTTACGCTTTGCAGCTTTCGCCCTAAATCACGATTAAAGAATGGCTGTAGGCGGTGTTGTGAGAATCATAATCAAAGGATATCTAGTGTATGGAGCAAATACTTGAGTATTTTATCAATTATTAAATATTCCCAAAATTAAATTCCACTAAGCAATAATACTCAGGCTCAGGGGACAGCTATGTGAACATTGGGTGTGTGGATGCTGGCTGATATTGTAGAATCTTTAACTGCCCTCTTATACTGTTATGTGGTGTCAGGGTATTCTTGTTCCCCTTAACCCTTATGCGGGTTGAGGGACGTAATCTCTGGATCAGTGAGAGAGAATCCAGGATGGGGTGAGCGTGAGGGAAGTGGTTGACAGAATGAGAGCGAGATGAAATGAAAGTAAAGATGATGAAAGATGGTGGATTGCTGGCGGGGGAATCCGAAGGATCCGGAAAAAACCCACTCACTTTACGGTCGCCTGGGATCGAACCACCGCGGGGCCGTAGAATGTTTTCAACATAACTTTAAGAGAATATACGATTTCCTGGTGTGCCTTTGGATAGCTTTTATAATTTTCTAATTATTTGTATTTCAATAAGAATTTCAATGTCTGCAATGGCAGTCAATGGAGCTTTAAGTGGAACTTTTATTCTTGAGGCCACTGTCTCGCGAACTTTACATAAAACGAGAAATCTCTAAGCCCAATTTGGAAAGTACATAAAAGCAAAGTGTTGTGTAAGGATGAGATTATTTTACGCACACGCACACGCAAACGCACACGTACATACATATATACATCATGTACAAAGAAGAAATTCAGTAACAAATAAGACATTTCCACTCATTCCTCCACTCTTAGTAATTGGTTTGAAGCCATAATACAGTGACAGGGACAGGATTTTTTTAAAAAAAAATCTTGTCACTTTGCCCACCATATATTACAATAAAATGTGTAGTTGTGAACTGAAAGTTGAGAAGTAGAATAATAGGCTTTCTTATGAGCAATCTGTAGACAAATGAATAGGAAAAGTTATGTACGTGTAACAGATTCTTTTATGATAAGGCCTACCTTTGGTATGATGCACTAATATTGAAGGTTCTCTACTCCTCCGCAAGGCTAAATTACCTGAGTTGTTCGCTTCCCAATCTGAACCATCACAACGAAGTTTCGGATCTTTCTTTTTCTTGCTTCAGGGTTTGTTCGGCGTCTTATGGAGCTACCAGCCCTTCTTATCTGATACTAATTTGTTTGTTTGTATAGTGCATGCCTGCACGTTATTTATCGTGCCAAGAGACAAAAACTAAACTTTAGTTGGATATATCAGGTTAAGTTACTCTGGAGCGATAGTCAAATATCTGCAGAGCATTATCGGTTGAATTGCTAACGAATACGACAGCGGATCTGTTTTAAAAATCAGAAGATCCCCTTAAGCCTCTAATTTATGCTTCACATCTTCCATGTATGATAGCGAATCATGCATTTCGATCTAATTTGAGAATTTATTTTCCCTGCTCGGTGTAGTTGAGTAGTGATGCTGAGACCTGAAGATGTGTATCTTCGTCTCATTTGGTTAGAGCGTTGGTGAAGTAACCGGTTCGAATCCTCCTTGGATTGTGCTAGATGTAAGACGATGGTAACTTGGGGCTATTTGGAGTCTGTAGTCATGAAATATATCTTAGCTATTACTTTCAAATTATTTTCCCCACCCACTACCATTAATTTATATTCTGCTCCACAAACTATTCTTAAATAAAATCATTTTCCCAACAACTTGCGAATATTAAAAGAAATAATAATAAATTTGTTCACAGTAGCAGGAGACTATGCTTTAAGAAATACTCAATGTTTCCAAATGATGCATTTCAACTCTAAGCTAGTTGAGGCTACGAATTGAAAAACTCGTTCTCATTAATAGGCACACTCAGCTGTTTTCTCGGAAACTATATTCATCTTTTTTTTTTTTTTTCAAATTCTGGATTTTCCAACGACTTTTAGAACTTTGTACGTATAAAATAATTTTCCAGTTTTAAAACTAAATATCTCAATTTTGATAGCCAGAGAGTGAGAGAGATAGAGAGAGAGAGAGATGTAATTTTACTCATGAGGAAAGTATATGTAATTGTTGTTCAATAACAATCGGAAATGGATTAACCTAGTAAATATTTCATTAACATAAATTTTATTAATAAGTTACTAAAATGACCAATAAAATTATATTAACATTAACATTTACTAACGTCTAAATTGTTAATGATTTTGTGGAAATGTTGAGGTTACTGCAAACAAGTCATTCAGAATGAAGAGAACTTTAAGCCTATTCCCAGAAAATTCAAGATGTAGCCTTAACATAGAGTATTCAATCAAAATTTCAAAGAAGTCAGCATGCAAAGAATAGTTTGGAGAGGGACATACTCCCGAAAATCGTTTAGTAATCTTGTTTTTGAATATAATCTCGATTTTGACTGGACCACAATAGGCAGTTCTTCCAGTTACTGTTAACTTGCAGTGGAGGTAGTAAAAGAATGTGATTGTTCAGTGACACTTAGTCATATTGTATTTAAAGGAGTTGGTGGACCTTTCTGAAAAAGACAATTGGGAGTAGCAGTGTGAAGATTGAAACATGTTCGTGGCAACGAGTTAGTTTTGTATTGTAAATCGTTTTAATGTTTAATCAAGTATTAGATATAGCCAGCATTCGTTATATGTGATATTTGCAAAGTGTAGTAGTTAGTGTGAGTACAAGAATGTACCTATACTGGCTTTGAGAGTACAAAATTAAATACATCAATATAAGTGGCAAACATATTCTTCTCCGGACAATTCGGCGATTTTTCTACAGTACAGTCCAATTACGTTGTGAGCTTTTATTTGACGGCCACAACTTACACCACGACGGAACAGAGATCAAAATGACGTATTTTTAAATTATATAATTTAAGGTTTTTCATATATATCTCTCGCAGCATGCATAATTACCTTTATGATTATAAGTATAGTTGAGAATAGCTGCAGCTTGCTGATATAGGGTTTCAATGGCCAGCAGTAATTTCACAGCATGCAAACTAATGTAAGTCTATCTTCTCATTAAATATAACCAGTTTAGAACTAGGGCTTCAGGAATGTATTTTGGTCGCGTGCCCTCATTCGATGCGACTACGATTTGATCTTGATTTGGTTCTGATAATTGTAGAACCATTTTAGAGATTTTAAGATGTTTAACGAAACATATTATCTTTGTGCTTATTAAGATAACATCGGACTTGGCTTTATCATTGAGATGCAAGTCATTTTCCAGCAACAATTTCTGCCATTCGCTACATGTGTTTATAATCAGTTGCGTATCAATTATATACGAGGTGATACTCATTTTTGGGTAACGGTTGTAACTGTCACAGTTACAGTGCATTAATAAATACGTGTAACATTTACCAGTAGCGATTATGTTATTTTTTCTAATGGTTACCACGTTCTCAATATTATTCTTTTTTAAAAAATTAGACTAATTACAACTGAGCATATGCTCATCTAGTAATATTTATTTGATACAAAATTCCTCCAGTTAGGACTCCCATATCATTCATTACACACACTATATCTTGTGGTCCCTTGACAAGTCAAATGTCAAATTCTTTTCAATCGTCTCATTTGACACTCACTAAACACTTTCACCATTTCGGTATTACGTGTTCTTGCACTCTTTTCAAATGTTTGCTGCTTTATAAGTTCTTCAGCTACCGTATACATTTTAAGATCCCGGTGTAGGTTATCATTTCGTACAAACCATGGTGCATTAACTGCTTCTCTTAGAACTTTATTTTGAAACTGCTGTATACGTTGTACATTACTCTTCTTTGCACAGCCTGTAACCGCAGTATCAGACAGCGATTAGGAGGCGGCGAATGAACTGAAATCACGAGAATTAAAAAAGAAGATAAATTAATGAAAATGCTTTGCTAAACTAATATAAAATATTGTTATATTAATATGAAATTAGAATGAAATTAGAGTAATGATTAAAATAGCGGTTTAATTAAGAATAAGATGGGAAGAATATAATTTAAGACAACTAACATGCTAGAATCCATGTAAGGGAGAGAAAATATTTCTGTAAAATCTGAACACAAGTCGGGGAGACAGGAAGAGGTGACCGTTAGCCTCTTTGTTTAAGGAAAGGTTCAATGTCTGAGAACTATAAGCAAAAATGTGTAGGAACAATAAGGTTTTCTAGATGCGGTCAAGCGTAAGACCTAAAAGGATTTACTTTGCTGAGGCGATAACGATGTATACCGTTACAAAGAGCCCAGGGTAGGCGTGACCCAACTCACGGTGGGATGTAACGACAATGAGTTCGATGAGTTTTGCTAACCAATAAAGAAAAATCGAAATAAAATGAGAAACCAATAATAATGTAAGATTTGAGAAATAGGAAGAAGGGTGAGTTATTTTGGTCATGTGATAAGGGTTAGAGTAGGGATCAGAATAAAGTACGAACGGAATCGCAGAGTAGACAAAACTTCACTTCAAAAGTCATACTACGAGGGGAAAGATGTGTTAGGGCGCGTGAAGAAGAAGTAGGGAAGATTTCTAAGTCCGAAATGTAAATCACTTCAAAAGTCATACTACGAGGGGAAAGATGTGTTAGGGCGCGTGAAGAAGAAGTAGGGAAGATTTCTAAGTCCGAAATGTAAATCACTTCAAAAGTCATACTACGAGGGGAAAGATGTGTTAGGGCGCGTGAAGAAGAAGTAGGGAAGATTTCTAAGTCCGAAATGTAAATCACTTCTACAGTCATACTACGAGGGAAAAGACGTGTTAGTGCGCACGAAGAAGAGGTAGTAAAGATTTCTAAGTCCGAAATGTAGGGAAGTCAAGAATAACGCAACCAGCGTGAGAGAAGCAGCAGAAGAAGTTTATAATAGCAAAGTATTCGCCGTATAAAGAATTAAGAGAATTCTGTTAGGAAGTTTAGTAACAGGTGGTCACCGCTACAAATCAATCTGAATCAACGAACTTAGTGAGAATTAAATTAAATCATTTTTGCAACGAACCAGTGTATTATTGAGACAACTGAGCAGCCAACAAACAACAAATCCATTTCCTACAACCATTCACCTGAAGAACAAGAGATCTCATAGCTCCAATTAGAACCCAAATCAAAAGTAAACACCAACCAATTTGAAATCTGACATGCGGGTATGCCGCAAGCCCCAAAGCTGCATTCCGTATGTGCATACTGGTTTTAGCATCTTTTTATATACTAATAACTTGTTATAACGTTCAAGTACAGAATTTATCCCAATGGGCCAATAAAAATTCTTGTATTTAACACGTATTTTATTACTAACTACCGGAATATCCAAAGTGCTTCTTTAATTTGCAAGTAAATATCCCTGGCAAATTCATACACCCTGATGCAATTAAACCCCTTTAAAATTGTAATGATGTTTTACTAAACTTTCCTTAGATATTATGCTAATAATACGCATTTAGTTCTTGTACGTAATAGAAGTACTAATACCATAACAGCATAGGTAACATATCTCTTTTCAGTTATGTTATAAAGAGTTGTAACATTATGTATTATTACAGGAAACATTAAGCATTTAAAATTTATTTGAAAATATCAATGACGATTTCTTACAGTGAAACCTGCTTTAATTATTTATATTTTGCCTCTAAACGTTATTTTAAACAACGGCAACCCTGGGTATACTCAGCTGTAAACACGTGAACAGTTTTCCCCTACAAAAAGGGCCTGTTTGGGATGCTTTAAGCGCGGTCACTATATATCACGTCTTTTCTTTACAAAATTTCCCTATCCCATTATCCTCTTCTTATCTATTTTGGGGATGTGGACCAGGCAACAGTGCTCGATGTATTGCGGCTAGACGTGTCTATGAGCTTTGTAAAGTTTATTTCTCTGGGATCTTCTGGGCCTGTCTGGTCAGGCCCAGACCCTTAGTAGGAACCGCCAGGGGTGGGAGACATGATGTTCGAGCAAATCAGCATCGCATGCGTTCCTACCGTTAGGGAATCTGTCCGTGCTTGCATCTGCCGTCATCCTGATCTGGTTGCCCTTGAGGTCTCTCACTTCGTTCCTCCCTGCTACGGCTGACGCTATAAGCACAAAGGACCTATTGGTGACTCCAGAGCACCTCCATTAATGTTTACCCTTTACCACGACATTGAACGTTTCGGTGAACCTTTACGCCTCACAAGGGAGCTATCACCATACCTGTATTCGCTTGAGAGTTTGATGACATCATCTCTGCTTTATGTGGAGTCTGTATGCCAAAAATTGGTTGCCGAGTATAGCTGGAAGTATACGAAAATTAGACTAGAACAGCTAGAAACATACAGGCATGGCACATTGCTGTCCAGAAGACATGATTATATCTGAACAGACTATACATACACTGGACTCGCCGTGTATGTGTGATAAGCTGAGGTAAACATATCTGTGTTGCGAATTTTTATCGATACGCTTTCTCGCTTTGCCATGTAGTATCCTAGACTCACCATGTATGTGCGATAAGCTTAGGTAAACAAGCATCTGTGTTGCGAATTTTTTCCGATACGCCTTCTCGCTTTGCTATGTAGTACGAGAGAGATTGTATACCTCTGAAGGGCCGCGGTCTACACATGGCATACGTAAGCAGCGCTGTCCCCCACACCTGCCACGGAGCTGAGGGATATCCAGCAGCTACTTGCAAGTGGTTAGCATGCGGCACTTTTCAGACTTCAGTTTAGGATGTTGAGGTTCTGCTCCGCAGCAGATTTTTGGTGCGCAAAGTTTTTATAGAGTAGACATATATGACATTTCCACGTGCATAGTGGTGTGACTACAGTGATAGTTTCTTTGTAAATATATTTTACATTTACAAGTGTGTCCATTCTTGCGAAAAAATATGCTGTCTAATGACATGTTTTTGAAATCTATGATATTTCACAACATTTCATATATTTTTAACAGTAGCATTAATCGGAGAAAATATCTTGGGCGATGTCCAGGTGCTTCTGGAGTATTTTGACATTTCATGGCAATAACTTAAAATATAAAGCTTAATAATTGCAGTCTTAGATAAAAATTACGAATGAATCACATTACGGGACAATTTGCTTAGCGAACACTCATTGACGTAATTGTCTCAAGCTTAACATTTACGCTAGGACGTTGAGTGAAATTTAGTGAGCTGTAAGAACACAAATTTACGGCACATAGCGCAGATAATAACTGGAGTGGGGTCATAAAATTCTGAACTGATAAATTTGTTGCACGCGATGTGTGTCCTAATGCTTCCAAGGAATGCTCAATTATGTCATTTCGTTTGTAGATACTTTCCGTGAATAGAATACCTATCTTCCACCATCTGTAATTCTGAATAATAATATGTAGATCAAATATTTAAAGTATTCCATTAAGACAAAAAGTTACCAAATTCCTGGAATTTGGTGGCTTTTACTAATGATTTCTGTCAAGTGAATAAATAGCTAAATAAATCCAGTTAAAGAAAACAAAATTGTACATGTATATAGGTTTTCGCTCGTACTGTTTTGTACTTGTGTGTGCTTTATATTTAGACCAGGAGATTAAAATTGCTAATCTGGAACGCCTTTGCAAGAGGTGTATAATTTTAAAATTTACCATACACAATGATAAAACTGTAGACATAACAAACACTCCTTTCGACGTCTCCCCTCCTAACCCCCCCCAAAAACAGGGCCGTGCCATGGCAGAACGGTTAGACCGCTTAGCTCTCACCAAGACGGCTTGGGTTCGATCCCAGGTGATCGCAAAGTGAGATTTGTGGTGAACAACATGGTCCTGGTCTGGGTTTTCTCGGGTATCTCCGGTTTCCCCCGCCATCTTATTCCACAGATGCTCCATCTTTATCTCATGTATTACTAGCGTCATCGCCTGCAGTGCCACATGTAGTAAATTTTTGAAAGCATACTTGGGGGCTTCTTAATTAGATCAAGCGCAAGACATGATACAAATTAAACAGCAAAATACTTGAATTTTAATAATAGTTTTATTTGTTAGTCCTTTTACCGTATTACGTCATATCGGATAGTGAGTTATTTTTATTTATGAGCGACGTTGTAAATGATCACCGACATATCAGCGCCGCCAGTGTGCCAAAATTTCCTCACCATGAGCTTTTTTACTTGTTAGTAAATTACTCATTAGGGCTGTTTCTTTTAAGCACATTTAAAAACCATCGTTTTGGGCAGGGTTTGAACTCTTTATCTTGGGATCAGCAGGCCAGATCCTAATCGAGTGAAAACAAGTGAACGAAATGGTTTAAATAATGCTCAAATTGTGCCGAGTTGCATTGAGCTCAGAATTACGAGTTATTGATCTTCTCAGAATAAAGGAAAAAATCAGGAAAGATAGCTTATCCAGTAATTTCCTATAACCCAGATTCCTCAAGTCTGTCTAGTCAACGCGAGTGCAGTTCCGACTCAAAGAAAACTCACTCTAGCGCCCACTAATGACCATCAAAATCTATCTCCACACTTCAGAAATGGAACACTGTCGTTGAGGACCAATAGCAACCCTGATTTTCTGGAAATGACATTCGCATGTCTACTCCACGTGGAGTCTCAGTTGCCAAAGTTCCAACTTCCAGCTGATCGGTTTCATTAGGTGCAGAAGTTCGTTGTGTGTCACGATGTGGAGACCGTGGGAAGGAAATGCAGTTGTAAATGCAAATGAAGTAGTAGATAACTTTCAGTTAAGTGAAAATAATCAAAGTGATGACAATAGTGTGAATAGATTGGAAAATGTTGCTGGGCTGAGTTATGTTACTGGAAAAGCCTCAAAAAACAAAGTTATAACGGGAACTCTTTCTAAGAAAATTCAAGCGCTTGTTTTGAACACATATAAATATGTGCTGAAAAATAATCTTGGTAAAGGGTCGTGCAATGAACCTGATGATAAATTCTGGGTATTCACAGAAATACAGTAAGATATATGGTGACGAAAGGAATACCAAAGACGCTGATCAGGTGTGAAAACAAAAGGAAGCGTTTCTCTAAAGTAGATAATTTCACTTGCGATTTAATTCGCCGAGGAATTTATAGATTTCATGCAAAAGGGAGAGCTCCCACCTTAGACGAATTGGTTGCACATTTGCAAGAAATGTGTAATTTTCCTTAAGGGCGCTGCACTTTGCGCGGTCTCCTAAAGGAGCTGGGTTTCAAATACCGCACTTTGACTAAGTTAAGGGTTATTACGGAATCCAGTAGAATTGTAGCTTGGCGAGATATGTATGTCAAAACTAAGGAAGTTTCGCAGTAATGGACATAAGATAATTTATTTAGACGAAACCTCGTACCATACTCATGATGTACCGAGAAAGGCGGCAACCTTACAGAACGGACTGGGAGAAGGAGGGCCGGGGTTGTAAAAAGATTATAAGGGTTCGTCAAAGGAGTCGGCCGACGTGCACACGCGTTAACTAAACATATTTTATTCACGATGTGTGAATGTGAGGCAATATAGAGGTGGACTTTGATCTTAATAATTATCTTCCCCTGTTACAGTTCATTTTTATAGATCTTTATGTTAAAGAAAGCGGTTTTCGTTTTTAAGTTTGCAACGTTATTCTCATGAAGGCATGATTTTCTTTTGTATATTTCCAGTGCCGTGCTGTGATACCATTAAAGTGTTTACAGAGTATAAATCCCTACACCTCACACTAGCCTTTTCTTTTCGTAGCTTTGCTAGGATTTTCATTTTCCTCTCCTCACGTAAACAGGATTTCGTATTTCTGGGGATATTTAAACCGAAGTGTACACTGCCTAATAGCATTATTGCTTGTCCGATTTCCAGCTCAGAATGAGACTGGTTCTGTGTTTCCATTTATCTCTGTTGCATTCAAAACGTCTTAGCACCTATTTATATCTTGATTTATACATCAATTGGTGCATGGGTTCCCTTTGTCACATTTGGAAAGGACAGAGAATTCCCTTGTAAATCGCTGCCTTCCTTTCTAGTCCACAACAAAAATGTCCGTTAAGCTAAAAGCACGGCGTTGCACGCACCCACACGCATTCACTAAACATCCCCCCTCAGCTTCGTGATTTGACGCACGCCCCAATCGTCCAAACAGCCACAGAATTCCCACCCTCCAGTTTTTTTTTTTTTCCTTTCCTTCTGGGCATGTTACGTAAGGGATTTAGCCCTGGGTGCCTCGGATTGATTGCTTGAGTGATTCCGCTTGTGTTAAATTGTTGTGTATACAAGCAAGGCGCAGAGGGGGGCTTCTGCGGGGGTGCAAACACAAAGCCTGTTTAGGGTGGCACGTTGTTTGAAACCTTTGGACGGGTACGTCTCCGATAGGGTGAATGAACCAGTACTGGGCCAGAGCTAGTGAAGAGGTACATTTCTTGAATGAAAGGTTTTTGGTTTATTTCTTTCCTCTTTCCATGGGTATTCTTTTATGAATTGAAAACATTCATGGATTGCCAAGAATAATGTTACACTAGGTTTAGCTGCGTGTAAAAATAATTGGAGATAAAACATTCTGTCATTTTAGTCGAATCTATCACAGCTTTTTTAGTTAATTACGATTTTGCTTCTAAGCTCCTTTTACATAATAACACTTATTACAGCTCAAAAGTTTTCAAGAAAATTTGATAACTAATGAGTCTTATTTGAAAAGATTTTTGACAAAACCTGGTAAGACGACAGTTTCATGAAAGTATATTTACATATATTCTCTTTTCCAAATTGTACTCCCTATATGTCAAATAAAATTTCCTCGTTATGGATATCACATAGGATCTTTACGTATTATAAATTCATGAAATCAGATTATGATTAAGAAATGTAATGGAAGTAACATAAATTAATGACCAGATGATATAAGCAGTGCTCACCCAAGATTTATCCTTCCTTTTTGGAGACCACGGGACTTGAATAAGCACTCCAATAAGAGGGACACAATGGGCCTTACATGGGGCCTACGTGCAAGGGAATGAACGGGTCCAACCCATTTACTTTCATTCATTCAACATGAATTGATGGGTTAACATAATGAAACATTACATTAATGCATTGCTGTATACTTAGTTCAGTAATCTGTCTTGCAATTTCTTCATAGGCCTTCGTCTTCATTATGTTCTGGTAATCCACTACCTCTAACTTAATCAGCCCATATACGACATAAAATGTTCAGATCGATATTTTTGTTTATCTTTCGCTTTCAATGGTATTCAGATTCCATTATGCACTGTAAACACGTACTTGCATTTTATTTTCCAAGTTTATCACCTCTATGCCAACTCTTCGTTCAATTGATTCAAGACATTTCTTTAAAAACACTGAAAGAAATTTGAGAAGAAAGGTTGTGAGGTCGAGACAACTCTTTAAAAGTCTTGTAAAACACCGAACTTACATAAATTTAATCAAGGCGATATTGATCAAGAATGATGACCTAAAACTATAAGATTCATAGATAATGTTTAATTTGTGAAGCTATAGTTATAAACTAATTTTCCAGAATCACGTAAAATGCCAGTACTGTCAATGTGGCAACTGTGTTCAATTGACTTACATACCTCTGTACTGCAGTGCGATTCACATAAACCTGAACCACTTCAATACGCCATAACTTCTGAACCAATAATAGGATACAGGTGTAACTTTGAGAGATTACATTACACTATTTACATCTCGGATAAAATGTTCGAAGTCTCCTCTACCAGCATCTATACATGTTTGTACTCATCTCACCATATTCTCTGAAGCTTTACGGAGAGTATCCTCGCCAATGTTACTTATTTCAGTTCGAACGGATTCCAAGATAATATGAATTGTCGGTGGTCTATTCTTGTACACTTTATTTTTATATAGACCCTCAAGAAAAATCCGGTGAGGTTATGGCCTGAACAGCTTAACCTCACACGTTATCAACTTATATAATGCACTGCCACTAGAACTCAAAGGCTGCAGGAACATAAAAGGTTTTAAAAGGAACATTGCTGAAAATTTACTGAAGGCACATTTTGATAGCTGATAGTGTCACTCATTTATAGCTGGTTTAGCTGAACTGGTTAAACGTTAATATGTATTTAACGTCTCATAGAAAAAGTAGAATTTTTTGTAACGTTATTTGCTACTATTATTTCTTGAGTTATAGTGAATGTTTGTACCTTTTTTTTATATATGTTATTTTGGTACGGTAATTCACTTCTATTATAAAAATTTAATATTAAGTATTGTTAAGGGCTGTTTGCCATCACTTTACATACTTTTGTACTGTTCCCTAGCATGAGCCACGGCTCTGGGAATCTTTTCAGATAAAAATAAATAAAATAAAATAAATAATAATAGATCAGGGGATCTGGGGGCCACGGACATTTTGAGATTATTCGATTATCAAGTACACTGGTTAAAAGTTCCATGGTGTCATTAGATGTATGGTACGTTGTTCCATCTTGCTGGAAATCACCTTCCCTCAATTCGATATTATCCAGCTGTTCCACAAATGTATTGAGGATACCCATATAAACTTCTGTGTCTACATTCGTATCAAAGAAAATGGGACCAAAGAACAATAGATGGTGGAGGACCCTTCCAACATTTTCCCTGACATGTAAATAGTGTAATGTAATATCCCAATTGTGTATTATATTCTCCCAAAGTTGCACGCGTGTCCTATTATTGGTTAGAAATTTATGGCTTATTGAAGTGGTTCAGGTTTATATGAATCGCACTAAAGGAATTAAATGAGTAAAGAAACATTTTATTTTAAACATTCTTTGTTATTTATGGTTAGTAGTTTATTGATGCATGTAGTTGCAGTAGAAGTGAAGGTTTTCTATTAATCATGAAAAAAGCTAGTTTAAGAATATGCAACCCAAGGATGACAGTCGACCGGTGCGTAAGTCTAGGTTAGTGTGGTCACTAGATGTTGTGGAGGTAACGTTAGTACCGAGACACTTACCCTACAAAACCATGAACCTTTGTCGGTGGTACCATTCTTCTTCGTCTTTTTTGTTGGTGTTGCACTGGCGTGGGGCACGTGCTAGAGGCGGTTGTCGGGACATAAGAGCATCATCTTCCCTCGTCTTAAAGACGACAGCAGCTGCAAGGAGCAAGCACAAACGTACCACGCGTGCGCCGGTAGTACTCTCGCACCTGGAGTACATCGAGATCAGTTTCTCCTTAGTCTTTTTTATTTCTTTATCTTTTTTTTCTTTTTAATGTTGTGGTACAAGAGATTCTTTTCATCACGTCATGCAGGAATGACCAGGCATACGAAATGCACAAATGATATAGCATTACATTTGTTTGGTCCCTAAGAAATGAATAAAAAATTTAACATCAGGAATCTGAGAACTGCCAATTGGATGCATTATGACAGAAAACCTTAAGACGAATATCTTATCTTATCTCCTTAACTTATATTAATATACTTCTTTATTTTACACACCTGGAAAGTTGGATTTCAATTTCTTTAGCTTTAAAAAAAATTGGCATAATTTTAAACAATTATATTAAAAGTTAGTTTAAAATGTAATCCATTACACTCATATGAATTTCAGTATCTACATTTTAAAGTGGCCTTTAAACTTTTTTCCTCCATCAAACTTGTTTTGCTTAAAAGGTTTCATTATACAATTCTGATTCAGGTTAAAGAAGATAACAACAATAGTTATATATTTAAGAAAATGAATGGATATTTGATAGCTTTAAACTTCCAGTGTTGTACGACGAAGAAAAAACGAATAGGACTGTGCACTTGCCATGTATTTCATAATTCTAAACAATATGAGAAGATGAATCTGAAATGGTTAAATTTAAAAAATATATATACATAATCATTAACGAGTTTCGTTCTGTAGTAAGACTTTACCTATCGTATGTTTACCGGTTATAAGAACCTAGGTGTCCCAATACAGAGGCTATTTGGTATTTTAATTGCAAACTCTGTAAATTCATTTTGGAATAAAATAATCTCTTCTTCTTAAGAACAGCATTTTGAAGTGGAAGATCTCATTTATCTTCGTACTTGAAGGATGCTGAACCTACGAAGTAATTAATGTTTCTGAATTTCTTAGTACTATGTTAAAAATTTCACTTGACGTACATATATTACATTTAAGATCTTTTTCTCCCGATAGTCAACTAAGACTCCGATGTATTACTATGGTAAGCTTCGGAGGGAGCATTGTGCACCTCGATCTCTGAAAGATATTTTGTCTGTGCATCTTGATGGGGTTCCCATCGCGAGAGAAGGGTGACTTGTGAGGATACTAAGGGAGACTAGACCTAGGAGAGATGACATCAGATGGTAGGTTCTATAACGGCTACAAATGAGTAAAATGCTCAGATTTTATCCGGCGTGATTACTTGCATAGCTGCTCCAACTCCAGTGATATCCTTTATCAGTAATTAGTAAAGGTATAAACTTAACGAATAAGATTGGCTGTTCCCGCAGCTCAGTCGGTAGAGCACCTGTCTGCCGCACGAGGAGTCCCGAGTTCGATTCCCGGCTGGGAGTGGGGATTTTTTCCAGCCAAGATGATTCCCTATCTTCCCCAAAGTCTAGAAGTATGAATGAGAGCGTGAATATGTGCGTGATCTAATGATGCAACCCAACGTTTACGAGTTAACACCTTCGATATGTTCCGAAGGAGAACGGCAGCCGATATGACCACTGCAGTTAAATGTAAATGGACCAAAAAATAAAAACATAAATGGAACAAAAAATGAATAGCCTAAGGGCTTGAAAACACTACTTCCCTGGTGACAGATCGTACAATCCTCCGCCCTGAGGGGATCAGTATACATCTGCCATGCGACTCGGTACTCAAAGAAGACAAAATTCTTGCCATGCATTTCCGAAAGCCCGCCAACACATAGAACGCTTGAAAAAATCCAACTTGCATTTACCTAGTGAACTTAGGAAATCCCCGAGGAAGGGTTAGCTATCTCGCTCAGTAAAACTTCTTTGTATACTTGGTGACTGTTTCTATCCATTAAACACAGAGCACTCAAAAGCTACATTTTTTTTTATTGGAAGTCAACTAGGCAAATTTTTGCAATATTCTACCAAATGTAAAGAGGACTGCTATTAGTGTGGTTTCGACAACAATCAATGTACTGTACTAAGCAACTTATATTTATGATCATTTATTAATGCCAAGGTTTAGTATGGGATTAATACTCTCGAAGTCCAGATCCACTGGCTCCCTAAATTTCGCTTTGTTTTAATTAAACGGCCCTGTCGTTTGCCACAGGATGTTTGTCGTGAGGTGCAAAATACATTATAGTAGATGGTGATTAGTTTCTCACCTTTGGTGACTATCTGATAGGAATCTTGTAGATGCCTCGGAGCTTTGGAGCAATGAGTCTTAGCTGGTCGCAGTCTCGGAGTAAAGGTATTTCATACTGCAATTATTGAAAATAAGAAACAATTTTTCTCTTTGAAAATTGTGGGTTTTATTCCACAAAAAATTAGTAAATTCTGCTACAATTTTAAATAACGAGATGCTGTCCTTTCACAAACACTTGTGACATCGATGAACTTTACATCTCTGGCGCACACTACTAATGCATTCACTACTGAACATTTTCTGCACGGTCGCAGGAAAAAAAAAAAAAAAAAAAAAAAAAAACAACAATTTACTTTACTTTCTATGATGCAAATCACCACATTACATAATTGCATTATTGTAGTTACTAATAGCAACAATATTATGTAACAACTAAGTTGCGTTGTATCATTCCGTGAACTACGCAGTTTCAAATTTCCTATTTTGCACACATTACTTTTTTCAGAACAATTCAGAACAAATTCTTAAATATCTGAAAAACATGAAATAACCGTCACATGTTTAAACTTCAGAAGAAAAACAAACAATACGATGCTGAGAAAGGCACAAAAATTGCAGAATTAAAGAATCAGTATTGAAAAACAGAGGAGGGAAAAGCAACCAACTAAAAAGATAATCAGAGTCTGTGATGGCACCGTAGCTCAGTCTCAGACTGTAGGGCACAAATCTTCGTGTAAGGCATTCCGGGTTCGATTCCTGCCTGTCAGTGAGTATTTACCTCTAGCCAAAGTTATTCTCCATCAATTCCAGAAACATAAATATGTGCTTGGGATATTAATGGAACAAAAAGGGGGGCGAAATGCTAGCAAGTCAGAAACATTTCAGGTGAGGAAGCAATTGGAACTACTTACGCATGCACATCTAATTAATTGCAACTACTGAGGTTTTCCACCATCTCATTTTTATTTCAGTACAATGGCAATTCAATTAAAATATTTTAATGGAAAATATTAATATACTTCCTTCTAAATAGTATAACAGATCTAAATAACATCATATATGCACTTTCAACAGACTATTGAAGACTAACCACGATAAGGAAATTTTCGTGTTACATTAGGAAGCACACCTACTTAAAAGGCGATACTCTTTTATACTGCTACATTCATTTCAAACTACATCGCCGGATAACCATTACTGGTATGTGAGAATATTTTAATCCCTGCTTAAACAACAGTGTTCAGCTTCAATTATGTTTTACACGGTTTCTAGTTATTTTCACTTGAGCCATTCATTTTATCAAACAAAAGTTTACGTGGAATTCCCAAGGCGTTTTCTAAAATCGGCAGTACACGTGGATAAGAGTTAAAACAGACGGAGAGCCTCAATAACTGCAGCACAGCCCATAAGGCAAGTTCTTACAAGAGACCTGGTCTCCGTCAGAGGAGACCTAAGGGTGATAATTTGAGCTAGATAATGAGGTCGTAGTCCATAGTATTGTAACACTACACCACTGCACGCCTGTTAACCCTGCCTTAGTCCTTGCAACATGTGAATCATGATTATAAAGACAGGGCTCAGGATGGCAGGAAGCGCCACCAAGAGTATGATAAAGTGTTTCCATTGCCCGGAATTCACCGTCCCACTGCAACGTACTAACCACCGATGACTGGTCCTGCAATTCTGAAAAAAGATGACAAACTTATGAAAGGCCTCAAAGGAGCAGAAAATGTTGGACAGGAAATTCATAATAGAAAGAACTTCTACTCCCAAAATTGTCCCATCGAACGCAAGAAACAAGAATAAACCTCAAGTATTGGATTGATAGAGTAGACATGAAAAATTCAATGCCACGGCCTGGATTTGAACCACAGATCTACCGGTTTCCGTCCAGTCACTCTTACCCATTGAGCTACCATAGCCAATTTGCCATCATGGCATCAAATTCTCCAATTGACTCATTTATTTCCCCCATAATTATATATATTATACGAGGGCTATTCAGTAAAGAGTGACCACATACCTTTACTCATCCTCATTATTTTGAGGTGCTTCTCCAAATAGTCTCCCCTGAATGTGATGCACTTGTGCCAACATTTCTATCTGTCTTCAAGACATGTTGGAAACCATTTTTGAGAGATCCTTCAAAATCGCCTCCGCAGCCTTCACCACTGTTCTGATGATGGATAATGCCTCCCACGCAGGCGTTTCTTCAAGTTAGGGAATAGAAAAAAGTCACATGGGGCTAAATCCGGACTATAGGGAGGGTGAGGGATGCACTTTACGTTGATTTTTGCAAGATATTCAGCAACAATATTGGCAATATGCAGCCACGCATTATCTGGTGCAGCGGGAATGTGCTCTTTTGCGCCTGATATGGGCCTGCATTTTCAGGACATACCTGTAGTATTGTCCAGTTACTGATGTGTGTGCAGGTAAAACATGCTTAAAAACCATTCCATGAATATCAAAGAATGAGTTGATCATAACTTTCCCAGCAGAAGCAACCACTGTTGCTTTTTGGAGGGTTGGTGACGGAGATTTCCACATTGAGCTTTGCTATTTGCTCTCAGGATCAAAATGATGTAGCCAAGTTTCATTAGCAGTGATTACGTTTGAAAGAAACTCCGGATCTTTCTCTAACATCAACTTTAACTGCATGTTACATCCATTGCAGCGCTAGGCGACACTTAACATGTCTGCACTTGCCTGGTACTCACAGGCGGGAACCAGGAGTACAAAAAATGAAACTACTACGGCCTGTTTGTTTCACATTAAGCCAACAGCATAATAAGACTGAATTATAGTGCAAAAAATTACGACCGTAAAAAATTATCATTCTCTATTGAACAGCCCTCGTATATAATATATGATATGTAATATATATAATATATACAATATATATGGGTAAGAGCGACTGGACGGAAACCAGTAGATCCGTGGTTAAAATCCCGTCCGCGGCATTGCATTTTTCATATCGACTCTATCAATCCAATACCTTAGCCTGTATATGGCTAGTGTAAAGAAATGGATAATTTCCATCAATTAACTTAAATAATAAGAGTCAAATGATGAAGCCTGGGACTTAAAATAATAAGTCGCCACAAACGGTGTATCATCCCGAATGCGAGAACCCCTAGTGGTCTACCGGGAAAATATATGAGTCAATTGGAGAATTTGATGTCATGACGGCAAATTGGCCATGCTGGCTCAAAGGGTAAGAGCGACTGGACGGAAACCACTAGATCCGTAGTTCAAACACCGGCCGTGGCATTGAATTTTTCATGTTGACTCTATCAATCCATTACCTCAGCCTATACACAGGTAGGGTGAAGAAATAAATAATTTCCATTATTAACTAAAATAAGAGTTAAATGAAGAAGCCTGGGACTCAATTACTTACAAACGGCGTATCATCTCGGATACGAGAGCCCCTAGTGGTCTACCGGGAAAATATGAGTCAATTGAATTATTTGATGTCATGACGGCACATTGACCATGCTAAGAGCGACTGGACGGAAACCAATAGACCCATGGTTCAAACCCCTGCCGTGGCATTGAATTTTCCGTGTCGACTCTATCAATTCAATACCTTAGCCTAGACGCGGCTAGGCTGAAGAAATTTATAATTTCCATCAATTAACTTAAGTAAACCTCAAGGCCAAAGTGACCGGTCCGACGAGACTCAAAATCAGAAATACCCAAATAACACGGGATCATTTCAATTGACAGAGTATGTATGGTTCAAAATTAGCATCTCAATACTTAAAACCTTCATTAAGAGTTAATGGTTAGCGAAGCTGAAGAATGGACTGACATTCCGAAGTTAAATAAATACCTAGGATTTTTTAATCTGTTCATTATCTTGTTTCACAAGCACTCAGGTTTTTGCTAGACTTTGAACGTGATACCCACTTATTAAACTTTAAGAAGGTATTTTGTCTACATATAATTATTTTCGTCAACGTTATGGTGGGCGTCTACGGAAACATGTAATGAAGTATTTTCACGCTACACCATAACTGCAAGAGGACTGCCTATTAACGGACAGCATCATAAGAATACCAATCTAACAAGATTGCAGACCAGTACAACATTTTTTTTTAGAACGAAGATCTTGCATTTATGCAATAACGCTTATCTGAAGATTTGCATATAAATTGCGCTCCTTATACGATCACAACGTTACTTTAATAATGCCTTATTAGAAATTAAACGATTTTTTTTTTTTTTTTTTTTTTTTTTTTTTGTCTTTTGAACGAAATGAGAGACACAGTAAATCAGAGCACCTGAAATAAGATCTAAACTCCTACGCTATTGCCTCAGATACAATATGAGTAGGGAGCGGATTTATAGGCACTAAAATTGTGTTAAATAGGCAGGCAAAAAGACACTAAAATATGCAAAATAGGCACTTAAATTAAATTAAATATGCACTGAAAATTTGCTAAGTAAACACTTAGAAATACCCAACTTTGGTAAGTTGGCTCTTAAAATGCACTATAAACGCACTATAACAAAATGACAATCATCGAAACATATACGACAACAATTTCGCTAGACATATACTGTTTGTGATTCCCTAGGTGAAATAGTCTACATTCATTCCAAACTTCATAAATGGCTCCACAGAAAGTTAAAATAATAGATAATGTCGTATAATTAAAATACATATAAATTCACTTTACTAAGTAAGAAACATAATGCGCAAAGGGTGTGAAGTAATTAACTATGTCCAAAAACGAAAACATGGGTTGGGCTTAAGGGTGAAAATTGAAATATCTGAAGCTTTTGTTAGATTTGTTTCAAATTTATACCATGTATTTTTGTGATCGATCAAGAATGGAATAATACCAAGTTTCAACTTTCTGGTTACAATTGTTTCTGAGGAATTAGCAGTTTACGTCTAAATTACAGGCGATTTTCAAAATGTCCCACATAAATGTCCCACAAATGTCTCACATATCAAAAAAGTAACGGTACACTGGGGCATGCCTTATATCGCAGGCCTACACACACCGATCTCTATCTGAACGCTCATAGTTTCCATCGTAAGTCTCAACGACTGGGAGTTCTCAATACACTGGCCCACAGAGCTTTGTCTATCTCTGATCCCAGCCACTTAAAATAATTACAGCACCTTAGACTCACTTTCCGACAAAAAGGCTACTCCGAATATGACGTTGAAGCCTCGATCACCAAAACTAGTTAAGGGATTCCTGTAATACAGCAAGCGTCAGATAAGCCTACCGCTACAGCCTGCATCCCGTTTACCGGCATTCTATCCGGCAGAATCAGCAGAATTCTCGCCAAATACAACATCAGGACCATTAACAAGCCACCTCCGAAGATTAAACATCTGTTGAGACCAGTGAAAGACAAACTGGACTTCCAAGTTCCGGGAGTGTACCGCATTCCCTGCGAATGTGGGACACCGTATATAGGACAAACAGGAATGACCATCGCTACTAGAATAATCGAGCATGAACGGAGCATTCGTTTAATGCAACCTGAGAAGTCTGGGCTGGTAGTACATTGTTTTGATAACGACCATAGAGCCAATTTTCGGAAGACGACCATCTTGACAAAATGCAACAGCTACTGGGAGCGGAGAATTAAGGAGGCTTTGGCGATTTCCTCTGAAAGGAGCACGCTTAATCGTGATGCTGGATTTCAGTTCAGCTCCTCTTGTAAACCGGCCTTAAAAATGGAAATCCATCGAATTAAGAAGCAAAGATCAATACAGCTTGATACTCAAGTTAAGTAGTTACGGTTCTTTGAAACAATTTTCTATACTCACGCCACCTCCAGACCTGGAATTAAATTTACTGAAAACAGTCTTTTGTTCAGTAATGCGAATTTTGATAGTGTTTTGTCTTCGTTTATAGTTGTGTTATATCCAGTATTTCATTAGTGGTTATAACATTTTATAAATATCCTGATGATGGGAGAGATGTACGCTCCCGAAACGTTGATATCTGATCATCTTTTCACCTGGCTGGCTGCCCGAGAAGAAAGTGAGCATAATCATACCTATTTAAAAATTTTAATTTTCCAAATCGTTTTCATTATGAAGTAAGCATTTTCAAAACAAATAACAAAAACACAACAAATGTAAATAGGTACACTTAATATTCGGTTGCCCCTAGAAGCATGTTTAGAATTTCATACCGATTAATAGAAAAACTGAATCCTGTGGAGCATTTTGAAGTTAGGAAAATGTGTAAAATATGGAATCTGAGAAATCTGAGGTTAAAATTACGTAATATCACCTAGGATACAGGTGTAGGGTTATCTAAATGATCATGTGATGTTTTCTGTAGTGCCGCTAGAAAAAAGAAACATTTTATTATTGAAGTATGTCTATATTAATTTTAAGACAAAAAAAAAATTAGAATTGTAAGTTTTGGGCCAATTTGCACAAATGTGTCTCTTTAGTATACCCCTTTTTATATATCCAATGTGCCGCAGTAAGAAATTTGTCTTCCCCGAAAACATCACGTTGAAACCAACAAATGCAAAAGCTGTTGTCACAAATTACAAGCAGAATAAATTGGCTAAAAAGGCAGTTTTAGGCACTAACAATGAGAACAGGCACAAACCTATGAAATAGGCATTTATAGGCACTATAAAACTAAGAAATTAGGCTAATAATGGTAGGAAAAGTGCTTATAACTTAAAAGCCTACGTTTCTGAGCAAATGAATAAAACAGGCAAATAGGGCAAAATCCGACCCCTAGATATGTGTTTTGACATAGTTACATGGTAGTTATATTTCATAAAAACAGTGTTTCTTTTATTACTTGTACTAACCACTGCTCTTGCAAAAGGAACATTCCAAAGCATTCTGAGTAATATAAAATGTGTATTCATTATATTTCATAATGTATATTTTAAATTACAATAGAGAGGCATTCCTTATGAGCTGAGCCGATTTTAAACAACAGTGGCTACAGGGTTCCCTTAGCCTTTTGTGTTTCTATCCATATTTCATTATACGTCCTGACGAATGACGTGTCACTATTTTTACGCCGCCTCTAATCTCATTCTCCGAAGAATCTTCTACCTGTGCTACAATAAAAAACTATCAGACCTTTTTCTCACGGTATGCGTGAGTAGATTTTATAGCATTTTTACCACCAGTTAAATTGATGATTCATTTAGTGGATCTGTTTGAAGTGAATTGTCACCTATGCGGTGGAAGAGTTAAGTTTATATTCGTTCTAAAGCATAAATATTGTAGGTATTATATATACTAACATCTCAGTAAAAAAGTCACATTTTAACAATACTTTAATGATGATGATGATGATGATGATGATGATGATGATGATGATGATGATGATGATGAGAACGCGAGGCGTATGTTGCCGTTAGTTTTGGAAGCATTAAGTTGAATTTACCCTTAATATCTATAATTCAAACGCGATCCTGAAAACTTAATACGTCCTTCTTTCTCAGAAATTCCTCTGTGTGACTTGGCAGCAGCCTAACTTTGACTCCCCAAGATCTTGCCTTTAATCTAAGGGTATTCTGATCAGCTGACTTCACTAGAATCCTTATTACCTGAATTATAACTCGTTAATGATCTTGCAACAATGTTTTACATGTCACTGTTTATCATTATACGTGTTAACCACTGGTGCGACAGCTCTAAGAGGACCAAAGCCTACCAACCCGACTGCCAGCCTCTCGCCCACCTACGCACGGCAGAGGTGGGCGATCATCCAACAGATACGAGGAGGAGAATTTTTTTTTAATTTACGTCCTCCAACGTTAAGTCATTTCGGACGATGAATGGAATTGGTGAAATGATGCTCAAATGAGCCTGGGGTCCACAGAGCTTAGAGTTACCCGACATTCGTCTTTTAGGATAAAATAAAACCGCGGAAAAAACCTTATCAAGGTAACTCACCCTGACCGAGATTTGAACTCGGGACCTCTTGAACGTGAGGCAGACATGCTACCACCACGCTACTGAGGCGGGCGGGGATGGAGATGTGGTCAGCATCTCGGCATCTCCCAGCCGGAATGTTGGTTTCCTTGACCAGGGCCGCTTACCTATCCTAAGCTACTCCCTTTCCTCACGATGCTGAGTGGGTACCGGTCCTATACCCGGGACCTAATATCCGCACCCCACGGTAGGGATCGAACCCGGGCCGCTGTTCTTGGCCAGGGACCATGGCATGCTATCTTAGTCTGCTACACCACGGCACAGGACATCATTATACATAGGTCATGCAAAAATTAGTGGCAACACTGCCTGTATTTGGCGCTATATCACGTAAACCGATAACAATGAAAAATAACATCCAATATTTGTTAGCTGTTAGTTTAATTTTATATAATATTAAATTTTTAGTAAGTTTAATTTTAGTCTTTTTATCTTCAGTCCTCTAAAGATGTTTAGTAAATACGAACAAAGATGCTTCATTAAAATTCAGGTTGCAAGAGATATCAATGCTCGACAATGCCATACAGAATTATTGACAGCTTGTGGAAAAACAGACTTTACCATATCGTACCGTGGGTAGGTGGGCTAATGCATTTCGTAGAGGAAGGGAAGACGTTCATCTAAACGTGGAGCTGGCAGACCGCAATCTGATGATAAGCATGTGAATGCTGCTGGAGCACTGCTGGAAGAAAATCGTTGTTGGAGTTGCTCCTGGTAAGATTCTCCAGATACCTAAGGAGAATTTAAAGGAGAATATCTACGCTTGATGGTTTCCACACAATCTTACAGAGGAAACAATGTGGCAGAGGATGCACACAGCGAGATTACACTGAAAACGCTGTGAACCTGAAAGCGATGGTTTTCTTCGACGTATCCTAACATTAGATGAAACCTGGGTTCGATGCTACCAACCAAAATTAAAGAGGCAATCAAATGAGGGGCAGCACATTGATTCACCATGGTCAAAAAAGTATCCACCAAAAACCTGATCAATTTAGTTATGTTAATTGTTGCTATGATTTTGACGGTGCTCTTATCATACCGTAGGGGAGGGGATCCACCCCTTCAAATGCGGACCCTTAGCACACGTTACTGGAGGAACTCGGGCGGAACTTTCGAGCCCCTCCCTGAATGGGAATTGTTCGGATTGGGTTGGACCCGAGGGGGGCAGTGTGTTCCCGTAACCCGCGGGGAATCGGGTACCTCCAGCCAGGCTCCGGCCACCCGGAGGGGGCAGAGGGTTGCCTAAAAAGTCCTGGGTACTAGCCTGCAGAGCTAGTAGAAGGTGTGCTAGATCACCAGGCGGCCCCACCGAGGTTTTTCGGTAGTCTTCCCTGCGGGGTTGACGGTGTTGACTTCCACCCATCTTGACGTTGTTGTCAATGGGGGGGGGGGTTGCCTTTTAGACTCCAGGTATTGCCCCAAGGAAAGAGCCCCGCTCCCGGGTAACAGAGGCCGGGGTCTTGGGATTTCGGTTAGACCTCACTCAACTTGCTGCTCTTATCACTCATTCAGTTCCTCAAAGAAATCGTGTGAATGGTGCATATTACAGTCACTTTATGGAACACCATTTACGACCACCTGTGCGTCGTAAACGTCCAACCCTCCTGAATTCTCATCCCATTGTGTCACATGATGGTGTTCGCTCTCGCACGTCTGCCCCTGTTGTTAATTTACTTCGCAGATGGAACTGGGAACTTCTGGAGCATCCTGCATACTCCGCAGATATGAGCCCATGTGATTTTGACCTTTTTGCAAAAATGCAATCACCACTTAGGTGAAACAGACAGGCAATTATAGCAGCATTAGAGCAGTCTGTTCGATTATTAGGACAATAGGACGTTGTGGATGGCATCCGACGGCTTCCTGGCGTGAGGAGGCGAGTTCACGTTGAAGATTACTTCTAAGCACTGCAATAATGTGACTGCTAAAATGTTTTCTTGTTAATTCAAATATTGCGAGTAATTATTGAATGACCTAAGTATATTAGTGTTAAGGTATGGAAATTATTGCCAACGTTTACCTATTTTCCTAAAATGTCTCTATAAAATTGCCCATTGACTCTCTAAGTAATTCCGCTATCATAACTAGTGGACATGTTTTCCTGCAATTACCTGCTTTTCCAAAACGTGGGCTAAGGCTTCCGAAGTGAAATTCATGGATTATCCCTTCTTCTAGGGCATTGTCTTCTATACTAGATATAATTGCTAGTACAACCTTTTTGTACAATCGGAAGTTCATGCGCTACTAATAAACCTAAGGACAACAGATTGAGGAGAAATATTGTAAGCTTCTTTAATATCCTTTATGTGGAATTTTTGTAAAAGGCGTAATTTGTTGGAAAAATTGTTTTTGAACTTAGGCTATGAAACGAAATGGCTGAGACCACAGATTTTGAGGCTAATATTCCATAGAACCTGACCTTGGGTGTTTTCCAAGATTCGTGGGCGACTCCTGGGTTTGATTATATACACAGTAATTATAAATTAGTTATACAAAGCTGTGAGGTCACCACTGGTGAACTGATGATAGGTGCAAGGTCTGATGCTTTTAAAATGTTCCATCAAATATCTAGCTAGAATACATTAGAGTGCGCTTTTTTAATACTGTTTTAAGTTTCGTTCTCACACTACGAAAATAGACTGATGAAGAGAAAATTAATTAGAAACTGAGAAAGAAAATTTTGGAACGCAATGTTCCAGGTTAATATTTTGGAATACTTCCTCTGCATTTAGCAACTATAGGGACCAAATAATAAGGGTGATTTGTACTCGTTAACATAGTTTTCTAGAATATAAAGTTATGAGTAACTTTATGAAAAACCTCGAGAGGAAGGATATCCTGACAGGAATTAGAGTATACTTGAGTACGCTGTGGTCACAGACGCGCGAAGATACGCTGGTGCGGAGCGCGCACACTGTAGTTCGCTCTACGGTTGCGATCAGGAGCTGCTGTTCAATGGAAATTCTTCTTCTTCTACTTCTACTTCTTCTACTTCTACTACTTCTTCTTTTTCACTCCATGGTTTGGGCATATCGCCCGTTCCGGCTTCATAGATCTCTCCAGCGTTTCTTTGGTCGTCCTCTGTCTCTTCCTTTTGTATTATAGTTTAGTACTGCATTTGATATCTTCCATCCTCCATTTTAATGTATATTCATGCCATTGTTGCCTTCATTCTGATATTTTGTCATGGATAAGTTCGGTTTCTAATTCCTTTCTAATATCCTCATTTCTTATTTTGTCCAATATTGTACAACCTTTAACACCCCCTAAAAATTTCATTTCTGCAGTCTGTATTTTATTTAAATCCTTTTGTGTTGGCATCCAGGTTTCGCTTCCATATATTAAAGTTGGAATAGCCATTACCTTATACATTTTAATTTTGTATCGTTTCTCACTCTGTTTTTATAAGTTCTTTGCATTGTTCCACATATTACTTGGGTTTTGTTTACTTTTTCTTTTATGTCAGCATTATTTCTAAAACTTATGTTACATCCTAAGTATTTAAAACTCGATATTTGTTCTAAAATCTTATTTCCTAAAGCAAATTTTGATCTTACATTATAATTTCCTTCAAAGCCATAGTAAGGAAATTGGTGATCGAAACTAAGGAATTGTGCTTTCGGGTAGAAGAAACGTAGCAACAACTGATCACGATTTTAGTTAACTGATGGAATTTAATCATTTCTTCACATTAGAAGATCTTTTATAGAGTGAATATGAAAAGTTCAATGCCATGGCCGGGATTTGAAAAACGGATCTGCTGGTTTCCGTCTAGCTCCGGGCAAAGAGTTCAGCTAGTGTGAAGAAATGATTAATTTCCATCAATTAACTAAAATAATAAGAGTTAAACGATGAAGCCTGGGACTCAAATACTTATAGTAAGTCGCCACAAATTTGTATCTCGAATGCGGGCGCCCATAGTGGTTTAACGGGGAAATATACGAGTCAATTGTAGAATTTAATGTCGTGACGGCAAGTTGGTCATGGTAGCTCAATGGATTAGAGTGACTGGACGGTAACGAGGAGATCCGTGATTCAAATCCCGGCCATGGCATTGAATTTTTCGTGTTGACTCTAACTGATCACGAATTGATAAGTAGAATTTGGGACAAATGTGTTGCAAAAGGAAGAGATATGGAACATTTGTGATAGTGAAAGTTGAATCTACACAGATGTTTGCTTCATTTTTTCAGTTTAATTAGATCTGATTTACACTTTCTCTACAACTTAAGTTATTTTTATAACATATAGTGAGAATATATGACCACAACGTTTTATGCTTCATATTCAGTTTCCGATCATCTTATGATGCCGCAGTATTAAGCAGGGTGAACGGTGATGTGCAGCGCATATGGTAGATTTGCTTTGAGAAACATGCAACCCTGTCTAACCAATAGATGCGAATAGATAGGGGCATTAAATTGGGGATCAGGAATATTGAATTTGGAAACACTGTACTTTTATATCTGGCCGAGGTTCGAACTCTTTCACCTTACAACATACCCAGGGAGATTTGGTGGACGGAATAAGCCTAACCTAATCCAAATAGTTGGCATTTTGGTTCCTAATCGAGCTGTATGAAATTTTTCACAAAGTTCGAAAGCAAGTTGGCTGTTTCGATTTTTTCATGCTCCGTTACATCATTTAGAGGAAGTAATTAGGATGCAATAGACCTTTTGCAGATTTGGGTTACGTATAATGTTTACAAATTTCATGGCATTACGACAGAGATTTTTGACTGAACACACACTCACTTAAGAATTATATACCATACACAGTAGGAAAACAATTATTTAAAAATGATTTTCGGCTTCAAAATAACCAATTGTAATGTGAGCTAGTCAAACTTATCCTAAATGAGTGAACTTGACTGAACATATTTTATTCTCAGTTTTAGTGTGTAGACGCTAAACCAAAAACATGCTCTAACACTATATTATTTTTAAACTAAAGCATAATTAAACCGTTATGCGAAAGGTAATTTAAATTATTTCAATTAATATTATTTGTCCATTGTATTGCCAATAATATTTCTCTACTGTTGAATCTGAGTGTTAGGTAATTTCCTACGTAGCATTTGTCCAGCAATGAACAGTTTTAAATTAAAATTTATTTGTGTTTTTGTCATTAATACCAACTTAGATCATCATTAATTAATACTATGGTACGGCGATGTATTAATATTAATGTGCTGTGTACATACATCACAGGAATCTCGCACTAATGGTTTTGTTACAAGTTCTCATTATTGTTTATACTTTAGTTGAGGTGTAAAGCACTTAACCATAACAATAATAATAAACGAACATTTTAGACTTTTCAACAAACAAAATGATATATTGGTATTGTGAAGTTATCTACGCTGAAGTTTTATTTGCGACATTTCCATGCTTGTTTTTAAAATACATCCCATTTGTGAGGTAAAGTGTTGCAATTTATTCCATCAGCAGTTTTCCTATTCCCATATAATTGTTTAAATATCTTCAAGCAAGTTTCCTGGTACTTAAGCAAGAAACGACATCGTTAAATTTAAGTATTTTACAGTGCTGTGCTGTAAGTGTGTATTTCTAAACACCTAACATACTTCAGGATGCAAATTAAGCTGTTGATTCCTAAGTATTGTCTAATTGTTAACTGCTAACACGTTAACTAAGGATTGCTACATTATAAAGGGTTATCCGGGTACATTTTGTAAACATGACAGTTATACTGAACCAAAGCTTATTTTATACTCTGTGCATGAGTTTCTTAATGTCACATGCATTGTGTGCTTTGCTGCATAATTTTGGCTATATGTTCAGTAATAGTTCCCTGGTTCGCCTCTAGGAATCGGCTATGCTTTGTTGGCCATCTGCCATTCATGAGTTGTGCATACTATCACCGTCGCTTCTTGGAATATGGTTCCCCTCTCATCGAGTTTTATTTCATAGTAAAAGTGGGCGTCTATCACTACACACTCTTGGTCAATTTCTTGTTAATGTCATATAGCTTTGGCTTAGTATCCATTTCACTTCACTTCCAAGACATAGTAGAGTAATGAATTACACCCCACGTAGCCTCTTCTTCCGAACGGATTATTTCACTGGGGTCTCAAACACAGTGGGGTCTCCTTTGTCGCTGTCACTGGGGTATCCATTGTAGCTTTGGTAATCACTGTACATCACAGTCATGAATCTCTTTCGGAGAACTGGGCTTTTCGTCATAACAAAATTTTCTGGTGGCTGCAGCCTTTTGCAATATCCTACATTATTAAATTGGTAGCTTGTGGATTAGAAAATATAGTTTTCCACAGTATCGTTCCTGTTTCGATAAATGCTTACGTCAAGGAGTTGTATACTTAGTGTGAACATTCTGCATAATTCTTATTAATCACCGCGGGATGACTTAGGCATCTTTGCCCGCAATCTGGAGCTTGTGGGTTCAGTACCCGTGGCCTACGGTTTTTAATTTTTTTTCTATATTTTTATCCAGGATTTCCTTATGGATTGCTAGAACTTTCCCCAAATTTTCTGTCCTGCCATTTGACTTCATTTCTCATTTCTTCTCATCTTCCATTTCGATTTGGTGTTTCAGAGTTCTGAGTGCTGGCGAGAATTTTGGTGGACATAGCAAGTGTATTTGCTTTATATAAATTCTAGCGCTTCACATCAGGGAAGATCTCCGAGTCTCATGCTTAAAGTCTGTTTAGTTAACGCGTGTGCACGTCGGCCGCATCCTTTGACTAACTCTTATAATCGTGTTACAACCCCGGCTCTTCTTCTCCCAGTCCTTTCTGCAAGGTTGCCACCTTTCTCGATACATCATGGGCATCGTACGAGGTTTCGTCTAAATAAATTATCTTATGTCCATTACTGCGAAATTTCCTTAGATTTGACAAATTAAATCGTATGTGAAATTATCTATTTTAGAGAAACGTTTGCTTTTGTTTTCGTTGTCTTTGGTATTCCTTTCGTCACAATATTTCTGTGAATACCGATAATTTGTAACCAGGTTTATTGCATGACCCCTTACCAAGATTATTTTTCAACATATATTTTTATGTGTTCAAAACAAGCGCTTGAATTTGCTTAGAAACAGTTCTCATTATAACTTTTTTTTTTTTGTGAGGCTTCTCCACTAACATAACTCGGCCCAGCAACACTTTCCAATTTGTTCACACAATTATCATCACTTTATTTTCACTCATTTGCATTTATCACTGCATTTCCCTCCCATGGTCCCCACATTGCGACACACAACGAATTTCTGGACGTAATGAAACAGATCAACTTTAAGTTGGAACTTTGCCAAATGAGACTCCAGGTGGAGTAAACATGCGACTGCCATTTCCAGAAAATGGGGGTTGCTGTTGGTCCTCAACGATAGTGTTCCATTTCTGAAGTGTGGAGATAGATTTATGACGGTCATTAGTGGGCGGTAGGGTTAGTTTCCTTTGCGAGGCAAACTGCACTCTAGACAGACTTTACCATGAGATGTGTAAGCTCACAGAGGAAAACGGGTCTGTTTTACCTGGCTCCACCCGGAATATTTCACATCGTTACTTTTTGAAACTGTTTTCCTTGGTGTCTCTCCCTCGTTCGACCGCCTTTAGCATCCTTTACCTCACCCGTCCCTTCCAAGGTGTCCCATAAGGGCTACCCATGCACTTCCTCCGAACCTTGTCATAGTTACAGTGACATCCCTTCGGAAAAAGTGCAATATAAACATTAATCCTTCATCTCAATATGTTTCACCACTAAAGGATATAGGCTGTGTAACATTTCTGGAATTTGAAATGTTGTCGAGGGAGATTGTATGCTATATTTAATTCCTGCTTCTGTAAATATTAGGGCCAATTTGGATGTTTATTTATATGTTGAATGTAGTTTGGGAAATTAAAAGTTTTATTCAGAAAGGTACATCTTCTATAAATTTTTTCATAAAGAAATAGAAAAGCAAAGTATAGTGACTATTTCCAGAGTTGGTAATAGAAACACTTTGTGTTTTTTTTTGGGGGGGGGGGGTAATTTACGTCCTCCAACGTTGTCATATTCGACGATGAATAGAATGGGTGAAATAATGCTAAAATGAACCTAGGGTCCATAGACCTTAGAGTTAACTGACATTCGCCTTTCAGGATAATGGAAAACCCTGAAAAACCTTATCCAGGTAACTCACCCTGACCGAGATTCGAACTCGGGACCTCTTGAACGTGAGGCAGACCCGCTACCATCACTTAGTGGTTGGGTCATTGACGAGACATGCTAGTAGAATTTCACAGTAGAGTTAACTGTTAGCCTCTGATTAGCTGAACAAATTTGCTTTGACTTCACACATTTCAGGCATGAATTGCCAACTTTGCTGGTCTCTCTTGTCAGCCAGTAGATTTTAACAGGGCTTACGAATTTAACACTTTATTGGATCTCCCAAGAAGTGGTAACTCAAATTATTAAATGGTTATTTGGAATTTGAAATCAACTGGGTAAGCCAGCTAGTAGTACATAAGGCTGCGCCTGTGGCTGCGTTAAGGGAAAGCTGCATCAGAACATCTGCCACAGACGTCATTTTTATTTCGGCGGTCTTCATATCTTCTCGGTGCGTATATTTATAAAACGTGTTATGCCCAATGGATTAAGAAGGAAGCGGTATTGCGGCGTATCGCAACAAAGAGCAGAAGTGACATTTCCCTCTTCTGAATTGAAAGCTCTCGGGATGTTTCCGCTCCGTCCTTTGCCACAATGACAGCGGATGTAACTGCGCCGCCGACGGTCCAGACAAACATATTTTTATTTTAAGCCTCCACCTACTCAAGGCCGCTAGCTAAGCTACCTATGCCCACCATGCAGTCTACCATCGTTCTATATTTTGTTATTTTTTGTTCCTCCGCCAACAATTCTCTCGTTCAGCTTCCGCCAAGTTCTCAAGCAGTGGCGTGTGGCATCTCATCTGTGCGGCAAGTTGTCGTTGCATGTCGAAGGTAGCATCACAAATAGAGTTGAAAATAAACCTCTGAGTAATCAAGGTAAAAGGAATAGATAATTTTATCCGCCACCATAAGAAAAAGCACATCTTTAAGCTATACTTTTGTTACTTGAAAGTAGATTTTACTGTTAGACATGAATAATAAATAATAATGCAAAAAGTCGAATTACTACATCAGAGTCGATATAGCAAGCCAAGTAGAAGAAAAGATATAAATTGTTTTTAGACAAAAACGCATTATTCTCCAATAATCTCTTTTATAATCGATTACTTCGTGGATGGCTTAGTCCGATGTTCAATTTTTTTTAGTTATTTGAAAAATAGGAAACTAACATACATCGTTTACAGACTAGATGGTTTTAGTATGTGTGATTTCTCCGAAAAATATGCTAAAATAATTTCCTCGCAAATGTTGGTAACACTGTTCAAGATCTTCTCGGGGAACAAGTCAGATGAAAAGACGATTATAAATCGATGTTTCGGGAGCGTACATCAAACCCATCAACAGGATACTTTAAAGAAATTTTATAGCCGCAAAATAGATATAGCAAAAATATCAACTACCAGTAAATTTATATTGAGGAATTAATCCTTAAAGAATTAATCCTTTTAAATACATTACTCCGGTGTATAGGTGATTTTTCATTAATTAGAGCCAACTGAAAAATTCAATGCCATGGCCGGAATTTGAACCACGGATCTACTGGTTTCCGTCCAGTTGCTCTACCCTTGAGCCACCATGGTCAACGTGCCTTCCTGACATTAAATTCTCCAATTGACTCATCATATTTCCCGGTAGACCACTTTAGGGTTCTCAAATTTGAGACAACCACTTGTGGCGACTTAGTATTGTAAGTACTTAATTACCAGGATTTTTATCGTAGATTACTTTTAATGTAAATTTATATTGAGGAATTAATCCTTAAAGGATAAGTCCTTTTAAATACATTACTCCGGTTATGGGTGATTTTTGATTAATTAGAGCCAACTGGAAAATTCAAAGCCATGGCCGGGATTTGAACCACGGATCTACTGGTTTCCGTCCAGTTGCTCTACCCTTGAGCTACCATGGTCAACGTGCCTTACTGACATTAAATTCTCCAATTGACTCATCATATTTCCCGGTAGACAACTTTAGGGTTCTCAAATTTGAGGCAACCACTTGTGGCGACTTACTATTGTAAGAACTTAATTACCAGTATGTTTATCGTAGATTATTTTTAATGTAAATTTATATTGAGGAATTAATCCTTAAAGAAGTAATCCTTTTAAATACATTACTCCGGTATATGGGTGATTTTTGATTAATTAGAGCCAACTGAAAAATTCAATGCCATGGCCGGGATTTGAACCAAGGATCTACTGGTTTCCGTCCAGTTGCTCTACCCTTGAGCTACCATGGTCAACGTGCCTTCCTGACATTAAATTCTCCAATTGACTCATCATATTTCCCGGTAGACCACTTTAGGGTTCTCAAATTTGAGACAACCACTTGTGGCGACTTAGTATTGTAAGTACTTAATTACCAGGATTTTTATCGTAGATTATTTTTAATGTAAATTTATATTGAGGAATTAATCCTTAAAGGATAAGTCCTTTTAAATACATTACTCCGGTATATGGGAAATATGATGAGTCAATTGGAGAATTTAATGTCAGGAAAGCACGTTGACCATGGTAGCTCAATGGTAGAGCAACTGGACGGAAACCAGTAGATCCGTGGTTCAAATCCCGGCCATGGCATTGAATTTTTCAGTTGGTTCTAATTAATCAAAAATCAACTACCAGTATTTGTTCAGTGATACGGGTATTAGTAGTGTTTTGTCTTTTTTGATACCTTTCTTTTGGATAGACTGAAAAATTCAATGCCATAGCCGGGATTTGAACCACGGATCCCCTGGTTGCCGTCCAGCCGCTCTAACCGTTGAGCTACTATGGTCAACGTGCCGATATGACATTAAATTCTCCAACTGACTCGAGTCATATGGGTCGAGCGATGTTTGATATGTTTTATGCTCTTGAAATTGAAGCCATTGAAGCTAACGCCTCGGCATTAAATTTTCTCGCTCACTAATAAACCCAATTTACCTCGCGAATCTCATATGTAACTATTAAGATGACATTTCTTCAAATAAACACTTTAATACTATGTATTATATTCTCAAAAGCGTTTTCTGGATTTCGTGAACCACTTATGAGAAAACAGCGCTCTAAAGTTTCGCATAGGCCAAATTTATGCATTTACTTATCACCGGTAAAGATATTCTCATGTTTTCTTCAAGTTTACTATCTCTCAAACTGCATATCATCATAAATAGTGTATTCTAAATAAATAGCACCCAACACTCAATGGTGGCGAAATAAATGGGGTTTGGTAAGCACTGTCTTCTAATGGTGAGAGTAATGGAATATGATGTGTTATCTGCGTTATCCTTTCTTAAAGCCAAATAGAAGTAAAATCTCTTTTTTTCCGTTCTCCAATCATTGTTTATATACTCCTATGCTACTGATCAGTATCTGAACAGTTTATTTTCAAGCTGCATTTAGAACTTTTGTTATCCGTGGTGACACATTGTGTTAAAATCAACTAATGGTTATTTATGTCTTCGTTCAATAGTTTGGTATATAAAATGTTCTGCATAGAAATATTGTCATCTGAATTTTATTTAAATTTCAGCATACATATCTACCTATAAAGCCAATGAAACGCCAATTTATTACTTAATGTAAATAGTTTACAAGTTGCTTACGACCAAGTGAACGCTAATGAAAAGAAATTGTTTATCAAATTTAAAAAGGTTCTTCATAATACTTTTAAATTTACTTATAATTAAGCTTTACATTCCCACAGAATATTTAATACGTAAAGCTTGTTATCATACAAACTTCAAATATTTTAAAAATTAGGAACATTAATGCATGACATTCTCTTTACCACAAAACTAATTCTCAGTTCAACACAGAGGATAAATGAAAAAGCTTTTGGATTATAAGATTTAGAATTTTCAGGTAATCTAAAACACATGTTAGGAAAAGCTGATGAAATCAGCTTAATGCACAGACAGAAAGAAAGAAGGGAAGAAGGAGAAAGAAAGAGAATTTAGGAAAAAGAAGAAAGGGGAGAAGAAGCGGGAGAGAAAGGGAATGGCTATATGAACAGTAAATGGGCACCTAAGTAAATTATAATTTTCTTTGCGATAACCATTTCCACATTATTGTTTATTGTTTGTTCTTAGAACTTTCTCAAATAGGAATGCGGTCAATTTGAACAATGTAAGTTATCAAAAACTGTGTCTTGTAATTAAAATTTTGATGACAGAGAAATTACTAAATCTCAAATATTAACTGAGAATAGATTATAATTAGGAGTATGTACATATGTTTTGACGATTTAGGGAGTTGAATATTTTAATATGAAGTTCTAATGAGTGAAGATTTTCCTATTTTCATTGTTTCAATTTCAACGTACTAGGTATATACAAACAAAATTCTGCACGTTCTGTCTCATACTAGTGGTCCTTCATTTGTTGTCTCTTTGTTTCTTTGTTTTCCTATGCTTGTTTCTCTCTCTCTTTTCCCCCCTTGTATTTATAATAAGTTTAATTGACAACTTCCAACGCAAGTCATATTGGAGGATGCATAAAATGGGTGAAGTGATACTCATATGCGCCCAGGGTCTATTTAGCCTAGTCACCAAAAGTTCATATTTCAGAACAAAACCTCGGAATAAGCTTTACCCAGATAACTCACCATGAACGAGATTCGAACTGCGGATCTCTTGAATGTGAGGCAGACCACACACCCCTACAAAACAGAGGAAGGTTTTAAGTTATAGGACATAACTCAGAAGTGTAACATCTTTCTGAGATTCCATTAAATTGGAATGCAATATGGATCTTTACTAAGTAACTGCCTCGCGGATTTTGATATGTTTGAAGGAGGTTAAATTACCTATACTGGCGCATTCTTTCCTTTACGTGAGCTTTTCAAGTTTTGTTCTAAATAACAGAAAAATCTTCTCCTGCGGTGCACAAGATCCTTCTCACCTGTATAAAAACATTCATTCAACAAAACTTTAATTCCAAAATCTTTTGTGCATGGTGGAATTATAATCGAGAATTTATAATTTTATAAATATAGCTTGTATAGCCTATATTTGTACATAAGTATATTCTTGTCTCACCTAAAACAAGTGAAGTACCACTACATGTGGTCTTCTGTCCTTTTGATTGTGTACAAACCGAGAAAGTGGTTCGTTAATTTCGCATTCGGAAGATGGCGAATTCGATCCCTGGACTCTGCCCTCTCTGACTGATTATGAATGGTGTTTGGCCATGCTGAACTGATTCTCTACAGTTGTCCTCTCTCCCGTCCACCCTCATTTCGCCTCCCTCATTTATTCATATTACAAGATGACTCCGGGGTTCAGTTCAGTCGCCCGTGGAGAGTCTTGCACGTTGGAATTTCTCGATTCCACCAGAGATTGGCGATCTGAGCCTGCAATCCCGAGTGGAGCTTTACCTTATTTTCCCTGGAGGGAGCCTCTGAGTCACCCTCTGGTGACTGGATGGGTCGCGACGAGCCAGAAAATATTAGACAACTCTGTGCGTCTTTGCCCGCTCGCCAAGCTGGATTGAATAAATGATAATGTAGCTCTTGGCTTAGGACTCAGTTGTGTCACAACACTGCTGTGTGTTTATGTAGTTTATTTAACTAGTTTATTTAACAAGTGCAGGCCAGGTTTTTATAGTTGTATTCCTTACATAACTACTTATTAGAAATGGTCTTGCATTTCACAAAAAGCTCATAACAAAATTTCATTACAAATATATTGTCACCCGAACGTCGGAACTCCCTATAGAACTGGCCCGCAGTAGGGTCAGACGTGAAGTATTCTGACCACGCCCACCCATTTATCTCGGTCACTAACTGAGGGGATGATTAGGGAAGTGTCACTGGTCGCTGGCCGCCTCTTCCCCCTGCCGTCTGGAACCTTCGCGGTGATTCACTGAAACGAGAGACTTCGAGAAACAGCGATATCCCTATAAAAGGGGCTGCAGTTAGCGAGTTCAGTCAGTTCTTGTCGAGCAGTCGTGAGGATCGCCCAGTGAGGGAACGGACTGTGTACGTGCATCGGAGAAGTGTACGTAACTGCGTGCAGTGGACCTGTGACAGACGAACTGGTGAACTGTAATTGTGTGCATTACGTAATTCTGTGTAATCGGCAAGTGCTCCGATTGTAATTCGGTGGAAATGAACATTTTTGAGTGGTGCAATTGGACTTTTAATTTCACGAACCCACAAAGTCACAATATTTTTGAGGACCCTTTTAGAAAATGTGACCATAGCTAACATGAGTGTTGTATTGTGTGTGTGTGTGTGTGTGTGTGTGTGTGTGAGAGAGAGAGAGAGAGAGAGAGAGAGAGAGAGGGGGAGGGAGAGGGAGAGAACGAAAAGCACATTTCAGATAAATTTAGGTATCGCAGCGATACTAAAGAGATATTCATACGAGATTCGTTTACCAACTCTGTACATTAGAGTAGCTACAAAATAATAAACATGGGTTGAGCGAATACGGTTATCCCACTGCCTTGGTGTTGCCAGTTCCATGGCTAGCGGGCGGCAGAGTTGGAAGATATATCTGTGTTTGTCTCCACCTAGCAAGTATCATACAGATGCTGAGATGTAAAGTGATACAATGCTGATAGAGAAATTCGCTTAATATTTCAGCACGCGTGTGAGAACACGCACAACGATTATAGCATAATCTGAACCTTAAACCTTGAACCGGAGAACAGTTCGCTTACGTAGCTATCGTTCACATGTACACAAAACAAAATGATTCAAATTAAATACGTTCTACGGAATAAGGTGTCTGCTACAGTGAAACAAAATAGTGACATTTCAACGGTTTGTAAATAGTAGTAGTTTCTACTTAAATGATGTCATATTTGTATACGGTCTGTAATGGACTTTAAACCAATTTTTGTTTCATTAAAATACTTTATAGATATGGAAGACATGAATGTGTATTTATGAAGTATTTTTACACCATGAATCTCATGTACTTATGTTATGCACTGTGGGCAGAAATTTTTATCTTGCAGCAACAGTATCGCTTCTTTCAAGCATAAATTTGCGACAATCACTGGTTCTTCTAAATTTGAACCCAAGAGATCTTAGAATATTGTGCATTGAAGATACAGAGTCCGTATGTTCTATTTCCCCTCTCATTAAGTTTGTCAGTTTGTCGGCAGCTGGATATTCACTCTTGTCATATAAATCATAAATTGATACATGCGAAACACACTTTTGAAAATTGTCGAGTTGGTAGCACGTCTTTTAGATGCCCGATGTTTCCCTGGAGATCTAAATATGGAAACTCTCCTAATTTGTTAAACTGTTTCTCTGTTTCAGAGAATGAGCACTCATGTGACAAGCTTGTAACATTAATTCTCGACTCCGAGCGAAATTTGTACTTTCGAAAATATCTTTAATTGACATCCGTTTGAAAAAGGAATACACGTTAACAAGAATATTTGTAGCCTATTCATGTAAAATCTTATGAGTTGTTTCGCAGTTACTACTAGGTGCACCCATCCTACGCTTGCTAAGCGGTATACTTACTAACTTTAAAAAGCACGTGTGCACTCTTAAAATATGACCAATTTAATGAATATAGGGTACAAAATGCAACTGCAGTATAGCACTTCTGTGCTTTTCTTCACTTACAGTTAATAATTCCTTTCTTTCCAGTCAGGTTCCTTACCTTTCCATATCTTCGAAACCAGATGTGCTACAAACATGGGTTTTGGACACTAATAAAAAAAAAAAAAAAAAAAACATAGGAAGAACAAAATAATTCTTTAATTGGTATCTTTAGAGCGCGCAAAGGAATTAGCCACGTGCTTCGGCAAAGCGAGCCAGTATGCGAGCTTAAGTGTACAACGTTGCACGCACCGCATTGGCTAGTAGCCATAGAACAGCAACGCCTAGCCCCGCCTTATGTTCATTCCAATTTTGTAGCTACCTTAATGTTGCAGGAAGCTGGAGGAAGGCTGCTCGAGGAGTCGGAGTGTGGCCATCCCAAGAAGCCACGACAGTTCAGACGGCTGGGTTCCTACATTTTACTAGATGGAAACTCCCCGCCAGGCCAGCACAATCGGCAGCTCACCCGACTGCGGTCCGGAAACGGCTCCACCAGACGAGCTCGGAAACCGGAGGAGAAAGCTTCACTTGTAGCATATCCTGCCATGCACCGCCGAGACATCCCGTTTACTCTTCTACCCTGAAAGGGACCACCAGAGTAGAGATGACGTGAAATGATAATGCAGATGTAAAGGAGGGACAGGAAATTCGGGGGATGTAATTGTTCTATCCAGCATTCACCTGGCAATCCGGGAACACCCCAGAAACTGCCCATGGGTTAGGTATGATGATGATGATGATGATGATGATTATATATATATATATATATATATATATATATATATATATATATATATATATATATATATATATATATATAATATAAGGGCGCTCAACTACGGCGGTCATCAGCGCCCTTTAAAAAACTAGTCATGGCAAAAGTCAGATATAAAACTTTCTAAAAACTATACAAGTGTAACAAAACCTATTAAAAATACACGTACATAAAAAACATCAATCAAAACCTACTAAAAATTTCGTTCACTAAATCCTAAACTCTAAACTAGACAAGAATCTAAATACCTTCTCCACGGTTCTCCATGCACGGCCTACACGTGGGTGGGCCTGTTGACCGTCTCCCTCAACCACGAAGAGGAGCCCACACGAGGGAGACTGTTGGCTCGGGACCCCGGGTGCGCCAAACCCGTACCTAACGAAGTAGGTCCCTGGGGGGGATGGGTTAGGTAGGTCGGCCACAGGAATCGAACCCTGGCCTCCAGAATGCGAGCCGCAGAAGAAACCGCCTGAACCACCCCGCTCATTTTAATTTACTTCATATCAAATAAAACGTAGAACTTGAAGTACTCGTGCAGTTCGCTTTATTGAAGTAGTTCCTCATAATTGTATACTATAAGCATAAGAAATGCAACAAATCATTATTGTGGAAAACATGCCCAACTCTTTTAATTTATTTGAAATTTATTTTGTGACATCACCATTTTGAAGATATCCCTATTTTTGTGTTTGAATTTCACCTGCTTTGTTTGACACTTTGTAACATTCATTTGTTTCTGGCGATGTCATGGATCATAGAATTTCAAGGCCGGCTTTTAATCAACCCTCTTGAACTACAACGAAGTGTGCAATAAAACTAATTATATAACAATTATGAAGAAGAAAATAGTTAAGTGCATTTAAGTAAAAGTTTTATGTGGAAACAATGTAGAAATAAGGGATGGTTTGAATGTAGCACATCTTTCTTTTTCATTTTTTCTCTTCATTTTGTGAAGTCTTACGCGATTGTCATATTCATCAACAGTTTTAGCGAAAACAGCCGCATTTTTTCATGGATTTGTTTTCAGGTTTGATGTAGTGACAGCTGGTGTAATATTCATTATTCTTGAGGGAGATGATTAATACGATTTTAAAAATCATTTTTAGAATCGTATTAATTACCTGAAGCCAAAGTCTAAAGTTGTGAAGGTTCTTTAAAGATTATCATTGACAGAAAAGTAAGCTGCCGAACCATTTGCACATTGTTTTTGTTTTGGGTATGGAACAAAAACTGCGAACCAACACAATGAAAGCAGGACGTTGCGTGTCTGAATGATGGACGACGAAATTGTTCTAAGGAGTGATTATCATAATGGAAGATTCTATGGACATTGACTTGCAGGCATCTTGCAGTATGTTTCTTTTTAATCGTATTTACTCTGTAGCGTGGACATTACAAGAATAAATCATATTAATTCCGTACCTTGTGATGACGAGTCCATTTGCCTCCGGGTTCAACAGGTGAAACCTAACAGTACTGACCGGCCAGTCAACTTTGAGAACATCAAACATTTCTGGTGCTGTTCTTGTTCGAGTTACGTCGATCATTATCAGATATCGTGTACTGGACGTATCAAATGTATGTTAGGAGTGTGCTTAGATGATTGCCAATGGGTAGAAAACATATTTTCTCGTGCACTGGCGGGCACAGCTTCAGTTCTGATATAAATACATATTTAACTTAAGGTTTCAGCATGAAAGTCTTTTACTAAATTAAATATCTGATCAACTTTTGGGCCTTAATTCCTTCCATCTAACCAACTAGCTCAACTAATATGTATTGTTTACCTGTTTGGAAAACTGCTATTTTCGATAAAAACAGGCAATTGCAATTTTAGACTTTACTTTGAGAATTGTTTTGTACCTTAGAGAAATTCCGTAATAAGATTCAAAGCCTACACCCATTAGAACAGGTGTTAGACACATTTTAATCCCAGTGAAGTTTCAAGTTTTTTCAATTTTTAACTAGAGTTAACATGTGTGTAATGTTTAAGCCTGCTTTTACTACATGCGGCACCGCAAGCGGTGACACTGATGATACATGAGATGAAAATGGAACACCTGTGGAATGAGATGGCGGGGGAAACTGGAGATCCCGGAGAAAACCTACCTCAGTGCGTGTTGTCCACCACAAATCTCACTTTGCGTTCGTCTGGGATCGAATTCGTGCCGCCTTGGCGAGAGTTGAGCGGTGTAACCACTCAGTCACGGTACGGCTTAACTACAGTTAACGTCTTATATATAGTGAACTCTTTTTACTGATTTGAGGCACCAGTTTTAGGATAAGTACTACCAAGTAGCAACCTCTCTTTTCGTTCCAGAAATACCAATTTGTGCCTCCTCTTATGGAGGACTTAGCTCCTTATGACCTATAAGTGCCTGTCGAGGAGAACAGGAACTCTGGATCCGATACGTGGTAGGTGAATATAGAAGTAGATTAGACAACATCTGCGCTTGATAAAGAAAAGATAATGGTGATGGAGCAGTTGGTATAATACATAACAGGGGAAACTGAAGAACCCCGATCTAAGCAATTGCAATATTTGGAGTTTATCGCAGGGACGGAAGCTGCAAAAGGATAAGTTTACCAAAAACATCGGTAGAGCCGACAGCAAGAGACTTTGTCTTCTAGATCTCCAGTAGTATTTAACTTTAAGACTTCTGTACCTCGCCCAATCGTACCCAATCTCCTCCAATGGGGTATCGGGAACTACAGTCCCGCCGAGACCAGTTCAATCCAAACTACCACAAGGAAAGCCTTACATGTTGACCCTATTGCCTGAATTCAATAGCATCCTATGACATGAGCTGCATAGGCTTACTAATTGCCCGTCCCTCAACTCTTTAATTGCACCCCCAATGATTTATTTCTTATAAAAAATTCCTACCTCATGCTGCCAGATATAGTCATTTTAAATTGCGGAGTTTACTTATCACATCTATTTATTTATCTCTATTTTTGTTTGCCAAATTCTAAATTTGGTCATAATTCTGATATCAGGATTTCAGTTAAAGTTAATTATATTGCTATTTTAACAAATAAGATATAATATGGTGCATTTAAAGATTATTGTTGCTTAGAACTTTCACGTTTTAAATTATTACGCCATAAATTATATCAGTTGGTGACCATTGTGCATTTATTCTTTATATAACAGAAAATGAAATCACTTTTAGACCTGATATGACTTCAGAACATAGCATTTTCACCTCCAAATGCAATGTAAGGCCGAAAAACTTTTTTTTTTATGAATACACTGGAAGATTGTAACAATTTACATATTCTCGTTTAGATTGAGACTTGCAGGGATCTTATGGTGTTCTGCAGAAGTTGGTTCGACACCGGGAATACGTCTGTAACTCTGTTTGCAGGCATTCAATCATCCTGTCATTAAAGTGGAGATGATATGACTGAAGGCAAGCAATTACTGTTCCCTCGCTATTGGGTTATGAAAATACAGGGTTTATAAAAATACTTGGGTAAAGCTAGTCAGCGTCCGTCACAACACAACACTCATGTAAACACATACCGAAAAATTTTAGTTTAATATTTATTTTTCAAGAAATGGAGTGACGCTGTCGATAGAAGTTGACATACTGCATTGTAATGTAAATAATAGAATTTCAAAGCCGTTGTTGCACTATGGAAATTATCTTCATATATTTTCCTTATCTGTGCTATTTACGGTCTGAAGCAGTTTCTTTGTCCATTCTCAGGGATTTATATAGTGAGCAATTAAAGCAACCAAAACCAAAACCTAAACATGGAAATTAATAGTTCTTTCACACTGGCCGTCTGAAGGCTGAAGTATGGAAAGATGGAGTCAGACTGAGAAAGCCCGCCTTGGTAGCGCAGATGGTAGCATGTTTGCCTCACGCTCAAGAGGTCCCGAGTTCGAATCTCAGGGTGAGTTACCTGGAAAAGGCTTTTTGCGGGGTTTTCCCTTATCCTGAAAAACGAATGTCGGGTAACTCTAAGCTCCATGGACCCCGGACGCATTGAGCATCATGTCTAAATGTTGGAGGAGGTAAATTACAACAAAAAAGACTGAAAAATGCAATGCCATAGCAGGGATTTGAACCACGGTTCTTCTAGTTGCCGTCCAGCCGCTCTAACCCTTGAGCTACTATGGTCAACGTGCCGACATGACCTCAAATTCTCCAACTGACTTAGTCTGTTATGTCTGTTAGATTTACAAAACCTAAACATGTTTGTTCCAGCATTGAAGAAGAGAATTTAAAAAATTCAACAATGTCAATCAAAATATACGTGGTCTCTGAAAAGTAACAGAGCTCCTTTTTATTTCTAAACTATTAGACACCTTAAAGGAAAACAAAGCAAAATACTTTTCCTTAGGTTAGCAAGCTAGAAAGTACAATACGGTAAGTTATTTGAATGGTTAAATGACAGAATAATGTTAATTTATACTTTTATTTTTCTAATGCTTATCTATAAGTACTACATTCCACACGTTGCTATTGAGATTTCGCGAGGAATATAGAACGTGAATGATGATGATGATGATGATGGTGATGATGTTGATATGGTATAAAAAAAAAAAAAAAAAAAAAAAAAAAAAACTGTCTGCGCGCATATGTATGTGAACAGTATAACTCAAGGCTAAAAAGTCAAAAAAGCGTAACATAATCCATGGCGTAAGGAGCCCCGAAAGTGGGCTTTAGCTTGCCAACCCGAGTGCTGGCCTCACGTCCAAATACGCAAGGTAAAGGGAACGGAATTGCAACAGACATCACCTAACGACAACCTCTTAAAAATTCTACCGCTTAACTCTGCTGCATTTCCCTTCTTCAAGAAATTATGTAATAAAACTATATATACAAATAATTATCTCAATTAACATTAAGGATAGCAAATTGAAGGAATGTTATAGAAAGTCATGAGAATGTAATACGTCATACTTTTAATATAATATTTAATAAATTAATATAATACAAGTTTGTATTACACAGAAGGTGTACAAGTTTATAATACTGCATCAACTTGAGGATTAGTTTGAATCCATTAAATCCAGTGAAAATTATGGTGTACAATGTATTGCAAGAAGAACTATTTTATGAAAAATTTAATGTTAACGAAAATTCATATCAGATATTTAATTGCTACAAGATCTCTTTTAAGTTCTTACACATTTTTCTACATTCAGGTATATGGAAACTTAGTGAAATAGTAGTGTCGAAATACTAGCCGTAATGAACGCATTTTCACATTACGTAGAGGCATCAACTTCTTCCTTGTTTTGAAATGTGACAGTTTGCTAACCAGGCTCTCAATGGACCTAGCAAATATTCCTAAGTAATAACTCTTCAGAATTACTCAGGGAATATATCTTGTGTGCGTGTGAGTGCTTGCAAACATTAAGTTTTCGTGGTTCCTTTGATTAGACTTGTGGATTAACCCTATTAATTTTATGCTTGGTGATACTTTCAATTTAAACATTTACAAGGTCTTTAATAATGTATCAATCTGCTCTACAGTAATTTCTGGATATGTTATCCAATCTGTAGGTTGTACTTGACATAATGCTTAATGCTGCCCCATTGGGATGTTGTATTTCTTTAGTTATTCCGTTGAAAGTTGCATTTATCCTTCACTTATCGTTGCCTGACTGGTTAACCTAGAAATTAAAGTTCGCTCTACTTCATTATCTAAATTAGATCTGTCAACAAGACGTTAGTTTGCCTAAATAAACATATCTAACGCATTAAGATAGTCATCTTCTGGGAGGCAGATGTTGCTTTCTAAGACTAACTTCAAATTCTGTCGAAAGATAACATTAAAAATTAAATACCTTAGAGCTAAACATGATATCCAGCTATTATCATTAACTTTGGCCAATTGACCCACAACTTCCCAGAGTAATGAACATTTGAAAGTACATTCCAGCAACACTACCACTGCAAGAACTAGCAGAAGCAGCAACAACTACCGCTAACCTAATTCCTTGGTATAATAGATAACACATTTTTAAATGTATGAATGGGTATTTTATTTACTATTAAGACTAATACTTCAACGTTTGTGGTTTAAATGCTCCTTTAATTTTAATTTTCTACATTTTACTGTCTTTAATTTATACTGATTTGTTCATATGTTTATTAAAACCTTAGTTGCTTTGTTTTTTGTTTGTGTTTTAACTCAGATAGATACTTAATATATTCTCAATTGATAATAGATTTTATGCATTCATTACAAAATATGTTTTATATTAATTCTTTTCTATCCATGTCCAGATGGAAATTCTCGAAATTTTACGGTGTACTTCTAATTTACCACCTCATCCTTCAGTGTAAAGTTGTGTTATATTGTCCGTGAAAGATTTACTTTCAAAGTGGAGCCAAACCATTCGGAGACATTAAAACAATTGTTACAATAGCAACGATTTGAGATTTTTGAATATACGTTTTAAAGTATTTTATTGCCTCTATTGCGTAACGAAATTTGACTTACATTTCCAGCCTGTAGTGAACTTCCTTATAGTTTTTAAATTCATTTTCTGAAACACTTACAGCTGATGATGAAAGTGCTTGCTGCTCAAAAGGTATTTATTTAAACATTTCTTTATTAATTGTTGAATGCAGTTCTTACTTTATCACTGAGTTATCTGGTTCGGTTCATTTAAGTTTTCATCCTTGTGAGTATAAACAAGATCAGGATAACAGAAATTTGTCCTCTTTCCTTATTCTCCAAAACACATATGTAAAAAATCTGTTGACTCTTGAAACGTAAAATCCTAAGAAATGGTTATCACATAGCTCAACATTCTATTCATGTCTTGGTTTATATGAAAGGTAATTTTGAGAGTACTCACTCAGGTACTGTTGTTAAAAACCTCCGAAACGTTTTCGACTTTGTTTAAGTCATCTTCAGGTGCAGGTAGTTGCAGTAATGGTAGTTGAATATGACTTAGACAACGTTTCGGAGGTTTTCAACACCAGTACCTGAGTGAATACTCTCAAAATTATCTACTCATATAAACAAAAAAATGATGTCTCACTTTAAATATTTTGTGGTATTTAGAATATTGTACTCGTTGCTAACGCATTTATAGATTATTTAGATTTGGTGATAAATGAGAACAAGCAATGAAAGGTGACTTAGATATTTAAAGCTATTCCGGTATTTGCCCTACGGAAAAGAATTAAATCAAAGAACACCGACCCCTCAAGTTCGCCACCTGTGGCCACCTCTATCAAGATAAATGCCAGATTTTACTGTAGGAGGTTCGAAGGATTTTAATTTCCAGGAAGCCCCTTATCTCTCCTTCGCGTGCTGCAAATTGGGCTCGAGTTTTGCGCTTCAACAGCAATTGGCTAACACTTCCGGCAGCACGAAAGGAAAGTGCAGACGATATTAACCTCTTCTCTATCTCACAATGATAATCGCACCATTATCTCTTGCTACTCGTTTATCAAACATCTTACATTTTCTGTTATGCTGTTGATATACCATGAGATCCAACTTTGCTGGAATAGCTGGTGCTTTTAAATAAATGATCGCTTAATTAACATAAAATACAAATTAAATAACTTGAGCATTATTAAATCAGCAGTCCTTGTTAAATTGACTTTAAATCATAAGGACTTTCAAATCTCAGGGGTTAGCGCAAAATAGGCTACTAATAACTAGTTTTCTTAATGAACAGTATTATCTTACATATTTTATACATTTTAAAATTAACCTCATGTCATATGAAACTATTGCATTCTAGAAACATCTGTCATAAGTGCTCAGCGTTCAGTGCTTAGTGTTTAGTGCTAAATTAATGTAGTGAAGCAGTTGTTATTATATCAAGTGCCAGAGCAATGTTGGATTTGTTCATTTATGATTCATATTGATAGGTTTAAATTGATGAGAGTTTTGTTTTAAATTGGTGTGAGTTACAGGTGGCCATGACTGTAAAGAGTAGGTCACAGACAGGTAAAGGTGAATGTTAATGTTCAATCAAAATACATGGTAAATATGACCAATTAAGTAGAAACATAAAATTATAGAAAGGTTGTTTGTAGGATTTTATATTTGAAGAGTCAGAAAATTATGTAATTCAAAATTAATATATTGGCCACAGGAAAAAGTGATGTAGACTATAATAATTAGCTACCATAGTAATAAAGGAAAAGTCAATAAGTGAAGAGGACCTGATAGCGTCTTTTGTGGCCTGATTGAAACGCGAGCAGGCGCGTGTGCTGACCATTGCATGTTAATGCAGAAAGCAGGTTCTAAACCTGAGATTTAGAACACACAGTTATTTTTCAACGTGAGTAGAAACTTGGATATAGTGCAAGTTAAATATTCTGAAAACTAAAATCTTTTATGTCGTGAGAGCATTTGAACTGCGTTTGTATTATTCCTCAACGTAGGAAAAGTATTATTGTAAATTGAATGAATATAGTGATTCGAAATACAAACTTTATTTAAATTTAGTTTCGAGTTTATATTAATGAAGAACTTGAGACCATTTTTTTATTTCCTTAACATTGAGTTTCTCAATCCAAATATCCGATACCACAATTAAGAGAAGATCTCGTGTAATCCGAAGCTACAACAAATGGTGCAGCGACGTGGGACAACCACTATTACACCGCCTTTACCATCGTGCAACTGCTACAGTAGTGGCAAGTCTAAACTTCGATTAGGTATACATTAGGTATAGGTAATTTAGAAGTGCATCCACATTAGGTGTTGTCACATTTTTTTTAATTTACGTCTTCCAACGTTAAGTCATATCGGCGGACGATGAATGGAATGGATAAAACGATGATGAAATGATCTCAGTGTTACCCGACATTCGTCTATTAAGATAAGGAAAACCCCCGGAAAAACCTTATCCAGGTTTCAGAGATTCGAACTCGAGACGAGACCTCTTGAACGTAAGTCAGACATGCTACCATTTACGCTACCGAGGTTGGCGTCATTCCTTAGGATTGCTCACCCACCGAGTGAAGTTACTGACCAAAGCCCTGTCAAAGGAGAGACCATTGCCCCTGCGTTATCTAACATGCTAACTTTATTATATTTTATTACTATACGATAGTAATAAACAAGGCAGTTGTGATAACTGTGGTTGTAAAATTAAAATATAATTTAAACCAGACTTAAAAGAATATGGTAAAGATTTCACAAAACACCACTGGTAAATTATCACTACATGCCTTAGCCAATTGTATTACTTTGTGTTAAAGGCAAATTAGATGTACTCCTACCCATTCATTTTTCTGTCTTTCTTTTCTCTCCATCTATGTATATTAACTTCCTTACTGGATCTGTTCATCTGTTCCATAATTCTTTACAGTATATCTACAGGAAGCGGTTTCTTCTCATGCACTGCACCAGAAAATTTAATTTACTTTTCTTTTCATGATCCATTTCAAAGTCACCTGTTCTTTTAGAAGCAGTTATCTTCATTAGCTAATTTGTCTATCGATTTTAAATACTTCATACTTATTTAAATCCACTTCAAATAATTTAAATGACTCTTTCTTACTTCTTCACTACAAAAAGTGAATTAATATAATTTTAGTTCGTTATTCACGAAACAAACTTTCTCTTCCTTACTTCCGTTTTAGGCAAATTTGAAGGAAAAAAGGTTAACCTATGGTCGAAACCATTTAATTATTTTAAGTAAACCACAACTTCTGGATGCAAGTGCTTCTGATACTGATTAATTGACTGTTATATTTCTTATACCAGAACCCGAATTTGTATTTTAAAAAAATGCCAAAGTATGCATGCAAATCTGCAATAAGAACTCGTAAAATATGAAACAAATATTGTATGCTTTATAATTATTCCCATATGTTCATTTAAACATTGTTTAAAGTATTCAATTATTGAATCAGTCATTGTAGAAAGGGCATTATCTAAAATTGCCCCAAAAAGAACTTTTTCATTACACAAAATCTTTTGTAACTTTTCTGCATATTTCTCTTTAGAAAGAATTTTATTCCAGTCAACCATGTGGGCAATACTTATTTCACTTTAGAAAGATATTTTTATTCCTGGAATAAAGTAGGGAAAGAACACTGTGAACTCGTTCGTGCTACAAAACGCTATCAGTTTATGGCGAAACCTTTTGGAACAGAACACATCCATGATTCTTCCAAATGGTGGCCAAAATACTATATGAAAGGAGGATTGCCGCTTGAGTCCAGAGGTAGAGCTGTTACGCCAGAAGCTAAAATGTCCTTTCACCCAATAGTATTCATGTATTTTTAGCATTGTTCCACAAACAATCAAATTATAGCATCTCCGCACATAGGAGGAATTACAGGACATACTTTTGTTTTGCGACTTCCTGCAGCTCAAGTTTAGCTCCTGTTAACAAATGTATATCACTACCAAGTCCACACAAATGCTTTCAAAATGAAATAAGGGGTTTTGTGAACCGCATGGTATCAGTAAAATTCCCATATTCTTGGAAGTGAGTCTGCTTTTTAGATATAGTTCATTTCTTTACTTTAATGCATTCAGTGCCTGTTCCAATCTCTTCCTTCCATTGAAGATAGATTTATTTAAAATAAATGATTTAATACATGTACTATGTATATAGCCTCTGGATGACGGGACACAGAGATTATCTAATTCCTTAGTCGAAACTTCGGAAGCGCCGAAGATTGAATTCAGAATTCTCTGACTTTGTTACGTAGTGTTTTAAGACTTTGATAATTACATATTAAAATACTGAGGGGCACTTAAAACCATTGCCAAAAGTTTTAATAAAGCACATTATCTTCCACGTCACTCTGTCATTGCTACCAATTTATAGGTGTCCAATTATCAGTATACTTCTTATTCAGATCGTTTGTTGTGTAGGAGAGAATGAAAGACATAAGAGGGTGTTTCAGATAAATGAGTGTTGTTTCATATCGTAAACAGGTGAACGCCGTACCGCTTGCTGAACGTCTCTCCACAAGTGATTTGTCAACTGGCGCCAAGACAGCCAACATCGTCCTACGTCCTAGAAAAATAAGAAAGAAGAAAAAAAGATACGCTTTGCAGCCAAAGAACTTTAATGGTCTTACCTGCGGTTGAGCTTTAATGAATAAAGCCTTCTATGTACAGATTTATTAAGTAGAGGTACCCGCAGACTATCTGGACACGAATGAAAAATTTAGTAGTTTTTGTGATACAATGATAAAATTTATAACTGGTTTAATGTATAATTTCATTGTTCTAAAGATATTCACACTTTAGATGAAAAGAGATTTCCGAGTTGCTGGTATATTATCTCTGCAGAAACAGAACTAAAACAATAACGTAGTAAGACAAATGATAAGTTCTCTCCCCAAAAGTGTTTAAAAATTATATGATGAGCGATGAGGGAAGAAAATGGGCATTCACTATGTAATACATGGCAAAGCGAGAGAGTGTATCGGGAAAAATTCGTTACACAGATGTTTAACTCAGCTTATCTCACATACACAGTAAGTCCAGTATATGTATAGTCTGTTTAGATGTAATCTTGTCTTCTGGACAGCAATGTGTCATACATCGTTAGGTGCGAGAAAACATATCATATAGACACACGCAGCTTCCAGTCACTCTATTTGTGTTTCCAGTCACTAACATTTCACTCTTCTATTCGACCAGATAAGACCCGATAACTTGCCCGCCTCGGTAGTGTAGATGGTGGTCTGTGCTTCGTGTTCAAGAAGTCGTGAGTTCGAACCTCTCTCAGGGTGAGTTACCCGGATAAGGCTTTTTGCGGGGTTTCCCTTATACTTAAAGACGAATTTCAGATATCTCTAAGCTCTCTGGACCCTGGGTTCATTTCAGCATCATATCACCTATTCCATTCTTCGTCCGATATGACAACTTTGGAGGACGTAAATTACATTAAATAAATAAAATAAATAAATACATAAAATAATAATTAAATAAATAAAATAAAAAGGAAAAACGGTAAGAGACGATCACAGCGCTGATCAGCTGAAGGTCGATACGCCTCAACGCTCTGTCGAGTAATAGCCAGTGAACCAATCTTTACTCAAACTTCTGAAACCTGAATTTTGGCAATAGTCCCAAAGATATTAGAGTACTTTATCCGACAATCGAGTTTGCTGTAGCCCAGTTTCCTGCTGAGGGTGAATACACTGCCTGCTGATCAAACACGAAAGAAGCATGTGGTTGTTGTTGTTGTTGTTGTTGTTGTAATTTTACGTCATTCAACGTTAAGACATCGGACGGTGAACGAAATGGGTGAAATGATGCTCAATTGTGTCCGGGTTCCATGGAGCTTAGAGATACCTGACATTCGTCTGTTAGGATATGGGAAAACCCAGGAAAAAACCTTATCCAGGTAACTCACCCTGACCGAAGCATGTGGTGAAATGTGCAATACTGTAGATTTGGTATATACGTTCTTGTTTTTAACCTTTCCCATAGATAAATCATAAGGGGTCAGGTAGGTCAGGAAAGCTGGTTATAATTTCTTTATCTGAGCTGATAACCTCAGGGGAATTAAAATAATTACTAAAACATTTATGGGAGATGCGCCCAGTACCGCATAGTGCCCAGTACCGCACGGTGTCAGAATCTCGTAGTTTCCGATAGATAGTTAAAGCTCATGGTGCGTATTTAGACAAACGGCTATCTTTGTTACCAACAGAAAGTTTTCCCTCCTCTTTGACCGTTGAATCACAAGTTATTGTTCAGAGAAGTCGTATAGTTAACTGGAGCTGTGCTGTTAATAACTTGCTGACATTGCTGCTGCCTTGTCCGGTGAGGAACTAAGTTTTTGTACTCGTATTATTTGGTATTATGTAGACTACACAAACGCAAAATACAGTGCCGGTTTAAAAGAATCAGGCCATGTTATGACGTTATATATACGTACGTGTGAGTTGCTCAGTACCGTACGATAGCAATTTTCCCAGTACCGTACGCGAGAGTACATTTTTATCCCCTGAACTTGCACTAATACTAGATTAATTTTTGTTTATAGGTATTCCTGTCAACATGGAGGCCAAAAAAACGAAAATGATTAGAATAAAATATGAAACAAGCAATAACAAATGTGACAGAACGATCAAAGAGCCTGGGAGTAGCAATATATATTGCTGAAACATTAACATCGACTCTGTATAAGTTGATGTTGCAGGAAAAGGCACAAAACGGAAGAAGAAACCAATAGCAAAGGGACGCAAAGCTAACATTAATAAAACTGTAAATAGAGAACCTAGCTTTAATTCTGTGCCAACATAAACTGGAAATAGTGAATAGCCTTAGAAAAGTAAATGAAAATTTAATTTTGGAACCAAAACCAATGTTGATTGAAGTGTTCTTACAGAGTGTATAATTTGCTTAGAAGTCACAGACGAGGCTTGGGTTCAGTGTGTTTCGTGCAAGAGTTGGACACATATTGAATGCATACGCAAGAGAACATTGACTTTTATAGATGTGATCACTGTGTTTAAAAATGTTTCATTAGTTCTAAGATATCTTTATTTTGTTCTGATAAGCTCTAGAGAACGTTTTGAAAAATATCTTATCATGTTACCGTGTTCTGTTTTTATCTCAAAAATACAATAATTATGATAAGAATAATTATCTTGTGATTTATTGTGCAGTTCCTTTTCCTTTATATAGAAATGTGTATTTATTTACTTCTGTCCGCTACCGGTAAACACTTTTTGAGATGCGCAGTTATCACTAATATTTACTTTAGCTTTAAAAGTCCCATGACTCGCGTTCATGAATGTTCATTACTAATGTTGTTTCTGTATGTTATTAGCTTCATGATAATAGTAACACGCTACTTGTTCTCCATTGCAATTTCTTTGAATTTTGAAAGAAAAAAAATATTAGGTGTGCGATACTGGGCGCATCTCCCCTAAGTACTGCTATCTTCAATGACCTCTTTGCTTTAATCTGGCGTGAATAAGCATTCCAAGGTTGGTGCTGGTGTCTGTATCGCCATGTTCTTAAAGCTGTTTACTCACGTGACATTCCTGCCAGCGGTCATGAGCTGATGGACAAACAGTAAATACGTTATTGTTCTTAACAAACATTTAAAATAAATCTGTCATACTTTCAGGCATAACTTCTAGGGGTAACGGTGAAAAAATTGTAAAAATGACGAATCCAGATATCATTGTGTAAATTTATTTTGTAAACTACAATTATGAAATACTGTTTTAAGTGTTCAACAAATGTTAGTTGACAAAGCAAAACTAAATATGGCAATTGTGTAAAACTTTCAATTTAGTTTCTATTTAATTTTATTAATGTGTTTGAATTCCTGGAGCAAATGAATGCGGTAACAGGAGAGTGGGGTGGAAAGAAAGAGAGCAGGGAGGGAGAGAGTGAACTTACAGAAATTAATTACAAAGTAAAGCTACTGAGATAAGAGAATATTTAAATTTATTTTTAACAATGCCTGTACATGTTAAATGTGTAGTGTTCAACGCATGCTTGTACTATATGCGGCACCGCAGGTGGTGACCTTGATAACACATGAGATCAAGTTGAAGCACCGGTGAAACGAGATGGCTTGGAAAACCGGAGATCTTGGAGAAAATCCTGCTGTCCACCACAAATCTTGCTTTGCGGTCGCCTGGGAACGAAACCGGGCCGCCTTGGTGAGAGTCGTGAGGTCTAACCACTCAGCTACGGTGCGGCCTAATTCCTCTACACTCATATTGAAGTCGAAGCGAGAAGAGAGAGAGAGAGAGAGAGAGAGAGAGAGAGAGAGAGAGAGAGAGAGAGAGAGAGAGACAGAGACAGAGATAGAGAGATAGAGATAAGAGCATAATCAAATAACAGGCTGTTGCCAGGTTTAACTCGTACTTAATAAGCCGGATGAAGATTTTCAGGAACAACTATTTATACATATTAAGTTTTTGTTATCTTCTTTTTCTCTTTGTTCTCAAAAAGGCATTAAATAAGTTTGATTATTATTCAAGCTACGTTCAAGTATTTTGCAGGCTACATAATGCAATCTTGAATTTACTGCAAATAGCCTAATAAATTCTCTTTTTCTAAACAAATTTACTATATGGCGCATCTGATAAATCATAATCGATAGGCATAATATTAGGGCACCAAATATAGGTTCAACTCATTTAAATGTACCTGAAATGTATATCTACTTTCCCTTTCCCTATTGTCAGCTGTTTTTGAAATAACTGTTGCTGCATTTTTTCCGATTCTATGGTATATTTTTGGTTATTTAATTTTTTTTAATGTATATGTATACAACATATTTGGCAACTTTAGTCATTTACCGTGAGTAAAATAGCTTTTTGTATTAGGCTGTGTATGTGGTCCCTGGTTTGATTCGCGGATGGGGGTGAGAATTTAGCTCTCTCCAGGATTATTTGCTGTGCCTTCCACAGTCTGAAGGATACATTCTAATTATATAAGGTATTACGTGCGGTTGAAGTGGACTGCAGAAGGACATACGCGCTGACGTATGGATTTTCCTATTCAGCTTTAAACTTACTGTATACCCATTGGAAAAACTGTACTGAGCCTTTACATAATGTGTGTGTGCGTGTTTCGTTAACGACTCAGTAAATACCGGGTGCTTAACGCAGTGCAATGTTTTTGTACACGCCTTAGGCTCTTTGTTCTATTCTATAGACTTACTGTTCAGATTATTTTTTTTAATTCACGTCCTCCAACTCTAAGTCATATCGGACGATGAGTAAAATGGATGAAATGATGCTCAAATGAGCCCAGGGTCCATCGAACTTAGAGTTACCCGACATTCGTCTTTCAGGATAAGGGAAAACCCCAGATAAAACATTATCCAGGGAACTCACCCTGACCAAGATTAGAACTCGGGACCTCTTGAACGTGTTACTGTCCAGATACATTAGCTGATCTGGTTGATGGTGAACTGTTTCTTATTCAGAAATGATAACTGCTCCAATCTAGACTACGAACGGTATAGAGACGTTCCCTATTGCTGTAGAGGTGGTGTGCACCTGTGACCTCGGTTTGGTCAGCTTAAGTATCGTCGGTGATGCCTCAGGGTACTCTTGTTTTAAACTTTTCCCAGAGGGTTCTCTCATTCGGATTACGACTTTCGTTGCCAGTCCTGGGACGCCAAGATATTTTGCTCTATCTTGTTTCAAATATAAGGCACATATCTAACGCTGCACAAGATAGATATTAATAACAGACAAATAATAAAATTGCATATTCTCATAGCTTTGTTAAATAACTGCAGCTATTTGTAAATCTTTTCCTACTTGAGTTTGAAACTTTTATTAATTAATATCTGTTTGGATTATATTTGTATCTCAGCTAGGTGCTACTTTTGAGTATGATTTGAAAAAAAAAAATGGTTTATAAACTTTACGACAGTTAGTCTAATAATGAGAATTTTATTTTTAGGGTTTACTAATCTAGCTTCCTTTCACTTATTAACCAATGCCTTGGTTACACAATTCTTTGGGTAGGAAGAAATGTTTGCTAATAGCACATTTTACGCTAAGGGCTTCGAATATTCATTTAGTGTTGTTTATCACATTCATAAAGCATCATTTAAGTCATTAGTTGTGAATAAATTGCATGAAAGCCTGATATATAGGTAATAATTTAACCTGTTGCATGAAGCGCTTGTGGGATACTGTATACGTACTTAAATACAAGTCTATTCAATAATATTTTCCGTGAGCGTTGTAAATCTGCTGTCAGTAAGTCTTTGTGCAGCTCGTAGGTACATATTGTTTATTCGGTAGCTCCCGAGGACAACAGCTGATAAATAAGCGCAATATTGTGGAGGTGGAGAAGAAGCAAGAACAGGAGCAACTTTCTTCACAAACACATTAATTTCATTAAACAGACGAGGAAAAATACGTAAGTGAAGAAAATAATTTAAGTTCTGGAACAGAAAAAAAAGTCTTGTGTGCCAACTGGTCGCAAATAAAATACAAGCGTTTTCCGGTTTTAAGCTATTCTTGAATACCAATTTAAAACCTAAAAAGAATATTTTAACAATCTAATCGGTGTATAGAAATTATCTTTGCGTCCGAATGTAATTTGTTACATTTCTATTTTTGCTTTCCCTACTAAACTGATAATAAAAATAAAGGAGTATGTCCTATACAAAAAGGTTCATTGTACACTCATATGACGTTCTCTACACACTCTTAACCGCCTCGGTAGCGCAGATGGTAGTTTCCGGGGGTTTCACTTGTCCTGATAAACGAATGCCAGGTAACTCTAAGCACCATGGACCCCGGACTTATTTGAGAATCATTTCACTCATTTCATTGTTCGTACGATATTACTTAACGATGTAAATTATTTAAAAAAATCTACACCTTCTTGAAGAAACTTTTCTTATTCCTCTATACATATTATGTTAATTGAAATAAACGTTTGTAGCAATGCTCTTATTGCTTATTTCTGTACTTATATTACATATTTTAGATTAGATTTTTACTGTGCATATTCCAAAATTTTACAGTTTACAACTTCTGGCTACATTTATTTGTCTTTACGTTGTTGCTACCTTGGCTTGCATGACACCCTGGTCTTCTGCTCTGCCAGGTAGCTCTTAACCTCCATGGCTCCTTGTTACTTAATTAGTCCCATTCTTCCCCCTCATCTTCCTTTTTTATATTCTTTACATTTCTGGCACATTTTTCTTTTACTTTATACAAGAACTCACCAATACTTCTTACCTTCTTTTCCTCCCCGCCCGTTAACATTTTTATAGCTACTATCCTCTTCTCTACTTTCTCCCATTTTCCCTACAAAACCTTTTTTCTCCACATTGCAACCTCCTCGCATTCTGTTACATAGTGTTCTATGCTTTCTTTTCCCCCACACAATTCACAAATTCCCTTTTCCCTACCTCTTATCCCTCTTAGAAATATTGTTCCTGTTCTCATCCAATCTAACCATTCTCTCTCTTGCCTATTGCAGTAATCTACATATGCTTCTAGTCCCCAATTTCGTTTTATTTGCTCGTAAACTTGTAATTATTTCATATTTTCTAGACTTCCCCATATTTCCTGTCTTTCTACATCTTCTATTCTGTTCATTTAACTCTGAATACAGGAATTCAATACTGAAATCTCTTAAGAGCCGGCCGCTATATATATGATGCGTTTAAAATTCGTTCTGTTTGAATGAATAGATGGTTAGGTAGTGTCCTACCAACCCAAGGATGTGAGTTCAAATCTGGCACAGATCGATGGTTTTAAGTGTGCTAGGAAGCGACAACCCTAGGTCAGTATATCTACAGTATATCTGTGGGTCGAAATTCCGGCACATCGACGGTGTTGATGGTATTATGGTAATTGACGTCATTAACAAACAAAATATTTACTTTTCTGATTGACCGGTTCTTAAAGAGGAAAAAAGTAACACCGTTATATTTGAGAAAATTATTAAAATTCAAACTAGTTAAGAATGTACAGAATGATTAATTCCCTAAAAATTAAAACAAAAGAGGTTTCTCAGCTATTCAAAAATAATCATGGATGAAGGGGTCTTCAAAACCTACAATAACAAGCGTGTTAAGCTATACGTTAAATTTTCTATGAAAATATCTTAAGCATGTGCTGTTTAGTCGAAATTATCAACTAGGTTTAGTCAAATACGATTTTGGAAGTTCTTTCTATGGAAAAAAAAAGTGTGGTCAGGCGAATTTTGTTTGAAATATTTCAAGTTAATTTTCGTCTTTCATGATTCCAGTGGCAGACCTAGCTGACCTCTGTTATTTTTTTTTTTTCCTTCACATAATTCACATCTGGTGGTCTCTTTCACGGTAGAAATATCGTCGGCTGTCTGGATAGCCCGCCTCGGTAGCGTAGATGGTAGCGTGTCTGCCTCACGTTCAAGAGGTCCCGAGTTCGAATCTCGGTTAGGGCGAGTTACCTTGGTAAGGTTTTTCCGGGGTTTCCCTTACCCTGATAGGCGAATGTCGGGTAACTCTAAGGTCCATGGACCCCGGACTCATTTGAGCATCATTTCACCCAATTTATTCATCTTCCAATAGGAGTTCACGTTGGAGGACGTAAATTGCACAAACAAAGATGTCTGGATGCTGCATGGCAAGAGGATATGCTCCTGGAAAACAGTTCCTCCTTCGCTAGGACGGCTTCTGGTCTTCGGGCGACCTGGTGGACCGTGTCCAGACAACGGTGGGTGGGACGCCGATTATGCTGGTCTGCCAGAGGGCTTTCAACTGGTTAAGGTTAAGGGATCATGCCCTCTGCACTGCCCTGACTCTTTGGCTCGGCCTCCCTCTGTCTCATCTCGCGTCATCCATCTTCCCGTGATACCTTACTTGGGGGACTAGTTGAAATAAACCACAGGTTTCCGTTCTGAATTCCCTCCAAAGTATTCCTAATCCTAAACACTTTAATCAACACAGAGTTTTTAGAAATAGCTACATTACACATTTCATTATAGACACAAACGTTAGAGCTGGATTCGATATACTAGCCTCATAATTCCAAATCCTTTTTGTAGTCACGAGAAACAAAGGAAACATCAACAGGACTTCAAAAGAATGACAAAGAAACGTACACTCATTTAAATTAATAAAGGACATCTAGGATATGAACAATGGTACAAGGAAGAACATTTAAATAATTTATCCATTTTAAACAGAACTCTCCATAGACTATTTGCAGGAGATTCGGTTATAGTTAGTTTTCTGTAAACCTATTTATAGATATGAATTTTGTCAAATTCCTTAGAGCCTTTTTTGCGGAAATCGAAAACTGAATCGAAAGCTCCATCTATAGCTTAAAGGGTTCACTTGAAAGCTTCATCTTTGGTAGTTACTGAAATTAAATATAAAGTTTGGTATCAACATAACTTTTAAAATGCTTTTCTGGATGACAGTACTCTAAACAAATGTATTTTCTGTTAAATCTCGAAGTCAACTTTTGGGCGAAATGCAGAATTCTCTGCAATGTACGTGGTAGGGAAGTTTCAAAAAAATTTCCGTGAGAGAGAGGGAGAGAGAGAGGGGGGGAGAGAAACATAACTGACAAACAGATCGGTTTTCCTATGACCAACTTCATGCTCGAGCCGGGCACTATTTAAGCATACCAAACCAATAATATTTACTTAAATCCTCAACATCTTCCAATCTGAAACACGAAGATAACAAACAAAATTTCTCCATACAATCTCTGACAATCTATCCATCTCCATACCTCACAAGACAACATTTTTATATTTCCCCAATAATTATTGGGATTTTAATTCAAACAACTTGTACTTATGTTTACATTGAAACAATATTTTTATGTAGCTTTTTAATAGCCTGTGAGCTCAATTTTATTACGAAGCCAGTTTGTAGCACATTCAATGAGAGAGAGAAAGAAAAAGAAAGAAGGAAGGAGGGGAGGAAGGAAGGAGGGAAGTAAGGAAAGATTAAAGGGAGGAAGGGAGGAAGGGAGGGAAATGAGAAAGGGAGGGAGGGAGGGAGGAAGGAGATGTACCTACTATGTACAGATTAAATTTCATTACAGAATATGATATCTATTTATTTAGTTGAATTTTTCTTATTTTCTCTATTGCATCTGTTTTTCCCTGGTACGACACATTACATCCTAAATACTTGAAATGTGATATCTGATCTGTTATCACATGACCTATACTATTTTCTATCTAACTATGTAGGCTCATTCCTCTTAAAGACACAGTTTTGGATTTATTTGCTGATATTTTCATACCATATTCATTATGAATTTTATTTAACTGTGCAGTATTTTCTGCAAATCAACTTCATTTGTGGCCACTAGTATCCCATCATCTGCGTACAACATGTTTTCAGTTTAATTTCTGATACATTTATCCCTCATTAACTTTAATGAAGAAATTATAAAATATACTAAATATGTATTTAAATGTGTTTTGTATATATCTTCACTATACGTTATTTAATATCCGATAGCTTTACAGTAACTCTTTAGACTCGCAAAATGTCAGAATCTCGCTTCAGAAGAACTGTAAGTGTTAAGTTCGTAACAATGATAGAAGGTTTTGCTGCCGGGGTAGAAGAGTTTGACACATATGAAAAGTTGTTTATCATATTCTTCATATGTAAGTTCTCGGTTTTCTAGCGTCTCTAGTCCTTGAAAGCATTCAATTTTTGCAACCAAAACCCAGTTTCTGGAAGTTCTTGCTCCTCGATTATTGCTCCGGTTATTGCCTCTTTGTAGATGCGATCTTAACATCAAAATCAACTAATTTATCTATACATAGATTCGTCACTTAAATATATTAAATACAGCCTTGGAACCTGATTTTTCACTCTTATTCTATTAATAATACAGATATTTCAAATCTGGTGATGTTAAATGTTTTTGATTTAGCTCATCTCAATCTCCAATGTAGGCCAAATGAATTCATTAGATGTCCACCGATTTTCTTTGAGCATAGCTAGAAAAGTATCAATAATAGAGACAATACACTCATCACTAACAGCAGTTGTTTTGGCATACTTCACGAAATCTATTAGCACAAAAAATATTCTTTTAAACTTGTTGTCAATTACAAGTTATTTTATGTGGTATTTCTTCGCCAAATGCATTTCTGAGCTGATCTTAGCACTTTTATCTAGTTAGTCGTTTAAGTCAAAAGTTCCTTTAACTTAAACATTAAGAAGTATCTTGGAGAGAGAAACAGTAGCTGGAGAGGTGTTTGCGTTGTGAATAAAGTGAAGAGGAAAGAGGCAACCTTCTTGGCTGTAACACTACGTAAATTTTATTTAATGTACCACTAAGAAAATAACATGAGTAATGTAGAACATTACAAATGGGAGAATCATAATTCTGAATTTCTTTCAGCATTCAGAACATTTTCCAGAACACACGCTGATTATAGAACAAAGTACAAAGCGATGTTGGAATTAATACGGAGTAATAACAGGTGTTAGCATACTATCCAAGCTCTAACACTGTCAACGATAGACAGTCAAGGTTAAATTTGTGGAAGTCATTTATGAAAGAAAACTTGCAGCTTGCACCTGCATCCTTGGGAAGGAATAAGTAATTCCAGGTGAGAATCTGCATACAATTTATGCTCCCATTTTCTCAACAGGGGATCAAGCTATATCATTTACGGGACAGGTGACCGTAAATCGGTAAGTAGACTGAGGGCTCCATTTCACAGCAGGAAGGGTTATTTTCTTGGACTTTTCGTTAACATATGGGTCTGAAAAGTAAACAGACTGCCGCCTATATGTTTCCATCACTGCAACTGCCACCTGTTACATCCATACTTTTCTTTCTAAAATTCAAACTAATGAAATGAAGTACGCTGTTGGCGAATTGGCAACTTCAGTCCTTCAATTTTATGCGTACTGTTCATTTGTGCCCGTTGGCAGCAGAAAATTAAGCTTTACTAAGGGAAGTTAATATGGGGGTTTGCAGAACATAATATGTGGAATATAGGTTGAAAAACGTTGGAATTCTTTTCGCTGTTGCATTCACATTACTTACTCTATTCTGCTAACACTATTAGGACATTTAAGTCCCCACTGCAGCTTAACCTTCTTCAGCCTTTACCTTCTACTCTTTTTGTCTTCTGTTCCCCATATCCATCCTTCAAATCTAAGCATCTCTAAAGCGTTCCTTCCGTTAGTATTTTCTTAAGTTAAATTTATTTAATGTCGCCTAACAGCTATGGTCTTATGGCGACAACTATAAGATGGTATAACAAATTTTGTACAATTAACATTTTAGGAACTATTAGGTTATGGTACGATATAAACACATAAGTTCACACAAACTATATATTCAACTGAGGAATCGATATTGCACAGCACGATGTTCATACTTTTTATGTATTACTTATTAATTATAGTCATTCTCACTTCACAGTATACACAGAAACCAGCTAACACTGAATAGATTTTCATATTGAAGAAGTTAATTTACAGTTTTTTTTAGAAATAAATACAGTTTTTTTTAATTTTTGTTTTTAATGTACCACTTAAAATTTTCTCTGGGATAAATCATTCCTCCATTCTTAGATCATGTCATTAACTTAGACGTTAATCTTACAGTTTGTATCTTTGTTTTGGGAGACTAAAGTATGATTTATACCTCCTGTTTGTTTTACAGAGCGGAATGGTTCAAGCTATTTCATACCTCAGAAAAAATAAAACAAATAAGGGAAACTTTTATCGGATATTTGTTTTACACAAAGATCAGTCACATGTAATATTCTTAGTCTAGTGTACTAAGCTTCATTTCAATCATAATCATCATCATCATCATCATCACATGGAATGTAAAGAATCTCTCCAAAAATACAATGTGCTAAGATTAACGTCTGTGGCCTGCATTCGGGAGTCCCGGGTTTGCTTCCCGTAGCCGATCTACTAGCCCAATGGGAATTTTCGGGGCTTTCCGTGTCGCCAGTTGAATGCAGGGTTGGTTAATTACATCTCCCGTATTTCCTGTCCCTCCATTTCTTATCCATACCATCTCCCCTCTTGTGGTCTCGTTCAGGGTAGAAGTTCAGTGATGTCTCGGCGGTGCATGCAGGATGATATGCTCTAAGTAAAACTTTCTCCTCCGGTGGGATGGTCTCGGACTCCGATCCCGGTCTGGTGAGGCCGTTTCTGGATCGCAATCGGATGAGCTGCCAATTGTGCTGGCCTGTCAGGGAGTTCCTAACTGGTAAAATGTGGGGACCCTGTCCTCTGCACTGTCTTTGCTCATTGGGACGGCTGCCTCTGTCTACTCTCGCCTCTTCCTTCCTCCCGGGATGCTCCACTTGGGGGCTTAGGTACAATAGATCAAGACTGGTCGCAGTGCCGAATCACTTCCGTACCGCAATCCAATCCAATCCTGTATATTTTACCATACGAGATGGCTTCACAGAAATGTGTGATAGGCCCCGGGTACGATTTTCAACTATTCATTCTTTAGGTTGTTCATGGGTTTTTCACTGGTCGTAGGTGAAGTGGTGCCACATTCACTGCGATTTCGTTTCCATTATTTCTGTTCAATTTTTAGATGTTATTCTGGATTTTATGACGTATAAGAATGCTGAACAGCTACCACGGATGATTGTGTAAAGAAAGGAGTACTCTAGGTGGACATTAAAGTGCTGCTTTGTTGTTCGGTTGTTCATAGCTCTCTCGAGGCTGCTCCAGAATTGGTGTCTTCCAGCCTAGAATTGTAAGCGACTTCAGCACATGGCTACGTGTGCTACCTGCGACCTGTTGGCTCCAATGTTCCTTCATTTCATTTCTGTATACTAGAGGATGTCTCATTATGTACTCCTAATGTGCATGAAGTGCTTCTGCGTTGTATTAACATAAAAGTGCAATACACGTCTTCGTTTCATTTTTATCCCGTCCAAAATAATTTAATTAACAATGGTGTTTTTTTTTCGTGGCAGCTTGTACCTAGATATCACTCGTGTTTAGTAGAAAACTGCTCCGAAGTATTAAAATAAAAATATTATGATGTCATGTTTTCTGGAATTGCTGATTTTATAAGTCATACACACCAAATTTGTATTTAGCCCCAAGTTATATAAACCTCTGGGGTGTGGTCATTTGGTACGACGGCAGTTCTGAAAAAGGGTAATACAATATGTATTGTCACCCGAACGTCGAAACTCCCTATAGACCCGGCCGGCAGTAGGGCCAGACGGGAAGCATTCAGACTACGCCTACCCATTTGTCTCATGTCACTAACTGAAGGGATAATTAGGAAAGCGGTGCGAGCCCTGTACCGTCTCTTTCCCCTCTCACCAGACGTCTCGAAACCTCGGGATAATTGTGCGCGCCGCGAACTTTCCAAAAACGGCGATCTTCCCTATATAAGGCCTGTAGTTGGCGAGTCAGTTCAGTTCTTGTCGAGCAGCCGTGAGGAGCGCCCAGTGAGCGAACGGACTGAAAGACTCTGTACGTGTATCGAAGGAGTGTATGTAACTGCGAGCGCAGAGTGGAACTGTGACGGACGAACTGGTGAATTGTAATTGTGTGTGCTAAGTAATTCTATGTAATTGGCAAGTGTTCCAACTGTAATTCAGTGGAAATAAAGAACATTTTGAGTTTGTGCAATTGGACTTTTAATTCCACGAACCCACAAAGTTACAGTATTATGAAAGAGGAGGAGGGATGTTGCCATAGGATTCAGATCATTCTGTATGCAACATTTAATATATGGTTTAGTTCAGGTCTTGAATTAATGAAATGCAACTATTAAAGCCTCCTTCAAACGCTGAAAATTATCAAAACATTTAATTAGAAGCAGAAAACTAAATAGTATGATATAGTCTCATAAATAAAGTCGGTTTTCTTATTTTGGTGTTTTGAAAATTTAATGGGTTTCTTTGATTTGGCAATGCCCTTTACAGGTGGTCATGGCTAGTGTTGCGTACATTGCGAGCATGTATAGGTCTTCAGTTGCTAGTAATAACAAAATGGACATTACGTAGTTTGAAATTAGTTATATTTAAAATGCTACTGGACACAAGATTATTAAACCATTGCCGCACCTCGAAGAATAAATGAAGTGGAAGGAGAAGGTGTCATTAGCAAGCGTGTGGCCCAACCGTGGTACCAACCTTGCAATAATGGTGACAAAAATATTAAGATCTACCACATTATGGAAGACCTAAAGAATGTAATATTGAGGATACACGACCAGTTTTGCGAGAATATCCGCAATAAAGTACCCGTAGGCTTTCAGAAGAACTTGCACATCAAAGGTCGTCATACATCTCCACATTAAGACACTTGGAAAATCATACAGAAGCTGTAGATCTGTATCTGATGAACTGACACCACCAACAGGCTGAACGTAAAGTGGATATCTGTCCTGATCTTATCCATAATCTCTTGGATGATAGATCTTTCAGGAGAATTGTCCCTTATGATGAAAAATGGATACATTACCAAAAACCTGATGCCTCGAAACAGTGGTTTGAATTTCACTAAGCTGCAAAAGCCATCGTTAAAAGGAATCAGTTCGGTCCCAAAGTAACGTTGTGTGTCTTGTGGAATTTTGAAAGATGTGATTCTCTGGCAATTTGTTCCAAAGGGAAGGACTATTGATGCGAACTCTCAACAACTGGAAGGAGTTCATGGAATTTTGGGATGAAGATACCCAGAATTCCCTACCGAAATAGAGTTATATTAAATCAGAACAATGCAATACTTCATACTGCAGGAACAACCATGGAATAAATTCAGGAATTGGGATAAATCGAACTGCTACCACATCCAGCACACAGCCCTGCTCTTGTATCATCAGATTATCGCCATCTTCTTCGATCCATTGAATATTTTCTACGCGGAAGAACTTTTGGCAACATTGAAGCAGTGCACGTGATCGTCACCGAATTCGTCACATCAAAAACCAGAGACTGGTACCATGGGGGATAATAAACCTCACTGAACGATGGCTCAAGACCATAGAATATAATGGTCACTACTTTGAAAATTAATTAACTGCTTATCAGAAAAAAAAATTCAAATAATTGTTAAACATGACTTATGAAACACCGTGTTCCAGTGATCCCAGTCTCAATTGGGGAACTAATTCAGGAGTGTTTCGCCGTCGATATGAATTTGATTACTGCCTTCGTGTGCAGGGAAACGTGCTAAAGCTTTTAGTTTCCTGCGGTTTTTCATTTTGGTAGAGTGTCTTTTTCAGCTGAGTTTTAAAAGTCCATGGGAGTCAATCTCCAATCTGTAACAGCAATTTAACTAATGAGAAAAAGTAGGCACTAAAGTTAATGAATAGGAACACATTTTGTCTGAGTGACGAAAAGGAATTTTTGCAATGAAGATCTAGAACAGTTCCGGTTGACTCCATCACGCATTATCTTTGTCAAAGGTCCATTAACGTAGGATCGGAGGAAACGTAGGAGTGTAGTAAACATTGGAACAGAGGGCTTGAACAAGCCTGGGGGGGGGGGTGATGTGGATAATCTTTTATTGTGTGTAATTTGCATCCCCCATAGTTAAGTCATATCGGACGATGAATGGAATGGGTGAAGTCGTGCTCAAATGAGCCCAGGGTCCATAGAGCTTAGAATTACCCTAGAAAAAACCTTATCCAGGTAACTCACCCGAGATTCGGGACCTTTTGAACGTGAGGCAGGCACCCTGTCACCACACTACCAAGGCGCGCATGTGATGTGGATGGAATAGCAGCATAAACTATTGGATTTTGCATTGCCACATCATACATTCCAACTTACATTTCGTCATAAAGAAACTATAGCTGACTCTAGCTACCATAGCAACTCTCACATAAAGCTCCGCAGTTACTCTTCAAAGGCCCAGTTTTCATTCGCCTAAAAATGGCAAGTTTCATAACTACCAAATTTCGGGTTCCAAATAGCTAAATTGAGGTAAAATATGTTTTTGTTAGATTTTTTTTAGATTTTATTGTGCATATTCCAAAATTTTACAATTTACAAATTAGGCTACATTTATTTGTCTTTACCTTGTTGCTACCTTAGCTTATATGACACCCTGGTCTTCTGCTCTGCCAGGTAGCTCCACCTCCATGCCTCCTTGTTACTTAATTAGTCCCATTCTTCCCCTCATCTTCCTTTCTTACAGTCTTTACATTTATGGCCCATCTTTCCTTTACTTTCTGCAAGAACTAACCAACACTTCTTATCCTTCTTCCTCCCTGCCCGTTAGAATTTTTATAGCTACTATCCTCTTCTCTATTTTCTCCTATTTTTCCTCCCAAACCTTTTTCTCCACATTGCAACCTCCTCGTATTCTGTTACAAGGTGTTCTATGCTTTGCTTCCCCCCACAAAATTATCAAATTCCCTTGTCCCTACTTCTTATCCCTCTTAGAAATATTGTTCCTGTTCCCATCCAAGCTAACCCTTCACTTTCTTGCCTCTTGCAGTAATCTACATATCCTTCTCGTCCCCAATTTCTTTTTATTTGCTTGTAAAATTGTAAAGATTTCATGTTTTCTAGACTTCCCCATATTTGCTGTTTTTCTCTATCTTCTATTCTGCATTTTACCAATTTACCCACATCGCCTGTATTCCTTCCCTCTAATCTCCATATATCTCCCATTACTGTCCTTTCCATAATTCCTCCTGTCTCTGCCCACCAAATATTTGAGTTCCCTAATCTTTCTTGCTGTCTCATGCATAAATTCATAATTTAGCCTTCTTCTTTGACCAAACACCTATACCAAAATTTTATTGTTCTTTTCATTATTATTTCATTTCTTCTTGTCTTTCCTAATTCCACTAAACCTACTTCCCTAGGTTCTGATCTTGGTAAGCCTAGTAGCTCTTTACAAAACCTTCTCTAGTTTTGGTCCACCGTTTTGCTTACCTCTGTGCCCCCCAAGATCTCCACTGCATACAACATTTTGGATTCAACTAGTGCTTAATACATTCTTTCTATTGGTTTCCGACAAAGGTTATACTTCGTATCCGCTTAGCATATCAGTAAGGAACTTCTGTTTACTTCGGAAAACTCGGCTGAGATCTAGATTCAGCTATGTTCGTATTATGGCATTCATATGATGTTGGAATAACGGTTTACAATACTTTATTTCCATGTTTTAAACTCTATCCTTCTTGTTTGTACTCATCACCATAACATACATATAGACACTTTGTTTCATTGTACAGATTATTGCCTCATGACCCGTATTCAAGCCACTCCCTTATTTGACTTGCATATCATCTTAAACAAACCAACATCAATATCTATTATATTCTCTTTCTTTGAAGGGCTATGTCGTTCTTTCCGTTAATTTGCATATCTATTATAAGTTATAGTTTTCCTTATACAGTAATAAGCCGCACTATTTCTATTTTGGAAGTTTTCCTTTTTAGGAATGTGAGTGAGTTTGTCAGCTGTTTCTCCAGTTCAATTATTTTTTTTTTTTAATTTACGTCCGCCCCAACGTTAAGTTATATCGGACGGTGAATGAATTGGGTGGAGTGATGCTCAAATTAGTCCAGGGTCCATGGAGCTTAGAGTTACCCGACATTCGTCTTGAAGGATAAGGGAAAGCTCCGGAAAAAACCTTATCTAGGTAACTCACCCTGGCCGAGATTCGAACTCGGGATCTCTTGAACGTGAGGCAGACATGCTATCATCTACGCTACCGAGGCGGGCTTGTTTAAGTCCAGCACTGATTTAAATATGCGAGGGCTATTCAATAAAGAACGATCACAATTTTTTTTTTTTTTTTTTTTTTTTTTTTGACAACGTACCTTTACTTGTCCTCATAATTTTGATGGTCCTTCTCAAAATAGTCTCCCCTGAATGCGATGCATTTGTCCCAGCGTTTCTACCAGTCTTCAAAGATATGCTGCAAACCATTTTTAAGAGATCCTTCAAAATGGTCTCCGCAGCATATACCACTGCTTCTGATGATGTATAATGCCTCCCACGAAGGCGTTTCTTTAAGTTAGGGAATAGAAAGTCACATGGGGCTAAATCCGGACTATAGGGGCCTTGAGATATGCACTTCACGTTGATCTTTTCAAGATATTCAGCACAATAAAGTGAAAAGTGATGATCGGATATGGTGATAAGAGAGCCCAAGGGCAAGTTTGTGTCTTCCTTACTGAAGTGCATCCAGAACGAACGATTACTCACTCTACAGTAAGCAAAGTTTTGAAAAAATGTTAATGAAACTGGAAGTATTAGAAATAAGGCACAGTCTGGAAGGCTAAAATGAATAACATGTGGTGATAAAGCCCTTCTTCTTTTAGCTTGTCGTTAGTAGTTACACTTACAGCGGTGTTAGGGCTCTATCCCTTAAGGTCGGATCTGAGGAACCGAAGCTTTGGATCCGATAGAGAACCAGGATGGGTGATCAGCCCTATGCCTGGTGTGAAGGTGTGAGAAGTCGATGATAGTATGAGGTCGAGATGAATGATAGGAAAGATGATCATGGAGCAATTGGTAGAATGCTAGCGGCAGAAGCCTTATTTGTGGCTTCATCCAATTGATGAGACCGGAACATAAAAATCCCCAAATCCTGAAGGAAGATAGTGATTATATTCGATTTAGGAGCACTTCTTCTTCTTCTTCTTATTCTTCTTCTTCTTCTTCTTCTTCTTCTTCTTCTTCTTCTTCTTCTTCAGCACCATCCCATTCTCAGCTAGGGAATGACAGTAGTATTGTGCGTTTATTGCTTCGGAAGAGCCTTTCTTCTTTCAATTGCATTTATTACTCCTTTATTTTAATGATTGTTCCGCAATATAATTCATTGGTTAATACCAGTTGCATTATTAGTTTTCCTTGGTTAAATATTTGCTTTCCTGAATGTACTACCAATTGTAGATTTCCCTTTTCTAAACATCTGGAGCAAAAATATCTGGCACAAAACATACCAATCTCTTATTATTTTAGTTAATTGATGGAAATTAATCACTTCTCCACACTAGCCGTATATAGGCTAAGGTTTTTGATAGAGTCAACAGTTAAGTTAAGTGCAGAGGTTCTACTCCCATTAGTCCTGGACCCGTAGGACCAAGGACACGGGCCTCCTTCTACCCGGGAGCGATGGAAACTCCGGTGCTCTTTCCATAGGGCAATACCTGGAGTCCAAAAAGCCCCCCCCCCCCCCCGCTGAGCACAACGTCAAGACGGGATGGAAGTGGATACGCCACTTAGGCGCGTCAACAACGCAGGGAAGATTACCGATAACCTCGGTGGGGCCGAAGGTGATCTTGATAGAGTCAACATGAAAAATTCAATGCCATGGCCGGGATTTGAAATACGGATCTCCTGGTTTCCGTCCAGTCGCTCTTAACCTTTGAGCCACCATGGCCAACGTGCCGTCCTGACATTAAATTCTCCAGTTGACTCATATATTTCCCCGGTGGACCACTAGGGGCTCTCGCATCCGAGATACACCGTTTGTGGCGACTTACTATCCTAAGTACTTAAGTCCCAGGCTACATCATTTAACTCTATCAAAAACCTTAGCCTATATACGGCTAGTGTGGAGAAATGATTAATTTCCATCAATTAACTAAAATAATAAGAGTTAAATGATGAAGCCTGGGACTTAAGTACTTACGATAGTAAGTCGCCACAAACGATGTATCTCGGATGCGAGAGCCCCTAGTGGTTTACCGGGGAAATATATGAGTCAAATGTCAAATGTCAGGATGGCAAGTTCGCCATGGTGGCTCAAAGGTTAAGGGCGACTGGACGGAAACCAGGAGATCCGTGGTTCAAATCCCGGCCATGGCATTGAATTTTTCATGTTGACTCTATCTATATCAATCTCTCTTTGTGAATTTTGTAATTTTCAATTTAAATATTATTCATAAATTCTGAACTTCAATATATTTTATTTGTGGATGCTCTGCTCAACTCGATTTGTTTGCGATTTTTGTTAATCTTAACTTATAAACGTTACTCTTCCATCATATATCTGTAAAAGTGTTTGTCCGAGAGATATTTCATCATATTATTTCAGTTATATTCAATTTCTGTTTCTTCAAGCTTTATCCAAATTAAAGCGCTTAATAACGATAAGCGATGCATTATCGTAAGGCAAGCTTTTGGAAAATAGTCTCTTTAGCATTACTACGGTGGTGTAAGAGAGCTCAAGTTCGGTTCTCGAAATCGACTAGGGATCTTTATCTTACTGATAGATCTCTTACGAGTTGTAACATTCCCTTGATGTTCAGCTACGGTCTCAGAAGGCATTCCAAAACAATCGGGAGAGGCTGTATGCTGACCACACGTCATTCTTACATTGCACTCTGCCCGTGATATCCTGTGTGAATTGAATCGGAGGATATAAGCCCATGCAGTAGGTCTTGACCTAGAGTTTTAATAAGAACCCAGTTGTTAGATATTTATGATATATTAAATGACAATGAAGCTAGCTCTACTAAAGCCACAAGCTGCATTGTTTTGTGGAATGAGAAAAGAATGGCTACTTAGCGATAAATGGTGAGCTGCAAATGCTAATATTTTACGACGAGTGATTCGATCACTTAGACTTAAACTCATTAAACTCACTTAGATTTAATACTGTTGCTCCAATAAATCCTATTTCGCACCTAGGACAGAACGCAATACCTACTGGCGTATGAAGACTAGACAAATTTCAATGCAAACACAAAAACAGCCTTCATAACAGACTGTTCACACACTTTAAGAGAATGGCGGAATTCAATAACTTTATGAATAATTTCTTCTCAGTGGTCAGCCAGGTAAACGCTAAATTGCTGTCCAAACTTTCGACGACGCACTCTGTCGCCATCATCAGTTCCCTGATGTGGCACTCACGGCTGATCTCCCGAGAAGAAATTATTCATAATTAACGCCGGGAAAGCTTCAAGTCTTTCATTAACTTTAGTATATTAGCACCCAATTATCGGAGGGCATGACCGACTGGCAGCTGGGTGGGTGACAGGAGGTATTTAGAGCACGCCTGCCCATTTATCTTGTGGCGTTCACTGAGGGGATGGTTGGAAGAGCATCACTAGCCACAGTACCGTCTCTCCCCCCCCCCCCTGACGTCTGGAACAATCGGAATGATGTTCCGAGCCGAGAAGCTTCCAGAAACAGCGATCTGCCTTGCTGCAGTGGACGAGTCAGTCAGTTCTTGGCGAACAGCCGTGAAGAGTGCAGTGCTAGCGAACGGACTGGAAGACTGCATACGTGTATCAGAGGAGTTTTTAGTCAGTTCTAGAGAGAGTTGTACGTAATTGAGTGTTGCGGAAATGGAGTGAAGCGTAATTGCGTGTGATACGTGATCCTGCTGTGATTTATAAGTGAACCAACTGTAATTCGGTGGAAATACAGAAGATTTTGAGTTTGTGCAACTGGACTTTCAATTTCAGGAACAATATTGTCACAATATTGTGTGTTGATATTTGATATATCTAGTGTTCTATCATGTTAAAATGTTTTTAGTGATTGTTCTCAAATTGTTGTGCTTACTTCAATATTTTCCATTATTAATAATGGTTATATTGTTTCCTATTTTTAGCTTGTAATGCATTTGCCTACCCGTTATAAGTTTGAAGCATCCCTTTCCTCCAAACTACTTATAAAATGGCAATATGCTAAAAATGTTGCTTAAACTTAATTTTCCATGTCTCAAAGTGTGTTTTTTTTTTTTTTTTTTTTTTTTTTTTGAAAGTCAGAGGAATGGTTCGTCAGTCATGTTTCTCTTTACAGGCATTTACTTTGCAGTAATAAAATACTGCATTTCTGGAAGGAGTGGTACTAGATACACGTCTAATAGGGCCATTTTATTAGTTTTTAGAATACTAGAATACGCCTCTATATTTTATGATGGGTGTGGAATCAATACACACAAGGAATAAACAATCAGGTATAATTTTATATCTCTTTGGTATTATGTTTCAAATAATCTTGAAACAAAGGAATTGTCAGTATGGAAGAAATGCTGCTATCCTCTGTAATTTGCTACTAAACCATCTTGTGTATTCAATAACTGAGCCAGTGCATAACTACGTCTTAACTTTGTTAAGCAAAAACACACATGAACCGGTTCTAAAAGCAAATATTGTTGAGTTATGATCCTATGTTCTGATTGATGATACAGTGTGGTGAACATAAAATGGAGGAAGTGGGAAGCAGAAACACGTGTTAAAAATATAAACGTGCGGATCTAATAGACAGTTATTCATGCATTGCAGTAAACAACACTCGAATAGGGAAGAGGAAAATTATAGAAAGAAAGAAAAATTAATGGGAATACAGATGCTGCAGCTTAAGAATAAAAAATAGAAAGGTAATATATATTGCTGTTGGTTTACAAAAGAAAAGAAATAAAAAATCCATGGCCACTTCCGTTTAGCACAGGTGGATTATTGCGGTAAAAACAAGCAAAGGATGGAGATTAATCTGTTAGATAGAGGTGGTCATGTGCATGCAGATTCGCATCTCGTTTATCATTTGTATTACAACAATCGAATGAATTAACAGCTAATGTTAAAAGATGTATTGAATAAATCGGCAAAATGCGATTTGTCATATAGCTTCACCTTCTCTATTAGGATAGTAAATAGGAGAGGTATAGCATTTTATCTAGATATTCGATATCGAATTTTCACCGGAGGTGCATGTTTTGTGACCCCCTAGGAAAAGGTGTGCGTACGTACGTGCGTACCTGTGTGAGTGTGAGTGCGAATGTGAGTGTGAGTGTATTTGTGTGTTTGTGTATGTCCATCCATGTGTCAGTGAAGAGTCCAATTAAAAACCAAAACGCCGGTTGTTTAATTTACATTGGTATTTAAGTTCAGCATCTTCAGAGGTTCTTTAAAAACATTCCCATATCATAGACTACCCTCTTCTTGAATCACTTTGGCAATTTTGTTACAAATGTTTATCTTGAATATTTGTGAAATATCTTCAGAAATCATCATTCTGGCTGACTTTTGCATAACTCGTAAATCGTAAGAAAGCGAAAAAACTTGGTAAACAAAAAATCTAAAGCTTGTTAAAACATACAATTAATATTTAATGCATTTTTGTGACCTGAAAGAGATTTAAAAATTTTGGTTCGTAAGTTCCAAGTGGTCGCCAATAGATACAATTATAAAATTTCGTAAGTAAATTAAAAGCAATGGCATTTACAGGTAAATATAGCATAAGAACTAAAATGGTTTTGGAAAATAAAATAGTAGAACAAGTAACACACTTCAAGTATTTAGGATGCGATATTATAAAGAAATATTGTAATTTACGTCCTCCAACGTTAAGTCATATCGGATGATGAATGGAATGGGTGAAATGATGCTAAAATGAGTCCGGGGTCCATGGAGCTTAGAGTTATCCGACATTGGTCTTTCAGGATAAGGGAAAACCCCTGAAAACACCTTATACAGGTAACTCGCCCTGACCGAGATTCGAACTCGGAACCTCTTGAGCGTGAGGCAGACATGCTACCATCTACGCTACCGAGGCGGGTATATATATATTATACCAGGCTATATGTGGAACCCATTAGAGGAATTTAAGGTCGAAAGAAAAAGGGATTCAAACTTAAATTATATAAAACATTGGCTTCTCCTTCTTTGCTGTATGGAAGCGGAAGTTCAATAATCAAATCAAAGGATAACAGCAGAATACAAGCAGCGGAACTCGTATTTGTGCGGAATGTGAAAGGATGCACAAGAGCTGATAGAGTATGAAATAGTAAATATATGAAGAATTAAAGATATATAAATTAGAAGACAAAATGAAAAAAAAAGAACAACAGATGGACAAAACACTTAATGGGGATGAGTGAAGAAAAGATACCTAGGAGGATCTTTGTATATAACCCAAAAGGTATAGAGACGTTGGCCAACCTCACAGAAGATGGACTCCACTGATGAATTCCCCGTAACGGACTGCATAGCCTACATTATGTAGGAGGAGGAGGAGGAGGAGGAGGAGGAGGAGGAGGAGGAGGAGCAGCAGGAGGATAATTTATATGGAGTGAACCATTTCGCAGGTATTCCTTCTCATTTATCTGAATTTCCCAATATTTATACTATCTACCTCAGAGGAACAGAGCTTCGAAGGTTATGACGTATCTCAGCTGGAAGCATGTCCTGCAGTGCGTGTGACGTCAGTCAAGAGCTGTGTATTACCATGTTGCCTATATTAATGGGGCAGCGGGTACAGAATCTAGGTTACATCCTGACATTGATAAACTAGTTAAAGAAAAACGAAACAGAAAGTGTCGGAAAATGTTCACCTAAATTTTTTCTGAATTGGTCTCCTCTAATTTGCAGAGAAAATTACTTTATGTTTTATTCTATTTACTTTATAATGTGCCTGTCCTTTAGATAAACTTGAGCTTAAAGTTTTATATATTTCCTCATAGCACAGAGCCAAAATGTAATTGTTTATAAACTGTGAACAATTGTGTAATTAAAGCAGTCAGCATTAATATTACAACGCCCAAGATGTAAGTGTACATATAATTAACACCACATACGTTTCCTGTCTTTCCTACCCGCACACATCAAACTATTCCTTACCCCTTGACAGCAGTAATCAGCGTGGTGACGTCAAACGCTAACCTGCATTTCGTTTGGGAGCATACTTTGCTGTGAGAGCTGGCGCGAGGCTAACGAAAGAGACAGGCTATGGTGCGTTTGAATCAGCTGATAACAGCAGTTCTAACCTGTACAGTATAGGCTTTGAACTGTATGTCGTTCGTGTGGTCTGTGTGATATTATGTTTGTTTTACTTTTTTAACTAGTGAAATTAATAGCATTTAGTGGTTCAGGTTAGTGAAAAAGTGTTATATTATCATGTAGTTAACACATACTCCAGTTTGTTCGTAAATTTTATGTATTTAGTAGTGTTTTCAAGTAGGCTGTAAGTTAACCTCTGGGAACGTTCTAACGGCTTCGATGCCATATTGCATCTTCTCATTTGAATCTAGATTGAAGCATTTATTTTAGTAAATTCTGCTTATTCTTTTATTATACGTGTGATATTACATAGTTCTATCTTTGTTTAAACGTACAGAAAAATTATCTCCATTATTAAACAAAATAATAACTTCTGTGTTCAACCACATGGTGGATACAAGTTAATGTTACTATTACTATTATTTTCCTTTTTAGGTACTCAGAGTTGTAAAAGATGCCTCGACGTTGTAGTGTCTTTGGGTGTAGATCAAATTATGACACAGAAAGTGAAAAAACTACAACATTTTCAGTACCAAAAGACGAAAATCTTCGTAAGATCTGGCTACGGCATATTCCGACGGATTTTTCAAAATTAAAAAATCCTTTTGTGTGCATAAAGCATTTTGAGGAGTCGTGTGTAATAAGAATAGACAGGATTTCTACTTCAAAGGGAGAGTTGATAGAATATGAAAGACAAATCCCTATACTCACAGAAAATGCTGTACCAACAATATTTCCTAATACACCCTCTTACTGTTCTAAAACGATTCCCAAAATAAAACGTCTTGCTGATAAAGAAGACGAAAATTTGGTCCAGGCATTTCGAGACAGTATTCAATCAAATAAACAGCATGTGGAAAGGGATTTAATAAAAAATGTAGATAGCATTATTTCTTTTGTAGATATAAGAAAACTCAATTCCAGTAAGGCTAATTGGACAGTAATTAAGGACGAGGGAACAATTTATATTTGTTTAATGGGTATAAACAATGGCACACCTTGTGTCATTTCTTTTATAACAGTCAAAGATGATTTAACTTATACTGTTGTATTGGACAACGTTTGCATCAATGCTTCTAGTACTAATAATGTGAAAAAATTGAATTCATTAAATGTTTTGGATAGTATTATGGCACAAATTGAAAATGGTGAAATATTACCCACAGTTAGAGATAAAATAGAATCTGCTATCCAGCTGCTACAGTCTCTACCATACCATGATGAGAATGAGCATATGAAGTTTTATTGTAGAGCAATTAAATCTGTCACAGACTCCAAAGAATAACAGGCGTTATGGCAACAAATGCATGATTCTTGCTTCCACTCTGTATGTCCATTCATCATCTGCCTACAATGCACTAAGAAAATGCGATATGTTGATTTTGCCACACCCACGTACACTGCAGAAACAAATTTCATTCTATGAATTGTCCTTGGAAAGTAGTTCTTACTTGGAAAACAGATTTAAACATTTAAAAAGTCATGAACACTTAGTATCTCTCGTGATGGATGAAATATATATTCAGCCACAACTGTCATTTAAAGGAGGTGCTATTTATGGCAGTAGTGCAACTGATCCTCAGAAATGTGCAAAAACTGCTCAAGTCTTCATGATATCCTCACTACTTACTAAATATGTTGATGTCGTTTCCATTATACCAGTTATCAATTTAACAAGTGAACAGCTGAAGACATACATTATAGAAGTTCTGGGTATGTTGGAAAGAATTGGTTTTACAGTTATTAGTTTAATTGCAGACAATAATATTGTGAACAGAAAAGCATATGAACTTATGACCCCAAATAAAATTTTGCAGCCTAGCATTACTCACCCACTAGACTCATCAAGAAGGCTTTTCTTTATATTTGACACCGTCCACATTTTAAAATGTATCAGAAATAATTGGGAGACCAAAAGAAATGCAAATAAGACCTTATATTTTCCTGATTTCAATCATCACTCCAATATACTTTCAGCTCAATACAGGCACTTAGAGTTGATGTATGAAAAAGAAAAGAAAAACCTAGTTAAGTATGGGCACACACTTTCCACCAAATTGTTATATCCATCGTCAATTCAGAAGCAGAATGTGAGCTTGGCATTGAAAATTTTCAATCACAATAACATTGTGGCCTTGAAACATGTCACAAAAGATCTTGGTGTTTCTGAAAATATTGATGAGACTGCAAATTTCTTAAATATCATTGTTAACTGGTGGAAAATAGTTAATGTTAAAAGTGTGTTCGAAGGGAAACGATTCAATGATCCATACAGAGAGACCATTAAAAGCCAAAGAGATATGCAATTTGAATTTCTAAGTAAAATGTGTCATTGGCTAAAAATTTGGAGGGTGTCTGTTCCATCAGTAAATGCTTTAACTCCGCAGACATTTCAGTCCTTGATTACTACGCTGGAATCTTTCCTGGAAATCATTCCATATCTATTTGAGAAATACAACATAGATTACATTTTGCTAAGCAAATTTCAGAGTGATAATTTGGAGGATCGTTTTGGATCATACAGACAGCTAAGTGGTGCAAATTACTATATAACTTACTTACAGGTATTGGAAAATGAGAGGAAATTAAGATTTAAAAATACTGTGTTGTTTGCTGCTCATAATGGTAGTGTAAATTTGAAAGAACTGTTACCTACCCAACAAAATTATGATAATGATATTGACCTGAATGGTTTTTCTGATATTTTGGATGAAGAGTTTGAAATGCAAGCAATTCCTAATGATACAGTGCCAATACTGACATATTTGGGGGGATTTGCATCTAGACAAGTGCTACGTAAATCTAAGTGTAATATATGCAGTTCATGGCTCCAATTAAATAAACAAGTGGAAGTGGATTCTTCATATGACTTTGTAAAGGACTTGGACAGAGGAAAATTAACATTACCCACAGACAAAGTGGTATTCACTGTTGGTTTGGCATGGCATACAATGTCATTATTAGCAAGAGACTCTCAAAATTTCTTAACCTCTGGGAAGCAGCTCTCTGTAGTTCAGAAAATTTGTAAAATTAAACTTCTGAGATCAGATGTACACAATACTGGTACTGAATGTAAATGTTTACATAAGAAGACCCTATTTGAGAAACTGGATAGTGTTGCTCTTTGTGTTAACAAAATATTGATTAGTAATTTTGTGAAAATGACCAATGAGAAATCTTGTGATTCAGACACTACAAGAAAAGTGAAAAAACTGAAAACATAAATTTTGGCATTATTTGTGATCATAAGACTTCTTCCATAAACTGTTTTGATGGATTACATTACATTCTGTACTTTGTATATACTCAGTGTATATATCAGTGTTAAACCTGTGGATTTATCACTAACATCTGTAAAAATAATTATGCTAAAGTATGGAGTTTGACAGAATACAAGGATCACCTCATACGTTTGGTACGTATAAATATCTCCATAGTGGTGTAATTGCATGTAACTCTCATTTGTTTATTTAATTACCTCACCTTTTTTTCTAGGTATTATCCTAACATTTTACATTCATAGTTCCTGATTCGATAAGCAATTAAACTGAAATTATTGTGCGAGAAATATAAGTAATTTTTTTAGGAAAAAGGGATTCAAAATGTCTTCTGAAAACTTTATTTGAAAGTGAGCGATATACTGTATCTTATCATTTATACATTATTTCTTTATTCTTTAAAGTATTATGTTTATAGATCTAAAAAGTATAATAACATAAGTGGTATATATTATAAATACGTAAGTAATTATAAGAAACGTAATATAGCTTAGTAGTACGAGCATACCAAAAATCAGTTCCGAGACATAAAATCCCTTCTAATATAATATTGCTTGTATAATTATGTTAATTAAAGTATAATTGTCTAGAATGATGAACATATGTGAAATACTGTTTATTCATAATCATTCAGTTCACTAACAAAACAATGTAACTTCTGCGCTACGCTGTCCACTCTCTCAGACTGCCTGTGTGACGTCACACGAAAGTTTTCCTGTCGCGCCGAAGCCTATCTCTTTCGTTAGCCTCGAGCTGGCGGAGCTGACGTCACACCGTCACTATCTCTCTTCCCGTGGTCTACTTATCACACCAAGGCCAGCTAGAGGAACGTATAGCGTAATCAGTTTGGCTGTCTCCACGGTGTTTATGCTCGCCTTTCCAGTTTGGCAAGGATGCTAGATTCGTTTAAAAAAAGGCCGGTATTGTCACATAACTCCTTCATGCATAATACCTTTCACTACCGTTGTGCAACAATCATTAGATCTGGCAGCATGAGTGATTCATATGCACTCTCACACACTCATTTCCTAGAAAACAGATCCCCTAACAGAGCAGATAACTAGTTCAAACCCCTCTCCCCCTCATTCGTCTCTTGTCTTCTTGTGGTCATTAGACAGTACTTCTATCTTCTCAAATGACTTGTCGTAATTCATTTATCTACTGGCCATGCGAAAAGTGACATTTCATTAGCCGTTATTTAGCGATCAGCTTTTACAGACCTGACAACCGTTTTAAGCCTGCTGCATTCACATATTCCTGTTGCACATACAACAATATTTTAGCAATTAGATCATTTCTGCGAATGATGGGTATATATTGATTTGCGTTTCTAAGAACACTTTATACAACGGCAGAGAATGTTACATGTGTGTTATACATCAGTATTTCTAGGTTTAATGAGGATTTAATTAGCTTTCACTACGGAATATAGGGATGCATGTAATTATTTGTACTCCGAAAAGAAATTTCAATATTTAAGATTATATTTTGATCTCTAAAATACAAAAGGTTTAATGTTCCAAGTTAACACCAGATATAGTTGAAAGTTACCTGCTTAACCCTGAATACTTACTATTTATTCAAATGGATTTTCTATTTACTTTTATCGTAGCATACCTTCCAAAAGTGATACGGCATTGCAATTTGTCTATTTCTTTGTTCCAATGTAGCAGTTGTTGAAACTTTTGTAATTTACGTGACAATTTTCTCACACAGGAGAAGGCTTTCATAAATAATTATGAATGGAAACTTTAACACCATGTTCTAAGGGAAATTGCACTTCAAGCTCATTAGGCCACCGACAGAAATGCTCCAATGGTCGCTAAGAAGCTCCCCAAATCAAAATCCAACAGTTGACATGAGTTGATGTTCAGAAGTTCCTAAAGAAATGAATTCTAGATAGATATTGATAATAAATAGAACGTGCAGCTTGGTTATATTGATTTTCTACTTTTGTGCATAGTAGTCCAAACATACTAATAATTGTTCGGTAGGTCGCGTAAATAACTTTTAAGACACGTAACAAAACTCCTAAAATAAAGTAAATTACTCACGTACATTCATAAATCAACTAAGGGAATGTTGTAAATGCATCCTTTCGTTGTTCAAACATTTGTGGCACCTGCTTAGGAAATCGTCCATTACACTCCGAACTTTCTTTAGAGGAATTGCAACATAACATACGCGACAAACCGTACTATATTTATTGTGGACTTCCTGTCGCGCACTGCCGACATAGCAGCGAGTCTACCCGCCCTGCTGTACTTCGCGAATCCGGTCCTACCATAGATTGTTCATCTCGAAGAGGTCTTTGTATAGCAGCACAAGCTTTTATCCTTGGCTCTGCCTCAATGCTGTATTACTTGGAATTGGGTTATCAACTGTTTTAATCCACTAGCTATCACTACAGTGAAGATGCATTGGAAAATATATCTATAGTTAGATTCAACATTTCGATAAAATTTAATTGCTCTTCCCAACGAAATGTCACGATTCAGTTCCATTGTTGCTTTTCTTTTAGGAATGATACAATTGGATAACATTACAGTAACGCATTTAGTACTCTACATTATTTTACATTGAATGTTATTAGCGAACGCGATTTCAGCTAAACTAAAAGTCAAACCATAATGTCATACGACTAAAAAGCAATATCTCAATAGTTGATGTCAGTATCACTATTTACTATTTTCCTAAATGGAATGAATGATAAGGGCGTCCGTTGTAAGAAGTTAATTAATTCCTTTAATTCCTAGGTGGGACATGGACCCCACGAAATTTCTCCAGCATGTTCTATCTGCCCCCAATGCTTTCACCTCCCTGCATGTCTTATTAATTCCAGCGATTTCCCTTTCTATAGTTCTCTTAAAGGTAATCCTCTGTCTGCCTAGCCTGCGACTACTTCGAGGATTCCAACTCAATGCCTGCCTTGTGATGCTTTCTTGTGGTCTTCTCAGGGTATGCCCAATCCATCTGCATTTTATTCTCATTATCTGTTCCTATATGGGAGTTTGACTTGTGGCGTCCCAATGGTCTTTGTTTGAGATAGTCTTTGGCCACCATATTCTCATAATGTACCTTAAATAACGAATTGTAAAAGTATGAAACTTTGTCGTAATGTCTTTGGTCACTTTCCAGGTCTCACTTCCATACAGTAACATAGATTTAACATTTGAGTTGAATGTCGATAGCTTTATTGTAAGAAGAGAGACCCAAAAATATCCTAACTGGCTGCTAAGTTACCCAGAAATAGAAATTGCAATGGATTGGGTCGGGGAACCGAGGGGCCACAAATCTCTACTGATGATTCCGCCCTGAAAAACATTTTCAATTGTTGCATGACCTGTTGCAGAGTCTTGTTGAAAAAGGAAAAATCACGCTCCCTGTCTGTTAATTCTCTAAAAGTGGGTGGGAAATGTATTTACGGGCGTCAACTGTTGACTCGAAAAAAATGACCTATAATTCTTTCTCCGCTAATAGAGAAATTCCAGCACTTCTCAACATGAACTATGGCGAGTGCGGATAGTTGCCAAACATGTATGCACCATGGCGGTAACCAGTTTTAGCATCTCTTCTAATAACATGGGTAAGTAAGGTCTTTGATTGCAGTTTTAAAAATATTGCATTGTTTCATCGGCGCATTTACATGGTAGTGTCAGATGGCAACGAGCGTGTAGGGCATGGGCAGGCAAAGAAACTGTACACCCGGTTGAGTTGCTTTTGGGTCTATCGATATCTCAGTTAAATTTTATCATACTTCAACCTGTGCATTTAATCTCTGTTTTTTATTTTAAAGAGCGGTATGATATGTATAACGATGGTGGCTGCTCTTTTGATAGCAACGTTGAACATGTTAGGGATATTAAAGCGTGGATATGAACGCTCGGAAATTGTATCTGGACAGTTACATGTGTTAGGTACCTGTAACATTATATGTTAATACTAACCTCTGCTTTGAAATAAAACTATACCTGGAGAGTGTACCGCAATTTTCTATACGAGAATTTCACGTTTTCAGTCACTGAGCCTAGATTCAATCTGCCTGGCACTTTTCCAGAGACATAAACGCCTTTTCCGGAGTAGTTGCCTAGCAAGTAAGGTGATCACCATTTCTGAGACGATGGTTTATGGCATATATATATATATATATATATATATATATATATATATATATATATATATATATATATATCGTCCCTGTTTCTCAACATTGTATAGATTGACAAAAGGTACAATTAGCATACTCATTTCGTTGTTATTTAAGCTAGTCAAGTTATTGTGAACTATTAATGTTATTTATTAGTACCCTTTGGATTTAATCCCTTGCTTTCCAGGCAACTTCTCTGACACACGTTTAGTACGTCACATCCTTCCACTTATGGCTAACATTTGCATTAACATGTTTCCACAAAATAATGATATTATGGCACTCTTGTCTTAAGGCGACATATTAACACTTTTCAGAAAGGTGTTAATACTCCAGGACAGGAAAATTAAAAATATCTTTTGCTCTTTATATTTTGGATCCTTTAGCGGCGTCTTTCAGAAAAACTCCATTACTTTTGTTGAAGTAATGATGTTTTAGTCATTCTTAATTGAGACACAAGATCATATTTTTTGGCCAGACATAACTAATTTTAAAGAGCTATGAACCGTAAATCGTAGTTCCAGATGCCAGAATTAATAAAATTACGAGGCATGTTTTTGAGTCAGTACCGTTTTTTAATTTAAAAAAAAAAACGTACATAGATATCGCAATAATTTTATTTTTGCATGAAAGTCTGTTCCTTAATCTACTTTTCTACATAATTTCAGTGAATATTGAGGCACTTGTCATAACGTGGCACCAGTTTTTGAGTACCCTCCTCATAAAATTCTGCCGTCTGCCGCCTGACGTGTTAACCACTGTATCACAACTGTTTTGACTTCGTTATCGTCTTGAAGACGCTGACCTCCCAGATGTTCATTCAAGTGCAGGAACAAATGGTAGTTGCTGGGCGCTAGTTCAGGGCTGTATGGAGGATGATCTAGAGTTTCCCATTGAAAAGATTTGATGAGATCTTTGGTCCGATTAGCCACACATTGACGGGCATTTTCATGCAGCAAAACGATACCCTTTCTCAACTTGCCACTTCTTTTGTTCTGGATTGCACGACGCAGATTGTTCAATGTCTCACAATAAGACGCTGCATTGCTTGTCTCATTACCAGGCAGAAACTCCACTAGCAATACTCCTTTTCTGTCCCAAAAAACTGTGCACATAATTTTTCGGGCAGAAATTGTTTGCTTAAACTTCACTTTTGTGGGTGATGATGAGTGTCGCCATTCCATGGATTGTTGTTTCGATTCTGGTGTGACGTAGGCCACCCATGTTTCGTCACCAGTAACAATTTGGTCTAAAAATCTTCAACGTCATTGTGGTACCGCTCAAGGAAAGTCAATGCACTGCCTAAACGTTGGGTTTTGTGCAAATCCGTCAACATTTTCGGAACCCAACGTGAACACATTTTCCGGTACTTCAAGTTCTCGGTCCCAATGCGATACAAAACACTACCAGAATATTGACGAAAATAGTCGCACAATGATGAAATTGTAAAGCGTCTGTTTTCTCTCACCTGTTCGTCCACATTCTGCACCAAATCTACAGTAACGACCGAAGGACGCCCACTCCGTTTTTCATCATGCACATTTGTGTGGCCATCTTTAAATGCTCTCACCCATTTCCTTACCATTTCTTCACTCATGTTTTGTCCGTAAACCCTACAGATCTCACGATGAATATCGATCGGTTTTAAGCCATTAGCACTAAGAAATCGTATAACAGCCCGTAATTCACAATCAGCGGGACTCACGATTGTCAAGGCATCTTAAACACTCAGTAACCAAAGTATACAATGAAGAATGAGACTGTAATGGCGTCAGGGCATAGACAAGAGATGTAGGTTCCGCATGCGCGGAACACCGACCGTAGCGCTGCGATTGCGGAATCGCCAAACGGTACTGACTTAAAAAAAAAAAAAAAAAAAAAAAAAAAAAAAATGCCTCGTAATTTTGTTATTTGCTCCATTTATTTTTTCCTTTAACTCCAATGGTCATATCGGCGGCCGATCTTCTTTGGAATATATCGAAGGTGTTAACTGTATTCGTTGGGTTTTAATCATCAGATACACACACATTCGCACTCATACTTCCAGATTCTGGGGAAGATGAGGAATTATGTTGGTCGGAGAAAAATCGTCACCCCCACCGCCGGGATTCGAACCCGGGACCCCTAGCCCGGCAGGCAGGTGCTGCACTGACTGAGCTACGGGACCAGTCAAAATTACTCCTGATTAATGCAGAACCACCATAAATAGGTCTTCGAACTGGAGTGATACATCTGTTATTTATTAGTGTGAACGTCTGAAAATGTTCAAGAACCTGTCGAAGCTAGTAAGCATAAGTCAGGATACGCCAAAAGAATTGAAGTAAGGACTGCTGATGCGAAAGTGTTTTAGTCACTGTGAAGTGACGTAGAAAGCGGGACATGCGATGCATTTCAACTAGCAGGGCCTCACTCTTAGCAGCTCTACGTTTAATTGCTGTAACATATATACCATGTTAAGGATAATTATTAATGAATTTTTCATAGTCACTTTTTAAATGTTTTAATGTAAAAAATCCTCAAACAATGTAGATCATTATCCAGCTTTTGTTTTGCTTTTCTGCCCATTTAAATTCCCAAACCTAATCTTTAATGAGGTACACAGTTGTGTACATATAAGGTGTGAAGTTTTAAAACTGGTTTCATTTGAATTTCGTTTCGTTGCTTTTTACTGCTTTAAAATATTCATGGAGAATCAATTGTTATTCATTTTGTGTCATATATTTAGTTGTTTTTAAAATGAACGAAAGGAAGAAAAGACAAGTTGCTTGATTTTACGTATAAATTAGGATACCTGGTATTTTACTTCTTATACGTAATTGGTTATATAGAAAATTAAGGTATTACTTTAACATTTTTTACAAAACAACTTACACTATAGAGAAGCTTTATTTTAAAACTTTACCATAGAAAAGCACATTTGAGAAATCATTTGCAATATCTAAAGGTTTAAAGTTGTCAAATTTTTATATAGCACGAGATCTAACTTGACACTTTTTGCACTGTCCTTATCTAGCACGGGAGCTGGGTTTCTTTCCTCAGTCCCTTTTAAAGCCCTATTCTATTCCCTAATAACCTACTGCACTAGCAGGTATCAGTGGTGTTGCAACCCTTGCAAGTGAAGTATCGGTTGTTAATGTGTTGGAAACGTGGAAAATGTTTTTAGAAGTTGAAAATATTTTGAATATTTTAAACTACCGCTGGGAATAGTAAAAATGTCTGCGTTAGTTCTAGGAGACATGGGAAGAAAGGGGAAAGCTGTAAGATCAAATGGTAGGGAAATTGTGATTAAGGTCCATTCATTTTTTAACAGATGAATACGAGACCCTAAAATGCGGAAAGACAACTATATCTGTGTCGAGCATAATTCAAAGAACTGCTACACCTACAGGTGTTTTATCTCGTACTGTGAAAGGAATACTTAAAGAATAAAATGAACTGCAATTAAATGGTAATTTTATAGAGACTCCTGGTAAAAAACGTCCGAATGCAAAACCTACAAAAACAGCAATTGACTCTTTCTGTGCCGCTGAAATAAGACAATCTATTTATTCACTCTATCCTACTGATTTTCTTCCCAGCTTGGAAGATATAAATAAAGTTCTAAAAGAAAAAAAAACTGTTCAACGGGATATTATGGAACTTGCGAAAAGTACTGCATCAAATGAAATTTAGGTTTATAAAGAACACACGCGGAGGAAAGTTTCTGATGGAACGGCCAAACGTTGTTGCAAAAAGATTCGCGTTTCTAAGAAAAACAATGTAGGCAAGGACTTACGGTGTCCCTATTATTTACTTAGATGAAACCTGTATTAGTATAAATCATACGAGAACCAAAGTGTGGAAAAGTGAAGAGGACGATTTTGAATTTCCATTACGAATACCAATAGGCAAAGGACAACGTTTTATAATCTTACACGCGGGGAGTTCGACTGGTTTCATACCCAACGCTCTTCTGAGTTTTACAGACGTGTGCAAATTATTAGACTCAATTGTGAAATTTCAAATATATACAGTTTACCTTTTATTTATTTAACAGAAATAATATTACAAAATATTTTTCATTTCTTAGTATTTTGAATGCATTCCTTTAGCCTTTATTACTATTTTGATGCGTTCAGGCATGTTTTCTACAAGGGTGGGGCACTTATCCTTTGTTTTTTCATCACTGTGCCAAATGCTTATCAGGCCCTCAATAAGCTGAACTTTTGTTGTTATTCTCAATTTTTTCAGTTTCTGTTTAACAATACCCCACAGATTCCCTATTGGATTTAAATCAGGGCTATTCCCCGTCCATGGTAGTACTTTTACATTGTTTTCTTTGAGGAACTGGGTTACAGATTTTGCTCTATGGCAGGGAGCACTCTCATGCATGAGCACAAAATCACCATTTGGAAACCATTCTTTACTTTTCGGAAATAGTCTTGTTTCTAATACACTTTTATGCTGTTTCTGCTCCACAGATTCCACAATTATGTATAATCGTCCAGGTCCATGGACAGACATACAGCTCCAGACCATTTTTGATGTTGGGTGCTTTACTCTTTGATCGACACACTGAAGGAAAATTGCTTCTTTATCTGTCCTTCTCACATAATGGCTGCTCTCTTCACATACTTCAAACATGAATTCATATGATAAAATTACCTGAAGCAATAGAAACCTCTATTAATATTAAACTGTTTTAAAATTGCTCAAAGATAGTATAACAAAACCAGCAATGAGAGAAACAAAATTTAGGCTGTTTATTTTATTTCCATAAAATTTAAATGTACATACTTTAATTTTATGCCATATACAATTTTCATACTATTTACCTTTCTCCAAAATTCCACTGGATGTTTCTGCATCTCTTTGGTCCATTCTAAACGTTTTTTGCCATTGTAGGTGCCAGTTTAGCCTTTTTACGAGGCCTGCGTGCTGGCAAACCTGCTTCACATAATTTTCTGCGAAATACTGAGGCTGATATTTCTGTACCGTACTGCTTTAGTTGATTACTAAGGTCAATGCTGGCTGCTCTTCTATTTTGTTTTGCCACCTGCACAAGTTTTCTTTGCATCCTTGGTGATAGCTTTCTTTTCCTCACGCATTTTCCATCCCTTTTTGAGGTCAACGTCTCACCGAATTTTAAAGATTGATTAATGCTACTAACAGAGTTTAGTGAAATACACAGTTTCTTAGGTATTTCACGTTGTAAATAAAGAGTTTCCTTCAAAAGACTCCCAGTTACAGCTACTTTACTTGGGGATAAGTCAGCAGTTTTACCCATAACCTCACTTTTGAATCACTGTGAATGGTAAGGATAAGATACACGAAGTTACGTGGCTTGAGAGCAATTAATAATAAATAATGAGGATATATTAGTCATAAAACATAATAAAAGCAAATATTAACAATCTTCAGTTACTACATTCAGCAAATGAAAGCAATATCTCCAAACAGTTGGATAAACAGACATGAAGAAGATGGCTGCTCTTAATTCAGAGCTCATATTACTATAAGTAAAAGAAAAAAAACCAGCTATTATTAAGAGAGAAATTTCACTTAATATGTTTCATATTATAGCAAGGAAAAGAATTACGACAAATTGAAATAGGTTACGGCGGTAAATATCTTATTTTGAATGTTAAACTAAGGCAAAGTTAAAAAAAAAGACATGAATGAGTCTAATAATTTGCACACCTCTGTAGATCAAAATCAAGAAAAGACTATCCTGAAGAAATGGATAGTGAAACTTTTAAAAATTAGTTTATTAGTCAGTTGTTACGGAACATTCACCTCAATAGTGCTATAGTAATAGACAACTCCTCTTATCATTCTACTCAAATTAACAAGGCTCCGATAACATCAGTAATGCAATAATGGCTCCGTGACAACAATACTGAGTTTGACCCGCATTCCACCAAAGCTGTACTTTACGAATTAATAAAGCTGAAAAAAGACAGTCTCAAAATTGAGAAATACCTAGATCGCATAGAGCAAATGCACAGCTACGCTGTAATACGACTACCTCCATATTGTAATTTAAATGCTTTAGAACTTATATGGGCACAGATAAATAATGATGTCGCGAAATACAACATATCATTTAAGCATAGTGAGCTAAAAGTGTCCGAACAACATTGGCGGGGAGCTTGTGAACACGTTGAAAAGATAGAACACTTTTATTGGGAGAAAGATGGATTAATAGATGAAATTAGTGATAGGTTCATAGTTAATTTAGAAGATGATTCAGATAGTGAACATGAGGATAGTGAACAATTTGAAATTTCTGACATTGAAGGAGGTGAAGAGGAACCAAATTTGGAAGACGAAGAACGAACAGGCGAAGAAGGATCATCCGCTACTGATGCGTTTGCCCTGTCTAGCTGGCCATATAAGAGGGGTGGGTTAGAATGAGATGGTCAGGACGTATTCCTTTCTCCTTCTAAAATCCAGGGCCAAGTTAAATCTCGTGTATTGTAGTAAAATATTTCATAAGAGATAATTTCACTGTTTATCAAACTGATTTTTGATTTAGTTATTTCAACAAATATATGGCGGCAAAATTAACAGCAAAATTTGTTGAACTCTCTGGAAAGCAGTAACATTGGTATGGAGCATCCTCAGGGTTGTTTTCGTCACCAGTGCAGTGAAATATTACTGAATATAGTTTTTGTAGCTTTATTGCTTTAATTAACTGCTCCATTTGTGCTTCTTCTTATTCCCTGTTGAGATAGACGTACATTAACCAAATAATTTTAAACGATTCCTTGCTGTATTTTATGTATAACATTGTAGTCGTTGTGATGATTGGTGGATGCACAGCCCCTGATTCTTGTAGTTACTATTATTATTGCCTTTTACTATCACTTCAGTATAACAACATTATGTAAACACAAACTTATGACATTATCTGCTTTTATAGCTGATTCAGACACTCTCTTTACTCTAAACATAACCATTACGAATAGTGTGCACACTGTGCCATGCAAATCGCATTACACGTGTTAAACAGATCGCAATCTCAGAACAGTTGCCATAAATCTACCAGATATTGCATCATCTAAAGGATAAGTATTAAAACAAAGTGTCTATCTGTGACCACACGGTGCTTCTGGTTTAAGTCTAATCTCAATAGGAAATATGCACAAATTACATGCTAAATACAGCTCCAAGAATGAACACATTAGGGCACAAATGTGGGGCAATTTCAGTACAAAATTACAATTCAAATGGTAACTGGAGATTCAAGAGAAAAGGAAATGAAAACTGGATCCTGATTCTACATGATCTTGCAGGTCTGTTAAGTGGCTTTGTCGAATATGCATTATTGATTATCCTTGACAGAATAACCAAGCATGCAATTGGCATTATACCACTCAGCAATCAATTGTACACCTAGACAGAGAGTAGAGGCGCCTACGAGTTAAAGTACTTGACGAGACCCGTAATAACAAACCCGCCGTAGTAGTTTCATTGTTGGTACTCCTGGTTCCCGTCTGTCAGTACCAGCCAAGTTCACACATGTTCAGTATCGCCTACCACTGCAATGGAGGTAACGCGCGAGGAACAATATGTGGCTTTGAAATTCTGCTTTCGTCTCAAATCTTCAGTTGAGGTCTATACAATATTACAGGAGGCCTATGGAGAGTCTATTCTTCCCTACAGCTTAGCTCGAAGGTGGTTTAAAATGTTTATAGAGGGGAGACAATCAGTTTCAAAGGGAGGTGAACCCGGTTATCCAGTTACTGCTCTAACGAAAGAAAACATAAACACTGCTGCTGCCATTGTGAGAGAGAATCGACCTTAACATTATTTTCTGAAAATGCTAAACATTTCATTGGTTGCCCCCCACACACTGGTGAAAGAAACATTACACATGAGACGTGTTTGTGCGCGATGGGTTCCAAGATTGTTGTCTCCCGAACAAAATGACATTCGCATGCAGGTCTGCATGCAGTTAAGGTTGATGTTAGAGGAAGTTCCGGTGTTTCTTTCAAACGTAATCACTGCTAATGAAACTTGGCTACATCATTTTGATCCTGAGGGTAAACAGCGAAGCTCAGTGTGGAAATCTCCTTCATCACCAACCCCCCAAAATGTAAAAGTGGTTGCTTCTGCTGGAAAAGTTATGGTCATCTCATTCTTTAATATTCATGGAATGGTTTATCAGCATGTTGTACCTGCACACACATCAGTAACTGTACAATGCTACAGGGATACCCTGAAAACATTACAAGTCCATATCAGGCGAAAAGCAGGCTGGATGCTGCACCACCTTAATGTGCGGCCGGACATTGCCAATGTTTTTGCTGAATATCTTGCAAAAATCAACGTGAAGTGCATTCCTCACCCTCCCTATACTCCGGATTTAAACCCATGTTACTTTTCTCTATTCCCTAAGTTGAAGCTAACAGAGCATCACATATATTTATAGGCGCTTGCAGAATGTCAACGGTGATTTGGCAGTTGACAAAAGCACGGTGAATGGTTGGACAAAGCGTCATCGCCGCAAGGTCAAGCAAAACAGTCTATCTCCACCGTCCTGGGTGGCCGTGCACAGCTGTGCACATCCACACCCTAAGGCTGTAATGTCATAGCTACAGTCTTCTGGGACGCTGAAGGGGTTATTCTGATCGATGTCGTTCCCCTTGTTCAAACGATTAATTCTGAAGTGGATTGTGCTACTCTTCGAATATAAAGAAATGTCTTCAGCGTGTTCGTAGGCGCAAAAAATCCGAACGAACTTCTTCTCCATGACAACGCAAGATTTCACACAAGTCTTCGAATCCGAGAGGAGCTCACAAAACTTCACTGGACTATTCTTCTGCATCCTCCCTACAGCCCCGATCTAGCAACGTCGGATATCCATATGTTTGGCCCATTGAAGGACGCAATCCATGGGACGGATGTTCAAGTTATTGATGGAGTACGTCGTTGGCTCCGACATCGACCAGTGGAATGGCCCCGCGCAGGCATACATGCCCTCATTTCAAGGTGACATAAAGCCGTAGCATTGAACAGACATTATGTTGAAAAATAATGTTGTGTAGCTAAAATATTGGGGAATAATATGGTGTATTTGAATGCAGAAATAAACAACCCTTGTTTCAGAAAAAAGAAGTTGCATTGCTTATTGAACCGCCCTTGTAAAATCTTACTTGTAAATGTGTCCCTCATTGTGGTGTAGAGTGCAGTCTTGTGTTCAAATTTCGGTCAGGGTACATTTGACTGGATAATGCTTATCCGGTTTTTTTCCTTATCGTGAATGATGAATGTCGCATAACTCTTAAGCACAAGGAGCTGGACATTTTCAAGTTTCATTTTACCCATTTCATTCCTGGTCCAAAAGACCTACGTAGCAGCACGTTCAACAAAATGATATAAAAGGTAGTTCTATTATTCACTGAGGATTTCACTTAATTTCAAATTTAAAGGTTTCCAGGTTAACTGTAAACATCGCTAAACATGGAAAAGGTTGGACACATTTGAAGTTCTTTAGTCACCAAAAATAAAAGGAATTACTCCTCTTAAAACATTTATACTAGGTAAATAAATTCCTGAGTTACTGCAGTTATTAGTCTCAAATACATTGTTTAGTAAGAGTGATTCAAACTTTTAAGTTTGAAAATCACATATAAACCAATAACATTTGAAATGAATGCCTTATCAGTAACTTTTATCATAAATATTCCCTTTCCTCCAATAGCAATATTGCGTTAGTAAATTTTCTTTGCAGAACATTTTTTTTTCAATCCTGGGAAACAAAAATCCACATATATGAGCAAGATTTCCAGATTTGGTTTTGAATTTTTAGTGATAACACTGTGGGGAAAAATATTGAAAGCAGTTATCTGAGATCTGTTTTCGCAAACTTGAAATCTATTTGCCCAAATTTCGTTGATGAAATAGCTTTTCCATTAAATAGTAAGTATTTCAATATGGTTTTATTATTTTATCATATTTTAATCTGATTTATACTGAAACATATCACAAATTCACATCTAAAATACTTAAAAATCTGCTTTGATTCTAACAGTCTTTACAAGTTTGTACTAGCATACGCGCTCTCGATTCAGCACCCACTTTTCTGCGTGAAAGCTTTGTATTGTTTAGTACAATCACTTTAGCTGGTAAAAGTGGACGTGCGGAAAGTATGGTAAGTGAGTGTCACGATTATAACTTGCTTCAGATTAAAATAATTGCAGCTATAAGCTGGATGTTAGTGAAGCGCCAAGAACAATGGCAGGAAGGTGAAAGTGAAAATACAACTGAAATGAATGCAGTAATACGGATTCAACATATGCATTTAATACAATTTCAGTTTAAACCAATGCATGGCTATGCACATTGCTTTCATGTTCAGGTATTTTTATAACACCAATGATGCAATAGAGTTTAGAACGCATTAATGACAATAAATTAGGAAATCTTCAGAAGGTTCTTTTTACTTATACGTCCATATGTTATCCAATTAGGTATATTCATCGGAGCTCGCCTCTTGGGCCTAAATGGTAGCGTGTCCGCCTCTGTTCAAGGGTTCCTAGTTCGAATCTGGTTAGGGTAAGTTATTTGGGGTTTTTCCTTATCATTTCACCCATTTCTTTCATCCTCCGATACGACTAACCGTTGGAGGACGTAAATTAAAACAAATACCCATCGGAGGGTCTTGTTTCCTAGTGATAAGTCTTCTCTAATGATCCTGTGATAGTAAAGTGCAGATGTATTTTTATATCTTCACAAATGGAGAGCAATGTGCAGTGGTATCAGGACGAGTCCACTTTAGAACGTTTACAACTGGAGGGGAGGGCAGGTCAGTTGCGTATCAGTTGCGAGCAAGTAAACAAGTGGAGAGCTACTGAGTAATATTACAGTTTGCTTCAGCATGTGCTTTTCTCCTGATTCCAAAAGAGCATTTAGAAATGACGCCTCCTAGCAGTACATTAGGAAATAAGGTGCTACATCTAAAAAGACGTGAAGTAATAACAAATGTCTATAGTTTTATAAAAAAGGAACAACGGTCTGGGTCTGCTATAAAAATCTTGAAAAGGGCATCTGAGGCAACAATTGAGTCTGAAAGTAGTTTAGGTGAGTTAATAAGGAAAGAAAAGCCATTTGTGCTAGTGCAACAACGTCCTTCTCCATGTCTAGTAAACAAAGATTAAGAACATGCATAAAATCTAATTTGGATCTTTTAATTCAGACGTAGTTAGGCGAACTTCGAATAATTTTTAAAACACAGAAGAACAAAGACCAACTCTGAAAAAAGTGCTTATCAAGCTTCAAAATTCTACTGGCCTCCAAGGCAGTGTCTGAACATTAAGAAGAGTTCTTTTGAAGCTAGGATTTATATGCCAGAAAAAGAACTTAGCGTGACAGACAAATCTTAATCCAACATTGTACAATACGCGCAAAAAGCTTAAGTGTTTACGAAATATTCAGAGATATATGGATGAAACTTAAATCAATTCGTATATGCCTGGAGTGAAATTCATTACAGGGAATCTGCAGCGATATTGAAAGGCCGAAAGCTGGTTATCAAGCCTGCTGGGGGAAAACAGGGTTTTGTTCCAAATGTCTATGCACTATTTAGGATCCAAAAAGGGCGTGGAGATTACTACCATATTAAGAATTACAATTTAATTTTTAAAAGCTGCAATACTGGCTTCGAGAGTGAGATTTGATTTTAGACACCTTATGCACCGCACTCCCCTCTGGTTATCTTACGCGTGTGACGCATTGTGGTGCACTATCCCCACCACAGTTGCTCTCATCCCTATCGCGCATGATTTCTGTTAAGATAAAATACTACATGTGTACTGTACTAAGACTGTAGAATGCAATTCTGACATACGATTCACAAATATTTGACATTTTTTGTGTAAAATATTTATAGCGTTATAGTGCGTTCAGAAATAAATTTTGTGTCTAATCTTCGCAAGATAAATCATTATTGTGACTTTGTGGGTTCGTGAAATAAAGGTCGAGGTTACAAACACAAAAACTGTACTTTATTCTCGTAGCAAATACACTCTTCACAAATTCAATTTTGCTAGATCACCTAAAACTGTTTATTTTTCAAACACTTTGCTCAACTGTCTCTCGCTTCCGGTAACGATCGGCCCCGAAGTTTCCCGAATCTCCACCGGCCATCATTTATTCATCGGCTTCGCGAGTCTGCCGCCAGGGTGACATTATGCTATATAAAAACAGCCTTGATAACAAACGATAATCGCAATTTAATAAAGTATAGTAAGTGAAACAGCTTTGAAGATTTTAGCAAGGGGTAGAATATATTTATACTTTGTAATGCTTTTGTTTGTCAAAAATAAAAGAAGATGTATGTGTTCCGTAAAAGTTTGTGCATGTACTTCTATATCTATTTAATAACCCGGTTCATTATCGCTTCGGAGATATTTTCCCTCACCTTTTAAACCTTCCTTGGACCTATACGAATATTTCAAAACCAAAATTAGGCAAATCGGTTCAGCTTTCTAGAGTGTTTGCGAGACTAACAAACGTCAAATCATTTACATATAAATATATCTGTAAGCCTGCACTGATATGAGAGTGGTTGCATTTTATTCAGTATATTTATCTACTCTAAACGTGCTGTGGAGTTGTGATAAAGGAAGAATGAAATGTCTAACCTGAAGTTATTACCTAGTTCCATTCAGCCAATTCTATAAACGAGAAAGAAAAAAAGTTATTCCAAAGTAATGCAGCTATATAAAATCGTTGAAAGTCATTCTATAAGCAAACGTTGCATTTGATATCACATGTTATACCTATAACATGTCAGATACTCGTCCGAGTAGGTGTTAATTTTCAAGTTTAACTTGACAAGGAGAGTGCTGGCTCGCATGAGTTTTGAAGTGACTGCTACTGATTTTCAGTGAATTAAGACAACAGGGGCGTGCGCCACGTTACGCATATACCAACGTTGAGCACAGATAGATGTTAGTCGATAAATGTAAAGTGCACAATAAATATAATCATTTTGGAAGATTTCAGCTCTAAGTAGACGATTGGTTCTTATTTCTCCAATTATATAGTGCGAAAGGATTAAACATATAACGATTTCAGCGAAATACAAAACGACTGTAATGGTTGCTCCATGACAAAAACAGTCTGTTTTATGCTTTAATCACCATTTTACTAAATATTCATCTCGACCCACCAATATATTTTGAAATTCATTTTACCTTCTAGAAGAAGGGAGAAAATGTGTTACGTTAACATGATTTTCCATTGCCATTCTTCAACAACCTTTTATTCAATAGGATTACTTTTCAACCTCCTTCTCGTTAATTGAAATTGAAATTTTAAAAATGCTTTTATTACGAGGGCTGTTCAATAAAGAATGATCACAATTTTTTTGACAACGTTCCTTTACACATCCTCATACTTTTGATGGTGTTTCTCAAAATAGTCTCCCCTGAATGCAATGCACTTGTCCCAAAGTTTCTGCCAGTCTTCAAAGACATGCTGGAAACCATTTTTTGAGAGATCCTTTAAAATCGCCTCCGCAGCCATCACCACTGCTTCTGATGATGGATAATGCATCCCACGAAGGCGTTTCTTCAAGTTAGGAAATAGAAAAATATCACATGGGGCTAAATCCGGACTATCAGGAGGGTGAAGGATGCACTTCACGTTGATTTTTACAAGACATTCAGCAACAACATTGGCAATTTGTGGCCGTACATTATCGTGGTGAAGCATCCTGCCTGCTTCAGGGAAATATGCTCTTTTGCGCCTGATATGGACCTTCAATGTTTTCAGGACATCCCTGTAGTATTGTCCAGTTACTGATGTGTGTGCAGGTACAACATGCTGATAAACCATTCCATGAATATCAAAGAATGAGATGACCATAACTTTCCCAGCAGAGCAACCACTTTTGCTTTTTGAGGGGTTGGCGATGAAGGTGATTTTCACACTGAGCTTTGCTGTTTGCTCTGAGGTTCAAAATGATATAGCCAAGTTTCATCAGCAGTGATTAGGTTTGAAAGAAGCTCCGGATCTTCCTCTAACATCAACTTTGTCCTTTTGTTTGGGACTCAACAGTCTTGGAACACATTGTGTACAAATACGTCTCATGCGTAATGTTTCCGTCACCAACGTGTGGGCGTCATCCAGTGAAATGTTCAGTATTTCAGAAAGTGATCTTAAGGTAATTCGTCGATCCTCTCTCACAATGGCAGCAGCAGTGTTAAGGTTTCCTTCCTTCTGGTGCACCTGGTCCAACTTCCTTTGAGATTGATGGTCTCCCCTCTTTAAACATTTTAAACCACTTTTGAGCTGTGGTGTAGGGAAGAGCAGACTCTCCATAGGCCTCCTGTAAAATTGTATAGGCCTCATCTGAAGATTTGTTGAGACGAAAGCAGAATTTCAAAGCCGCATATTGTTTCTTGCGTGTTACCTCCTTTGCAGCGGTAGGTGATACTGAACATGTCTGAGCTTGCCTGGTTCTCACAGGTGGGAACTAGGAGCACCAACTTTGAAACTACTACGGCGTGCTTGTTTCACATTGAGCTAACAGAATATAATACGTCTAAGGTTCAGTGCGAAAAATTATGATCGTAAAAAAGCTATGATCATTCTATATTGAACAGCCTTCATGCATATGTCCTCTTACATATATCTAGTGAGAATATTTGAATATAATTGAGTACGTGACAGTCAAATCATTCAAGAGCTGTCGCTATGTGATCCCTTTAAAATTTCGTTTTCTTTTGCATGACGAAGGTATTAACAACAACAGTAATAACAATATCGACGACGATAACAATAACAACGACGGTTATTATAACAACCAGGCATCGGAATCCGTACACCTTTAAATACATATGAACTATACGAGTCTCGCAGTATATAACTGCTGACGTCAGTCCCAGGAACAACACGCAGGAATAGTCCGGTTTGCAAAGAGTAGCTTTAGTTTCAGTACAACTACTGCTCGCCGCGCAAGTAGACCTGTCTTCCAGGGAGTGCAAGGTGTTTGACATATTGTATGAATAGCATTACTTTCACAGCAAATTATTGGACAAAGTCCATTTTATAAATCAAAAGCTTTGGTTATTGTCAACAGCCATTAAGAAGCTTAAAGAATGTACTTTCAAGCTGTCTAAACACAGTCCAGGAGGAGTCTGTAAAAATTAACAATATACAGAATGCAACACTTACCAACGAACAAAAAATAAATTGTCCAGTATTAAAAAAAAAATTACAGGATTTTCAGTGCTGCGTAATATAAGAAATAAACTAAGTATCGGACAAACATATGGAAATGATTTGTACTACTCATATACATCATTAACGTCATGTGACGTTGAACGAACTTTCTCCCAATATTTTTATATTGTTTCAGTGAGAGGCACAGAAAATTCGCATTCGACAATTTACGAATGTACATGGTTGTTCACTGTCATTCCCGCATCGAAAGCAATGAGAAGGATGGCATGTTGTAACGTAGCTTACGTTTTGTATCCGTACCGGACTGTACATACACAGCGCTTCGGTATACTTGAAGACACGGACGTTTGTTGATGTCGCGCTTGACATTGTACAGTACCTTCGCACGTACATTGATTGCTAAGGTGTACGGGATCCGATGTCTGATAGGTAATAACAATAGCAAGAATAACAATTTTATATTTGAGAAAAGGTTCCTCCTCCAGAAAGATTAATTTGAACGGTTGAGTGCATTAATGAGATCCAAATAATTTGTGCAGTAAGATTTTATGTCAACCTTGATTAAAAATTACCGGAAGTCATGAGCCGTGAGAAGGCAAACCCTTCAGGTGACTTACCCATCTACGGGCTGGTAAACCGTAATGGGGAAATTTACTTACTCAAAACCTTCGAAGAAAACAGCCGGACGGATTTAATGGAAGTAGGGTGTCAAACACCCTACTTTTTTACACCTACACATTTTTAGTATTTATATTGACGACCTAGTGTGCAAATGGAAGCAGCTAGTGAATGTAGGTTCTAAAATTTCAAATAAAAACTTTTCAAATATTTTATTGTTTGCTGACAACTTAGTTATTATACAAAATAGCGAGTCTGCCCTGCAAAAATCTATTTTTAAACTTAGTGAACTTTGTAAGCAATTTAAAATGAAAATTTCTTTTATAAAATCAAAGGTAATGGCATTCATTGGGAAAGAGCCAATTAGAACAAAACTACTTATAAATAATCGTTGCGTTGAACAGGTAAACCGTTTTAATTACTTGGAAAATGATGTTAGTTATGACAAGGAATATGTCTACAGTAAAATATGCAAATTTCAAAGAGTGTGTGGAACAATAAATGGAACATTTACAAACAAAATACGTAAAGAAACAAAATTAAAGTTCTACAAAGTTGTGGCTATACCTATACTGACATACGGAAGTGAGACTTGGACGTTAACTAAAAAGCAACAGAGTAAAATACAGGCTTCAGAAATGAAATTCTTGAGAAGTGTGAAAGGATGCACGAAGAGGGACTTAATAAGAAATGAAAATATAAGAGAAAAGCTGGAAATTTTTAGTATGAATGATAGGTTAAAAGATCTCAAACAAAAATGGAAAGAACATGTTGAAAGAATGCCAGATAATAGACTTACAAAACAAATATTACAGTATCATCCTAAAAGTAGGAGATCGGTGGGCAAACACAGGAAACGATGGCTGGAGGACTTCGAAGGCGGAACAGGCACTTGATTGCATATGCCATGAAGTGAAGAAGAAGAAGAAGAAGAAGAAGAAGAAGAGGAAGAAGAAGATTTTGTGTTTGTTTAAATTCACCAATTTTGCTAAAATAATTCAGAATAAAAAGGATTAGGAAGGCTGTTGTTTATGAACCTTTATTTTCATGAAGTTATCTCAAAATTACGGAAATTTAAAAAAATTTAAAGTCATGTTTAGAAAATCGCATTTTAGATTCTTTTTCTCACGTAAATCATAGATTGATGTGAGGGATTTCTTTTTTAAGCTCTTTGTGTCGTACTCTAAAATACATCGAACATAAATCCCCAGAGAATTATATTTTAAGTTACACTATACATATATTGCTGGAGAAACGCCCAATAACACAGTATGTTTTTGTAATAATGTTTTTATATTAAAATTATTTAATGGTGAGGTTTCTCTATTAAATTTTTGGATATAATACAGCTCCATGCATATGTGTAAGCACATACTACGAAAGTAATAACTAGACTGCACTGATTTATCGAAAACATTTTATATGGATAATCTCCAAATATGAAGTATATATCAAATTGTCCAAGTATGGTCATTAGGCATGTGGTTAAAATGCTGCAATTAACGTTAACCATTTTGGGTTTCAGGTAATCAGGGCGTCCCTTTTTTCAAATTCTACGAGCTAGGGCATCATATTTCCATAACAACTACATTACCCATTACAACATAACTGTGTGCCCATAGAAGGTTCTGTATTAAGCCCGAACTGTTAATCAGTATTCACCTTTCGCTCCAAAAATAAAGTAACCCCCTGCTCGCATAAACATGGTGCTTGCAAGGTGCCCTATTTTATTCTTTTTACAAAGGAAATTATTGTTTTATTATTCAAGACAAGACGGCGAGTCACAGTTTTAATTATTACTTCCTTTGACATGGTCATCTAGGAAAGAGGGAGAAAAATTACTCCCATTTTTCACAATTCTTTCTTTCCTTTTCTCTATCATTCCCACCCGCTTTCTCTCTTTACTCTCCTCATCCCCCTCCTCCTCTTCTCCTCCTCCGCTTGCTCAGTTTTTAACACGCAGCTACATAGCTATACACTTTCAGATGTTTTGAAGTATTGTGTGACGTAGCCTGCTCTCTTAAAACCATTGACGGCTTAAATAATTTCATCATTCATTTAAAATATATTAGATGATTTAAACAAATAAATACGCAATTTCATATATTTTTGTTAGATTTTTTCTGTACTTTACATGGTTGATTTGTTTAGTTTCAAATCTAAGTTTTGAAACGCAAGCCATTTAGTTTATTGCAATAAAGATATAAAAGCATCTTAATTTTTGCTTTATGTACCACAGACTTAGACGGCAGAGCAAATTTTGTATTCTATTCAAACGTTTTATGTCACGATTTCGATAGCAATAAACCTTTTATTGGTCCCTGAATGAAAACCTAATTTTTGGAAGAATGTATTTCAATTGTGCATGTGTGTGTCTCTGCCTGTGTGTGTCTGTGCGTTTGTCATCTTGTAGCTCTGACCCGCCTTCTTTGTTTTATATGTTAGAGTTAGCCTTCACTCATAGAGGTAATCAAGCATTAGCGGGGTTTGCTTTCCGCTCCCATGAGTGTGTCTTAACTCGGCGAGAAGTAGGTGAAGGCAAGTTCGTCCTCCCCTCTTTCATATAAATTTGGTTGACACTGATAATAAATGAAACACGAAGTCTCGAATTATACCTATAGTACTTAGTAGGTAACTCAAAGATTCGACACGAAGCCCACTGCAATTTCTAAAGCAAATTTTGAAAATCTTTATTTTCTTGAAATTGCTCAAACAAGCCGTATCTTGCCTTTCATGTTATGTATGCCTACAAATTGTGTATAATTTATATAATTTTATTAGTTGGCAAACATACTAAAATAATACTGAGTTGAGTGCTGAAAAATAATAAAACGAAAAAGGAAAAGGAAAAAATGCCTGCAAAAATTCCTAAAGCACACAACTCATTTGAAATGAATTTCATTGTTGCATTAGTTATTGATTAGATATACATAATATTGGTTTAAATATTTCCATACCTTATCATTTATGTATTATCATCGCCGTTCACTTGTTTTACTCAGTATGTAGTGTAGAATTTCATGGTCAACAAAGGAAGACCTGCACCTGACAATCGATTTAGTTCATTTTATTCCACTTTTATCTATACGAAATATGTAATGATTTCTTTTCTGTAAACTTTCCCCATTAAGATGAAGTAACTGGAACAATTAGCTTTGTTAACAATGTATTGTAGTGTATATATGTAGAAATATACCTATAAAGGGTAAGGAAAATTATAAGAATGTAAACCATAAAGGTTAAGATCTCTGCATCGTACTTTCTGGTAACCAATGTCTGATCTTGCTGTTTTTTTATATTGATTCGCTTACTAAGTTTTACCTTTAACATTTCTAGACAGGCTGTTTGTGCCCACCTCGGTAGCGTAGATGGTAGCGCGTCTGCCTCACGTTCAAGAGGTCTTGAGTTCGAATCTCGGTCAGGGTGCGTTATGTGGATAAGGTTTTCCCGGGTTTTTTCCTTAGCCTGAAAGACGAATGTCGAGTGACTCTAAGCTCCATGGACCCCGGACTCATTTGAGCATCATTTCACGCATTTCATTATATATAGATAGATAGTTTTACTCACCTTAGGAATATACAATATTCATGGCTTCGTCAAATTTGTACCCATAAGAATAATACAATTCTTTTGAGTAATACAATTATGAATAATACAATGGTAATTAAATAATACAATAGTGACTAAAGTAATGCAGTAGTAATTAACAGAATAATAATACAAATAGTAATTAAGAATAATGCAACTTAGGTCACATAATACTTAAATGTATTACATTTTTAAGAACTAGGCTGTAAGAGACATAATTTTTACCAAAAAAAATAATATTTACTTTATTATTTACACTATAGTTTTATATTTTCGTCTAGCTCCTTGCATTATCAAGTTAAATGCACGTATTCTAAGTTATCTGTCTCTCCTTAAACTTCTCATCTTTTATCCCCTTCAAATCTCATTCTCTCCTCTTGTCTAGGTAGCGTAGATGACAGCGTATCTGCTTCACGTCCAAGAGATCTCGAGTTGGAACCTCGCTCAGGGTGAATTATCTGGAGAAGGCTTTCCTGGGGGTTTCCTTTATTATGAAATATGAATATCAGGTAACTCTAAGCTCTGTGGACCTTGGAATCATTTGAGCATCATATCAACCACTTCATTCATCGTCCGATATGACGTAACGTTGGAGGATCCAAATTTAAAAGGAAAGAACCTCTCCTCATTTAAGTTTGAATGACAATTTGAATATAATTGTATCAGTGCAAATTAAATTAAATAAACATTAACAGTACGCAATTTTTTCCTCTTTCTTATGATTGTAATGTCATTCTCTCCACATTAATTTTTGTAATAACAGGTTAACGTATATAGGGGTAGTAAAGCATCAAAATCAGATTTATTCAGTATAATAAACGAGGTAGATTTATCATTATCGTCAAAGAAACGTCATAACCGTCAACTGGGATGACTGTGCGTGGAAGGTAACTTTGTGCCTTGCATACGCTTAGTAAGAAAGCAGTGACGAATAGTATTTGAAAATGCCATAAGATTGTAGTAATACTCTTAGCACTTGGATAAGTGTTGGCACCACCTGGTGAATGTGTTGTAAACTGCTTACACTTCTAAAGTTGGGTGAAGTGTGATGATTTGTGGAAGCGTGTCTGCACATGTTTTTCGTGAAGTCTGTATAATTTCAGTAGGATCGAGGTGAAGAGTTTTCTGTTTCAAATTAAACGTAGGTTTGGCTGCCTAGACTATTATTTGGCTATTGATTACGAAACTATGAGCTCTGTGGCAGATATGGCGTTGCTTTAAATGAGGTGGAAACTTAAGAATAGGAAAATGGCGCCTAACTTTGTGCCACGACAAATCATTGCATTTTGCTCACATGTAAGCATATAGTGTCTTGCTTTGTGTTTTAAATTGTGTAGCTATGTTCATTTTAATTGAATATAGTGTTAGTATTTTACTACAGTTAATGCCAGAGGTTCTACTCCCACTATTCCTGGACCCGTAGGACCAAGGACCTGTGCCTCCTTCGACCAGGGAGTTACCGAGCTGTCCCGAAAGGGCGCCCGGCGCCTCCGTGGGGCTTTCCATAGGGCAAGACCTAGAGACTAACAAGGGCCCCCCCCCCCATCTGGTCCTGTGGACTTAAGACGGGATGGAAGTGGATACGCCACTTACGCGCGCCAATACCAAAATGGGAAGGCTAACGATATGACCTCGGTGGGACCGGCTGGTGATCTAGTACACCTTCTACTAGCTATGCCGGCTAGTACGCGGGAATATTAATGGCCTCCCTCAACCCCGTCCGGAGACGTATCCGATCTCCCACGGGTATCGGGAACTACTGCCCTCTCGAGTCCAACCCAATCCGAACAACTCCCTTTCAAGGAGGGGCTCGAATGTTCGGCCAGAGGTTCCTCTAGTCACGTCAGAGGTACCACGAGTGCTAGAGGCCCGCAGCGCCAGCACCACGTAGCTGAAGGGGATGGATCCCCTCCCCTACGAGAAGTATTGTACTACAATCTGCCTTACTTTCATTACAGATACCGATAGTAAATTTCCATAGACAAAATGCCAAGAAAACACCGAAGAGAGCCAGGAATCCGGTCATGCCACAATTACAGCGAATTTGCATTAGAAAATCTTCTAAAAGAAATTAGATCTAGAACACTATAAATACGCTCTGCTGTAAAACGGTATAACATTCATGGGTACACTGATGCCAAAATTACAGAATAAGCATTCCGCCCCAGCAGGGGGACCGGTGTTTTCTGGACCATCAACATCAAAGTCTACAACAAAAACAAAAAACAAAAAAGCCAGAATTTCAGATCTTAACAGCAGCAGTGATGCCGATGTCACCATACATTATCAGGAGAGTTCCTACAGTCCATTTTCCTTTGATGACAGTGAAGATCCTCCATCTCCGGTAAACCAAAAAGCGGCATCAGCACTAAATCCGAGAAACTTGTTGCTTGAAGATTTCGTCATTGTGCAGTATAAGGGGTGTTCTTTCCAGGAAGGATTGTAGCAATGGATGAACGTAATGCGAGAGTTAGTGTCATGGAAAGTAGTTGACGTCTGTGGATGTGACCTGATCAGAAAGGCGAAATTGACTATGGATATAAAATGTAGTCAAGAAAATTGAGCCACCTGTAAAAGTGTCCGAGCGTGAATTGTATGACGTTTCTGAAATGCAAAGAAGTTTGGGAAAGGCGTAACATGTTTGAAATTCAAATGAAGTGCAGTGCAAATGTCTTTGCTACAATAAAGAGCAATAGTCTGACATGAAAATGTTTATTCTATTTTTATTTGAACAAATACTCCAATTCCATGGAGTGGCATTGGGCCAGACAAGCTTCTCTCTAGGAATAGTACAAAATTTTCAGGTGGCACAAAGTCACCATTCCTAATGGCGTGACATTGGGCCATGTTTGAATAGACTTTTAGGGTATCAGTTATCATCAAGCAATAACTTTATTGCAATACAAGTTGATGTTTCTACTGCTATGTTATAAAGAGTAAGCTTTTCTTTATTAACGTTAAATTCGAAGAAGAGATTTGAGAAAATGCATAAAAGTGGCACAAAGTCATCCAGATGATGGTATTTAATATTACACAAGCTTACACAATAAAAAATGTTCTAAATAAGATTATTTGCCAAACACTATGAGTATAGATGAACTATCTCTACTTATTTGATTTTGTATCTGATTTTGCTTCTTCTCTGGAAAAAGTATACGGAGACCTCTGCAATAGTATTAAGAACGACAGCTGTGGCTCGCGATGTCTTTGCTTCTTGGATATTGTGACTTTGTTGGTTCGTGAAATTAAAAGTCCAATTGCAGAAACTCAAAATGTTCTTTATTTCCACCGAATTACAGTTGGAGCACTTGTCGACTGCGTAGAATTATGTAGCACACACAATTACAATTCACCAGCTCGTCTCACACAGGTCCACTTCACACTCACATTTAAGAACAACTCCTCTGATACACGTATACAGTCTTCCAGTCCTCTCACTAGCACGGCGTAATCATCCCCTCAGCTAGAGACACGAGATAAATGGATAGGCGTGGACTGAATGCATCCCGTCTGGTCCCTAACTGCCGGCTGGTCCTATCGGGAATTTCCATGTTCGGGTGACAATATTATGAACAAAGTAGTGACCCATGAGTTTGAATTCGCCGCTGCAGAAGTATCCTTTAATGGCTATAGAATAGCGAAGTAGTTCGCATTCTTCTATTCTATGTAGCTTATGTTACTTCGAGAGAAAACCATGAAACTTGTATGACAGCAGTGTATCAGTGACTAGATACAGCAGCTATAAGCGAGGAATCGATTTTTTTCAAGTCACTTCAAGTTCATATTATCCAAAATATTTTAAACAAACATTATATGACGTAAATAATTTTCGAAACTACTTGTACACATCAAACCGGAAAATATGAATACAAAATACCTTATGAAAGAATCCGTTGGTGTTGTGAAATTTATAGGACAAAGCGAAAGACCAGCCAGTACATAAGTATAATTAAGAATATATTTTCAAAATTCAGATAGATACCCAACACAGTTTCGCTTTTCATTACTAGCATTTTTGGGAATGTGTAGAAAAAGCGCACTCTAAACGGACTTGGGTTGCGTACTCAATCTTTTCATAGACCATAAAACAACGTGACAAAGCAGTGAAAAACTAGGAAGTCCTTTTCTAATAGGTTGTAGACACTAAACTGTAAAAATGTCACAGGTTGCATCCTATTAATCTAATTTAAATATTTAGAACATTTATCTAATTGTCTTTAACTTGGCTAAGGATCACAAGAGCTTATTTTACATTTATGATATACCAGAGCGTGTTGTTGGGAACGCCAGATGCGGCTCCTCGCAATTACGGTGTTTTTCTCATTTAAAATATGTTAACGCTATCCAAAAGTGACAGAAGCATTTAGGAACCTCATAGCTTTGTGAGAATTAATGTTTTGGAGCAACGTAGGCCCTCTAACAACAGTATTAATAAAAGAAGGTGACAATTGAGATGCATCCGGACGAGAAAATGGACAATATATTAACTCTACATCTTTGGATCTTGTTTAGTTCTCTTTATCTTGTTTGAGGAAGCAAACTATATCTTGTAGCTAAAATATATATGCTTTAAGATGAGTTGAAGATAAACTTCCACTAGAGTTGAACTGTAATTGGTCTCTTTCAAGGGACTAAAATTAGACTTTGTGTTCTGAAATGATTAACTCTCTAGCATTTTTAAGGTATAAAAGTTGCTCAAACGGGAACTTGAACCAGGTTCTTGATTCAAAACGTTAACACACGTATCTACGATGCAAAACACAGAGGCTTATAAGTTATCGTGTGCAATACATTTAAAGCAACACCAAGAGGGGAAACAAAGGTGCCACTTGAGATCTCATTATATTGTAATTAGAAACTTACTCGTGGGTGTCTTTGCAGGCCGTGAAGTATGTGTTCAAAGTGTGTCACTGTCCTTAAAGTACGTAATGAATATATTCCCTAACTTGTTCAGGAAGATTAATAATTTGTGTTGCATTCACACTACTGCGAAAAATTAATTTTACCAGGTCCTATTCTTCTCTTTACTTCACGTTAAGAGAGATAAAGATTTGTAGAAATTTTCTTATTGAATATTCCGTTTCAGATCCAGTGGAAATAACATAATATCATATGCTTTTAGGAATAGTTATTTACATATTAAATATTAACTAATATTTCTGTAGACAAGTGTTTTAAGATCTCTTGGTTTTCTAATAGCTTTGAAATTACCAACTTTCTTTTAGAGAAAAGTGTAAGAGTTTTAAATTTTTAATCAATAAGAAATAATAGCTTAGGGATAATTAACTATAACTGATATGAATTCTACATTTTTGTATATTAAGTTTTACTGTTTCTTACTGTTACTTACAGTTACCTAATTTTGCAATCATTCAGAATAGAGATAACCTCAAAGCCTTTTCCTAAGAAATTAAAGTAATATATTTAATTCTTCAGGGAAATATTTTGTACATAATCATACATCAATCCAAATAGTTTCTTCACGTAAATCAAAATTTTAGAATTTTTCTCACGTAAAGAATAGTTTTGATGAGTGAGCTTTCTGAATATCTTGTGCTAAATTTCTGAAAGCTGGGAAACTTAAGTTCCAAATTTAGTTCTTAAAGCGATTTTTCGTTTGTCGCAAGCATACCTATAAAGCCTTTGCCGAAAATACGTTTTTTTCAAAGTCAGTTTCCCTTAAAGGGCATGTTTCCATTAATACGAGGACTGTTCAATAAAGAATGGTCATAATTTTTACGGTCATAATTTTTCGCATTAAAATTCAATCTTATTATATTCTGTTAGCTTAATGTGAAACAAACACGCCGTAGTAGTTTCATTGTTGGCACTCCTGGTTCCCGCCTGTGAGAACCAGGCTGGTTCAGACATGTTCAGTATCGCCTACCACTGCAATGGAGGTAACACGCAGTTAAAGTTGATGTTAGAGGAAGATCCGGAGTTTAATTCAAACGTAATCAGTGCTGATGAAACTTGGTTACATCATTTTGATCTTGAGAGCAAACAGCAAAGCTCAGTGTGGAAATCTCCTTCATCACCAACCCCCCAAAAAGCAAAGGTGGTTGCTTCTGCTTGGAAAGTTATGGTCATCTCATTCTTTGATATTTATGGTATGGTTTATCAGCATGTTGTACCTGCACGCACATCAGTAACCAGACATTACTACAGGGATGTCCTGAAAACATTGCAAGTCCACATCGGGCCTAAAAGACCACATTTCCGTGAAGTAGGCTGGATGCTGCACCAAGATAATGCGCGGCTGCCAATGTTGTTGTTGAATATCTTGAAAAATCAACGTGAAGTGCATCCCTCACCCTCACTATAGTCCGGATTTAGCCCCATGTAACTTTTTTCTATTCCCTAACTTGAAGAAACGCCTTCCTGAGAGGCATTATCCATAATGAGAAGTAGTGCTGACGGCTGCGGCGGTGATTTTGAAGGATCTCTCAAAAATGGTTTCGAGCATGTCTTTGAAGACTGACAGAAACGCTGGGACAGGTGCATCGCATTCAGGGGAGACTATTTTAAGAAGGACCATCAAAATTATGAGGATGAGTAAATGTACGTTGTCAAAAGAATATTGTGATCATTCTTTATTGAACAGCCCTGGTAATTCAATATGGAACTTTTGAAGTTCTATGGATGTAATAGGGAAAATAAACCGATCTTTAATTATGAAATTCGCATAAAATTGAGCATTCCTGCCGCATATTTCGAGTCTCCTATTATTATCCAAAGTTCTTTTGTAATTCTATAGCTCTTCTAATTTCGTGAGCAAGGCGAACAGGTTTCAGGGTCGACTTTGTCATTTGCACTGGTGTATTGGCTGTAAATTGCGGATTGACTGGAGCTCGGTTCAGCGTGGTACAATAAACAATTAGAAAGTGTACCCACTTCGTGACTCGAATAGGCACGACTCCTTCAGAGGCAGCCCAGCGCTCATCGCTGCTACCGGTGTCGGCAGCTGTTTAAAATTCCGCCTACAATTCCTCGTTAATATTTCCATCCAGGAGGACCGTAAGTGGCGCGGAAGCAGTTAAAGCTTTATATAGGTTTCCTACGGCGGGCAGCTTAATCATGCATATCTGCATATATTGCTTCCACAGGCATGTATATTAGTTAATTACGAAATGTCACGGACCTGTAAGTTATAGACACCGGGCGGGGAAGGAAGACTGGACGGTTAATCACGAAAAGTTGTTCAAACAGAACAAAGGCCCTGAGTGTGAGATAACGGCAGAATATGTTAATTTCTTACCTCTAAATGCAACCTCGTCTTTGTTACGTAGCATTTGCTTGTATAAACTATCTTTATGTGTTTGTTATTTACACTACGTGATGGCTGCGCACAAAGAAATGTCCTGTTATCTGCCAAAATAAATTAGCTATGTGAGAAATGTTTGATGTTTTTCTGTTTTGTTTTATGTCGTTATAATGTCTTATTCTACTATTTTCGCCACATGGTTCATAGTTTTCCATTCAAGGCTTTTGAGGTCATCCTCTTAGTCATTTGTTTTTAAACTTTCCTTATTCTTTGGCATATTCCCGCTATTTCCCTATCCATTCAAGAAATCCTCTTATTTCCCCTCTTTAGCATTAATGCGAGACTTTAATTTTAATCTAGAATTAAACATTTAAACTACCTGTTTCTCTGCATACACGGTTTCTTAATTCCTCCCTTTCACCAACTATGTTCCTCTTATTTATCTTCAATTTCCTCCTGCGTTTAATTCCTTCTTCCATATCTCTTCTTGCGCTTCAGCTCTCTGTTTCATCTAAAACTTGCACCGCCAATATTTGCGAAATGGAAAGTGATATTGATGTCCGGTCGTCACAACACTGTTTGGTACTCAGGACTCTAGTTTTTACCAATAATCAGATTTTAATACTTGTGACATCTTCGCTTATGTTACATGCTATTTTGCTGAACTGTGTTTTTCAAGGTTGACCACACTACAGAAACAAAAGAGCGTTGGCTTTCGTTTCTTCCCCTCTGCCCGCACTACACCGTAAATGCAGCGCTCAACTTATCTTGCGCGTACTGTAAGCTACTCAAACATTGCAAACGGTAAACAAAGCTTTCAAGTTCGTTGACAGCGCATATGCTTCAACCATGGTCGATAAAATAGCGCGACTATTCCGTCCAATCACAGTCGCTGGTGCAGTAATACATTTCACCGCTTTGTTTACATCATATAAAGTAAGGACGGGCCGGTATAGCGACTAAGTTGGTTGAATGGAACACAAAATTGTCGGTGTGTAAAAGTTTCAAAATAATATATCTCGTGAACTACTGGCACTAGAACACTGCGGTAAACACCATTTGCATTCTAATTTATCGTAATCTTGATTTTCGATGTAATTAGACATTTTTCCTTTTAAAAAAGGGTATGTATGGCCAAAAATTACACCTTCTATGTGATATTAAAATATTTTTGTAGGCTAAAACTACGATTCCTTACACAATGCGGTGAAAACTGCACAACAATTGCATTTCCTCTTTCTGAAATATTGGTGTTGTAAGTTTTGGGTATGCATCTGTAATTCAAAGATTTAGAACTATTTTACATCACTTTATAATTCCATAATATTTAAATTTGGTGTTTTTGCAATATATCTACCTCATTAATCTTGCATTTGAAACTCACAATAAATATTTATTTTTGTAAATTAGTCGCCTATGCTGCCTACTTGACAACGGCTCATTTAACTACTTTTGGAACTTTCTAAATATCAAAATATATTACATTTGTACTATCTTAACATTTGAACTTCATTAATAGCTTACTTTCTCTTTGATTAGCTCTTTGTATTCCTGAGAAACTGAAAGAAGCCTTAAAATGTCAAATCATCAAAGAAAACAAGTGTTTTATGAAATTATAGAAATGTAAACATACTGATTTGCTCATCTAAACGCATGGCCGTATTCCTAACAAAAAAGTGGGGGTCCCACACTTAAAATTTTTTCCAGATACGGGAGAACCGATCAGTTGTTCTGAGCATGCGTACCTCTTTTTATCCATTCTTTAATGTAATCGTCTGGGTTCCACATAAGTACAGGAGGTCCGTTAATAGTCATAAACATTTGAAGTATTTTGAATGTATATATTTTGTAATTTTTCAGTATTCTGAATGTTAGATTAAGAAAGGTGATGAATTAGAAAAAGTAAAAATAATATTATTAGTAAGTGGACTGTGTCCTCCTCCGAAAAATTATGGGGGACAGCGTACATCCACGTTCCCCTTCGCTACAGCCCTGTCTAAACGTAGGCAAATAGTTCAACCAACACAATGAACTTTGAGTATATAATTTAGAAACGCTATTATACTTTTAATAAACTAAATAACATACGATATTAAACCTAACAGTATCTCTCTAATTCAAATACACTTAAGCTTTGTCATATCTTTCTGTTTGTTTATATCTGTGTGCCTTTAAATTGTGCTCCCCTCAAAATAAACTTAATTAGTGAATTGCCATCTTTTCTTACGGAAAGTAAAGCATTATTAAAATTGTAGGTTTTAGGTTGTTAATAGCTCATTCTAATATAAATTCTAATTTTTTCCTGCAAGAGACAAAATATATCATGACATCTTTGATAATATGTAACGCAGTGGTTAAAAGTATTCCGCTTCTGTTTGGTGACGACATAACGGGTCATTAAAATGTTAATAGTTGAACATATTCTCAACGTGGGTGTACGGCTATCCGGTAATAACCCAGAAGGTATATCCTAAGGAAATTAAATGTGTGTTCCTATAATGAAAAATGACGTAATTATCTGACTTCGGTTCCCGTGATTACCTACCCGCTTCCTACACTGCGCCTCTTCCAGTGTTCAAGATCAATCTCTTAATTAAGGAAGCCACAAAGGATTTCAAAAAAAGTAATGCGCGTTTTACGTGTTATGATTCGCGAGTTTTGCGAGAAATTTCTTCGCCGCGTTTTTCTCCGCGTGCATTGGCAGGTAAGTTCATCAATATTCTCATAAACACTTAATACCACTAAAACAAAGTATCGCGAAGCATCCAATCCTTGTTTCACATAAGCTTGCCCCGTATCTCTTAAAGGTCACGTGAACTTATCACCTCTCATTGGCTGCTATTGCAGTATAGACTGTTGTGCGGTAAAAATTAGTTCGTTATTTAACATGGTGATATGTCTTGATATGTTGGAAGACAATTGTCAGATTTATGTTTTCGTAACTGATTTAATTAAATATATTATGCAACAGAGTTGATTTAATTCTTAAACGAAGTAAAGAGGAGGTTCCTTTGCTCTCAAGCACATGACACGATAGCACGTGATTTAGCTGTAGTGATGACATATTTGTTTATATGACTTTTATCACTGACCTTGTTTTGAACTGGATTAGTCATATATCGCCTTTCGAAGGAGTGTTGTGCCAAGTGCGACAGCTACATTTTTTTATTGATCGTTTATTGCTCGTGTACTTATTATATGTATAATGGCAAAGTCTACCGCCAGTTTTTCGCCTAAGCATCGCAAGGGAAAACCTTTACAAAGCGGCGAAAAAAGAATTGTGGTGCATGGGTTTAATGCACTCACAGAGAAGAATCCGTCTTTGTCAGTGAGATATGTCGAACAGCTGTGCCCTGAACTTACAAGTGTGAGTGTTAGATGCGTAGGAACATTGCGACATGAAATTGAGACAACAGGAAAGCTTACCACTCCAGGGGCGATATTGCTGTGTGGCGAAGACGTTATTTAAGGACAATGACGCGACTTTTAAGACTGAAAGACAAGCAGTTTGGCAAGCTATGTGTGCTGGTTTAAAAAAAAAAGTCCTAGTGAAAAAGGCCAAAGACCTTTCATTATAAAGTTGTTTCAGTTTCATTGCTCATTCATTCAGTTTCAACTTGCATAGTTTCATTATAAACTTCATTATTTTTGCGTGCTTTCATATTCCTATTGGTACGATGTTATCTATCTTCCTGGCAATTATTATGACGTTCACTGCAGTTTTAAATGTGAGGGGAAGGCATCGCCTATAACCTATGGCGCGAAAACTTTAGGGGGAGGTAGTTGCACGCGGAGTGATACATGTCAGCGAGGCAATGTTATATGATACACAGATTAGTATGTTTACCCTGAGGAGCTAAGTAAAATAAAAGCAGAACTACCAACAATAAAATTGGAAAAAGAAATGCCGACAGACACTATCATAAAGTTCATGAGCAGATACTTGCATTGTGGTATACACAGAAGGTAATAATGTTACTTACGTCACACGATATGTAGCAATTGATTATAAGTAAATGCCGGAGCCATGTGCCATTTCTTTCACAGGTATACAGCACATAAACTGTACTGGTATCACTCGCTCATATAAGCAACTTCCATTCTTATACTTGTACGCTTACAATCGCAAGTATATGTTTAAATCCAGAGAGTTCCTTTGTGCTGCATTTTATTCAAGGTATAACTTGGTCTTGCTTTAATGGCTCTTAATCATAAAGATTAAGCACAGCTTTTTGGCCAAGTTGGGGAGATTAATAGAGATAAGCAGACGCGGCAGTCTATCCCCTCAGAGCAAACACCAAAAGCGCTATGGTCACGTAACAAGGTTCCCTGTAAGTTTCCCTTTGCTCTGCCACCAAAGCATTCTAAACTCACAAATTTTCCAAATTTCACAAATACTTTCCCGGAATAAAAGAATTGCATATGTTACCTTTACCCTTAAAATGTGTATATTTCCCGGAAGGCAATCACAGCTAATTTAAACACTGCTTCGTCTTTGTTTTAATGTTACGAGCTTAATATACTGTTTAGAAAGCGATCGCCTTTACGACTACACAAGAAAATCTTGTTGTGTTTATTCAGTGGAGCAGATTTTGTTAGGTATTTACAGCAAAACTATATTCTAAAAGAATGCTGTAAGTCTAGAATCTGGCATTAACATTTAATGGTCCCAATAAGAATTCTTCAAATGCCCCACAGCGCTCAGGTGAAACGATTACCATCTGAGCAAAACGGTGTAATAATGCTTAAAAAAGGTGTTGCTAAAGAGCCTACAAATCATCGCAAATCCCGGCGGAATGGCTGTAGTCCAGCTCTCCTACAAGCAACGATAATCCATTCTAATAACCCAGGTTGAGACCTCTATTTCATGCAAGCAGCACCATCCATCTTGGTAGACAAGGCGGGCGGTGATGTAGGAAGCTGTATCAATAAATTTCGGTGAATCGACCCGTACGTTATGTACCACGAGGAAAGCCACTTCTACTGCGAGCAGTGGAAGCTTCGTCCAATAACAGTATTGGTGCCTTGAGTGGTATTGCTTTTGTGATCGGAGAGTCTTTTCAACGAACATAATTTACATGGTAACAAGTTTCAGTCCACTATAAATGTGTCAGACCGGTAACCATACTTGTTAAAGAGAGCAGCTGGTAGCAACAAGTCATGGGTTCAAGTACCGCATGGGATGTTGAGTGTGTTAGACATTGTCTATAGACAATGTTCACGCATTGGCTCTTGTCATTGTGGCAGCGTCTAATAATACATGTCTAGAGAGGCGATTGTCAAGTTCATATTGGGCGCTTTTACTCTCTTTAGTGCACTAAGTACAGGAAACATTTCATTTCAGCAACAATTTAAATCTTAAAGCTTAAATTACACGCTTTTAGGCTCCCTGTGTGAAAATAGAAAACCTTTTAGTAAGAGCTTCGTGTGCCTGTCTATCCGTCTATGAGGACATAACTCAAAATCGAAAACTCGTTTAACATTTAACTTGCATTGAAGTGTCGTGTCTTCAAAGGATGCGAGATTAATATTTTCAAGAAGCAAGTCATCACAAGCTGCATTTTAGATAGAATTATATTACTTTTTATATTTTATAATGTAATGACCTTCTTGATTTTGATTAACATATTGTCGCGGTAACAACCATAAAAGTTTCGGCACAAATAGAAAACAGACGGCGGCCATTGTTTTACGGTAATAAAGTGCTTGCGTAATCAGTTGTGTACGCAATCAGCTAGTGTACGCAAAGGTAACATGCCGATAAGGGTCTGCCGAGGCAAACAAACCGAGATAAATGGAAATTTCTGGACTGGTTTATTTTAGAACAATCTGGAATTATCGATGCAGGTATAAAAAGAGGTGACGACTGGCCAGGAGTTGAGTTGCAAGTTGTAAACAGAGTGAGTAAGCAGAGAACAGCTAAGAGTGTTGTTGCAACGTCAGTTGTGTAACAAGAGTGTTGTTGTAAAAAGGTGAACGGAACGCTGTTATTCTCATCGACCTTGGAAGATTGTGTTGTTATGTGATGTAATGTTGTTACGTGAGAATTGAACAGAGTATCTCTACGTAAATAAAGAACATTGAGGGTTCGTAGAATTAAAAGTCCAATATGCCGAAAATCTAAAAGTCACAATATTAGGGAGGAGTCTCTAGGATTAGCTGTAAGAGTAACACGAATCTCTGGTTCGAAGCCCGTTCTCGGCATCTCTTCTGCTCTGAATGGCTATCTTAGTAGATTCTCTTTGAACCGTGTTAGTAGTATTATTTTTCCTGGTTGAGATTATCTCAGTGGACAGATAAGAATCTTTGTTATGGTGGGTAAGCTGTAACGCAAGTATCACGTGTAGGAGACAAGAACCGGCGTCAATGGCGTCGCCAATCTTGCCAGTGTAACCTATATTGTATCTGATGATTGATGATGATGATGATGATGATGATGATGATTATGATGATGATGATGATGATTATTGGAATTTAGGGGCGCTCAACTCGATGGTCATTAGAGCCCTTTCAAAGACTGTATTTCACTGTACTATTCGTCCTTTCAATTAACTTATCTTTAACCTTCCTTTGGCTTTGCTGTAGCTTTGCCTTCACTTTGCTCTAGCTAAACTTTGGCTTCGCTTTGGCTTTACATTAGCTTTGATCTGGTTATCCTCCAGCTCCGCTTTGGCTTTGCATTGGCTTCATTCCTACTTTACCCTTTCTCTGCTCTGGCTCCACTCTGGTTCCGCTCTGGCTTCTCTCCCGCTTCACCCCAACCTCACTCAAACTCCACTCTAATGTCTCTCTAGCTTTACACTGGCTTGGCTCTGGCTTTGCTCTGGCTAGTTTCCGGCCTGCCTCCGGTCCCGCTCTGGCTTCGCTCTGGCCTCACACTAACTTCATTCTGTACCTTTAACACTGGCTTCGCTCTGCCTTCGCTCTGGCTAGGCCCTGATCATCACTCCGGACCTGCTCTGGCTTGGCTCTGTCTCCGCTCATGTTCCGCTCTGGCTACGCTCTGGCTACGCTCTGGCTCCACTCTGGCTTTGCTCTGTCTATGCTCCGGTCACCGCTACGGTCCGACACTGGCTTGGCTCTGGTTTCGCTCTGGCCTCACCCTAACATTCCTTAACTATACACTCGCTTGGATCTGTCTTCGCTCTGGCTTGGCTCTTGCTAGGTTCTGTCCCCGCTCCCGTCCCGCTCCGGCCTCACACTAACTTCTTTCTGCACCTTAACTCTGGCTTGGTTCTGGCTTGGCTCCAGCTTCGTTCTGGCTTCGCTCTGGTTAGGATTCGGCCAGCACCCCGATCCCGCTCTGGCTTGGCTCTGGCTTCGCCCTGGCTTCGCTCCGGCTTCATTCAAACCTCACTCTAACTTCACTCTGTATTCACTCTAACTTGGCTCTAGCTTGGCTCTGGCTAGGACCACCTTCGGTCCCACTCTGGCTTCATTCTGGCCTCATTGTAACTTCATTCTTAAACCTAACACTGGCTTGGCTCTGACTTCGCTCTAGCTTGGCTCTGGCTAGGCCCACCTTTGGTCCCACTCTGGCTTCATTCTGGCCTCATTCTAACTTCATTCTTAAACCTAACACTGGCTTGGCTCTGACTTCGCTCTAGCTTGGCTCTGGCTAGGCCCACCTTTGGTCCCACTCTGGCTTCATTCTGGCCTCATTCTAACTTCATTCTTAAACCTAACACTGGCTTGGCTCTGGCTTCACTCTAGCTTTGCTCTGGCTAGGTTCCGGCCCGCCTCCAGTCCTGCTCTGACTGCGCCCTGGCTTTGCTCTGGCCTCACACTAAATTCACTCTGTACCTTAACACTGGCTTCGCTCTGCCTTCGCTCTGGCTAGGCCCCGGTCACCACTCCAGTCTCGCTCTGGCTTGTCTCTGGCTCCGCTCAAGTTCCGCGCTGGCTACGTTCTGGCTCCGCTCTGGCTCCACTCTGGCTTTTCTCTGTCAAGGCTCTGGTCACCGCTACGGTCCCGCTCTGGCTTGGCTCTAGTTTCACTCTGGCTTCGCTCTGGCTTCACTCTAACACTCATTAACTACACTCTCACTTGGATCTGTCTTCGTTCTGGCTTGGCTCTTGCTAGGTTCTGGCCCCGCTCCTCTCCCGCTCCGGCCTCACACTAACTTCGTTCTGCACCTTAACTCTGGCTTGGTTGGCTTGGCTCCTGCTTCGCTCTGGCTTCTCTCTGGCTCCGCTCTGACTTCCCTCTGGCTTCCCTCTGGCTTGACTCTGGCTTGGCCCTGGCTTTGCTCTGGCTCCGCTCTGGCTCCACTCAGGCTTCCCTCTGGCTTGGCTCTGGCTTGGCTCTGGCTTTGCTCTGGTTCCGCTCTGGCTTCCCTCTGGCTTGGCTCTGGCTTGGCATTGGCTTTGCTCTGGCTCCGCTGTGGCTCCACTCAGGCTTCACTCTGGCTTGGCTCTGGCTTGGCTCTGGCTTGGCCCTGGCTTTGCTCTGGCTCCGCTCTGGCTCCACTCAGGCTTCCCTCTGGCTTGGCTCTGGCTTGGCTCTGGCTTTGCTCTGGTTCCGCTCTGGCTTCCCTCTGGCTTGACTCTGGCTTGGCCCTGGCTTTGCTCTGGCTCCGCTCTGGCTCCACTCAGGCTTCCCTCTGGCTTGGCTCTGGCTTGGCTCTGGCTTTGCTCTGGTTCCGCTCTGGCTTCCCTCTGGCTTGGCTCTGGCTTGGCATTGGCTTTGCTCTGGCTCCGCTGTGGCTCCACTCAGGCTTCACTCTGGCTTTGCTTTGGCTTTACTCTAAATTTAGTTTAATGTACTCTCTTTTTTTAATTTAGATTAGGGTCAAACACGGATGTGGACCTTGTCTGGGCGTTTGGCATTAGCTCTCTCACCATTCAGAGGCACCCAATCGAGAGATTTGGCTCGGGGTCCCAGGATCCCCAATTCCCGTGCCTACCGCAGTAGGCCCCTGGGGGTATATTGTAGCTCTTTGTTTTACTGTCATTTAACACACGCTGATGTTAATTATGTTCCTGGCGCATCACACCATGTTCACACTTTACTTCGATTTCCGGAATTAGAATACACTGGTTGAAAATTTGTGTATGTGTAGCGTCTATAATTACTAAGCGCAACACTTCCCTACAACTTCGCGATTTCTATTAACTGTAACCACACTTAAGACTTCATCACGTGGACTTTTCGCGGAATACTTTTATTACATTTGTGCGCGAACGTATTCCTCACTGTAAAATTCTGTAAAACTTATTGGAGGTGACTGAGTGCAACTGGAGTTTTACGTTGATTTTCCATGGCTTTATACACATAATTTATCACGCGCGTAAACTATTGTCGCGAACCCATTGTCGTGATGATGCGTGGCCGACTGACACAAAGGGGCAGAGAGTGCAGCGTCGAGATAAGGGACAGGTAGTGCATCACGGAGATAAAAGGCTTGCCGAAACAGATAAAGTTAGATGACTGGAAAGTTCGTGTTTCGTCTGGTGCCTTCTTAGAGAACATTCCACAAACGTCTACAATTATGAATAGATTATAAAAAGAAGCCGCGAATCGTCAGTGAGGTAGTAGTAATCCGAACTGATATCGTGTGCCTGCAGCTCTGTTTTGAAAGTGAACTCATTGTTTGTGGTCAATGACCTCGTCGATTGTATTTGTATATGTTATGTAATTCTGCTGCTGTCAGGGTTGACCAAAGAGTGTTTCTACGGAAATAAAGAGCATTTGGAGTTTCTGCAAATTGGACTTCTAATTCTACGAAGCCAAAAAGTCACATTATTTATTACACTCTTTCGCATGACCTCCCTTATCACCTGACACAGAATTTTCCCTAACCTTGAGATGCTTCGATTATGCCTGCTGCTCTGTGTATCCAGAGCACATAACAATGGCACAAAAAACTCTTCCGGCGGGCTGTAACTTACCTATATTAAAAAAAGTTTTAAGTTTTCGCAAACTACAAACCAAAAACATTTTAACCTTTCGGCAAATAAAATTTACCGTTAACAGGATACTTATAAAAAATTGCATCTTATAAAATTGTTTCTGATGTGCAATATGGCCTTAAATGCCATATGTTTAAAATATCCCCAATAAGAAATGAAAAAGAAATTTTTTTGAATACTTTGGGAAGAACCTTCATCCGGAAATATGTACTTTTGCACAATTGGTAAATCGAAGGGATAGATAAAATCTTATTGGAAAAACGATATGTCCGGTTACAATACACCATTTATATCAAATTGTGCCGTTAAATAATTTAAAAGTATTATTTTTATTTCTTTGAATTATAAATATTTATTACTTTTTCAAGCAGTAAAACACACTTTGGTTTGTGCGACAATGAGCACAGCATTTCAAAGCCATCTCACAGCGATCTTATTAATAAAGGAAAGAAGGAAGCCAAGTGTATGCTGCGAATAGCGAATCTCTTACTTTCAACGAATTTGTAAATTTACAACGAAGGGTTATTTCCGTTACGAAGAGGTTGGCAGAGATATAAGCTTTTATACAAATAGTTTATTGAAGTGTGAATGGAAACTCATATGAATGCATTACCCTCTTTTAAGTATGGTATATATGCATTGTATATGAAACTTAACCGGAAATGATTCCTGAAACAAGCTTTTCAGAAAAATTTTGTATGTGAGAGCATAATATACCTAACATTAAAAAACAAAAGTTTGGATTAGTATAAAGTTTGTGTTTTATGATCATCAGCGTATGAGATTATGATTAATATGTTGATTTATTAAAATGTTAGATGTGATTATACCTACCGAATAGATTGAAGCCGTTCATTCTAAATTACTTTTCTACACTGTTATATAGCTGATAAATCATAAATATAAACAAAAGCTTGTTTAAACGGATAATTATAAGCATTTTGTGGTGTTAACCGTTCGGAAATGTTCCTTGGTAGTTGACTGAGCTGTGCAATAAGTTTTCATATACTGAAGGACTATCAAAAGGCATTTATTTGTGTCGTAGTGGAAGCAATCCAGGGCAAGATATCATGGAGATAACTTCTAGTTATATTACACTAATATAATTTGCAACATTCACTCCCTTGCTCTTTAATTAATAGACAGCATAGGGTACAGGATATAAAATTTGCGCATTGCGGAATACGGAAGATCTACTGTAGCTACTATCCTAAAAAGGAGGAAGGGATGAACTGAAGGAATCACTGGGGGCCACAGTTCACACAGTCACAGTGAAGTCCACAAGAGCTCCTGACTAAATAACCCATCCCATTATTAGAGATACTCATAGAGAATGGTGAATTATCTGTTTTCTATGTAGCCCTCTTTCATTTGTGCAACTTTCATGCCTTCTGTACTGCACAGCCCTATGTCACGAACCTTTAAATATGAGAAGTAAACGGAATTCGAGCAAAAGATGAAAAGGAAAGGGTAGATGAAAATCCAACCAAGCTTTCTCTTAACGATCACAGAAAATTGCGAAACGCCAACAATAAGAGTGTTATATCATGTCCTTTATTATGTGCTTATTACATTTTGATATATTACTTCGAAATACAATAAGAGTGTATGGTCAATGGGAATCAAATACGGAATATGCTGAACGTGAGAGGCTCAGGCATTGCTGCAGAGTCCAGCAAGACCCTCATGCTTGAGTATTTAGCTTCGATTGTTGAAACTCCTAAGCTTTTAATTTTAATTTTATCTTACATTTTGTATTTATTTCTTTAATTTTACCTATACGATGACATTTCGCATCTGTCATTCTTGAATGCTTATCTGTTGTTTTTACTTTTATTACTAATTTTTAAAAACTATTAAACATTTGATGTACTTTTCTGTAATTCAAAACAAAAATCTAATAGCCAAATCAGAACAAGTGCGATAGTAAAATAACTTGCGTGTTGAAACAATTAAGAATGTAGAATGTAAAACAATATGTACCTTTAACGGAAATAATTATTTAGCTGCAACAGGTAAACGCCGTAAATTGCTGTGAGAGAAACAGATTTTGAGAGTATATATATATGCTCTTGTTGCAATTAAATGATTAAATTTTGTTTTAATCCAAAAATATTTCATACTTTATTGAAGCTATATGCAAAATAACAAGTTCGGGCCATATCAAGGAAAATTGCTAAATGAAACAACTAGTTAAATAAAGAAGCTTACTTAAATTAAGGGCAGAAAACCAAAATATAAAACATAATTGGAGAAGTACATAATTAGCTTTCTTCCAAAACAAAGGATGAGCATCATATTTTTATTTAAAGATGTCTTCCGAGTACTCGCTTGAAGCAGAGAAATGGAAGAGCTGCGTTGCCACTTGCTTTATTCGTTTACTCTTTTCTTTTAATTTACGTCCTCCTCAATAGTCATATCGGATGTTGAATGTAATGTGTGAAATTATCCTCAATGAGTCCAGGGTCCATAGAGCTTAGTTACTCGACATTCGCTTTCCAGGATAAGGGAAAACCCCGGAAAAAGTTTATCAAGGTAACTCTCCCTGACCAAGATTCCAACTTGGGACCTCTTTTACGTGAGGCAGACACAGGATGAAAAGGAATTTTATCAATATTTCTATTTACACCTAAACGACTATTAGATCCTGTTTGGTGTAAACCTACCATCTACGCTGCCGGGCTCACTTGCCTTAGAGTATATAAGTTGTGAGAATAGCAAATATGTCGCATGAATTTATCATTTAGTAATTCCGATAGGTCTATCGCCATGATCCACAAACGGAGCAGTAACACTGTAACGTGTTACCTCTCAAAGCTCAGCTTGCTGGCTCTTGTTGGCTAACAATAAAGGAGTATGGTGGTATCAGGTTGCTAAAGCAATAGTAGTGGAGAGCTGCCAAAGAAGCATACCCCTTTAAGAAGTGTTATCTTTTCAACTTGTTTACTAGAAGAGAGATATATTGGTACCTGTCGTACAATAAGTGACGGAACACAAACTGAGCACTTGGGATCGCGTGTCCAATATAAAAGGCTAGCCAATTAATTACTTTATGCAAATGTCAATCACCACTATAGGTGCCCTTTTGTCGCAATATTCGATTTTTTTTTCGCGCCTGCTAATATATAACACGTTGCTGTTCAGAAGACATGATTACAGCTGAACAGACTGTACATACACTATCTATATGTGCGATAATCTCGTGTAACTCATTTCATATATTTTCCGATAGGCTGCAACGCTTTGCACTGCTGAGGATAAAGGTCTGAAGCAACTGGCTAATACAGTTTAATGACAACGGCGCAAATAAGGATAAAGATCCAGGACGAATAGGTAGGAAAATCCAAAGCAAATTTGAAATGTGGCAGCTCAGAAAGCTCTAAATACATGAAATTAATTTATAAAATATCATATCAAGAACCGCAGGCAAGAGATTAAACAGTATTTGGAATCATAAAGGCCTCTGTACGCCTTAGAAATAAAATAAAGCATTAGTTAATTAATAGCTGTAGAATAGCTTGTTCATCGAGGAAAATTGCTGTTGCAACGAAACGACAAAGCATTACTCAAAATATTTGAAAGTGAATCTGAGAGAAACAGAGCATTGAAACTGATTTACGAGATAGGAGTGGAAATATTTAGGAGGTGGGTGAAGGCAACACTGAAATTAATCAGGAATAAAACGACGAAAGGCTGTGCCTTATATGAGAAGAAACTCCCCACTAAAGCGCAATAGGAATAATGATAAGGGAAAACCTCCAGTCGGAATAAAACAACATATTACAGGAAATACGAGAACAAGTAAAAGTGGTTCATATGCGGGAGTGGAAAAAAATATATGAAGCAGTCTGTTCAATGAAGACCTATCAAGGATAAAAAACTTCGATTGGTTGATTCATGGATTGATTAAATGTTTGACTGATCGCTTGATTAATTAATTGCGTGAATGGGTGACTGACAGCTCCAAATATGCTTTTCTATGCTAATTCACTGTGAATGAACTATCGCAAGATAATTCTTTGAATATATGTTCGACTGCTTACTGATTACAAAACCGTAATTGACTGAGCAACTTTGACTTCACGTTCCATGATAATGTTTCTCTATTACTCTCAATGATGCTATAATAAGCCAATTGCTGTATATCTATGGATTTTGTGTTATTATCAAAATCCTAATTCACTGTTACCGTTAACAGAACACCATACATGAATACGTTTTTATATTTGACATTTCATCTGAAATGTCGCTGAAGAAATTACCTAACCACTTCGTGCTGAAATCACTATCAAACCTAAAACGTCACAGAGCTCTTTCAGTGCAGCAGTTATAGCTCCTCACAGCTTAACTTAGGTAGCAATAATGGCAGGAGCCGGATTTCAACTGGGGCAGCGTGTTTTCGACAACAATCCTGCTGGTTTAACTTCCTATCGTCCTTGCGGCTGTGTGGGTGACGAACCAAAACCTGTACAGAGACATAAAGAGAGCGTAGGATGCCAATACATGAGTTGTAAATAACCCTTCCTTCGATAACAGCAACAACATGGCCAAGGTGGATCCAAGTAAGAGTTCTCTTTTCTTTTGTTTTATAATTTGTCATCATCTTTGGGCTGTCAGACAAGCTTGCTTTGGAACCCAGCAGTTCTTCTTGAGCAAAGAAAGCGAAATGAGCATTGAAGATGAGAAGGTTTCAGCATGTCCAGATGTTTTATATGTAATTACTTTGTTATTGTTTAACATGGGTTTGATTGCTTTCTCTTGGTCATCGCGACAATACTTTTGATTTGTTGATTCACTTGGGTTAGTGCAGATCAGCCTAAGCTGTACAGTTGCCTTCCGCAAATATTCTTCGTTCTCTTGAATTCTCGCGGAGAGTAGAACTTAGAACCGTGGGAAGGATCTCTTTAATGATGAATAGATGAAAACCTATTCAATCAAGCCTCTCGGAGCCACCATATTTACTTCTCAGATCCTTTTAGATGCAGTTTTGGACTGTGGTAATGACTATTCAATCCTAAATTTACCAAATAAATTTACCTAAATTTAGCTACCATAAGATGAATCATAAGAGAGGCTCATCAGATAGCCACCATAAGGAATCTGAACCCACGACCTAGGGAATGTGACGTTACCGTCTAAGCCATCTCCGACGTCCATTTGTAAAGAATACTCATTATTAAAGCTTAATGATTAACTCTGAATAAAGGAGCAATAAATGAATCAAACAAGTGAATGAATTGTTTGAATTAGTGAATGGTTTTAATTTATAAATTATAAGCTATAATTATTTCAGTTATGAATGTTCCTGCTTCTAACGCCATTTGTTTTCCCTACCAGCTGCGGTTAATAAGTTGGGGGAGTGTTCAACTGCTTTCAAAAATTCAATATGGAAACTTTACTCGGCTAAAAAGGGCGCGCGCGCAAAAATAAGTATATAGAAATAAAATAAAAATAATTAGAATAGATCTCTATGAGTGTACATGTATATGCATGTGTCCATTTGCATACCTTTGAACAAGTAACTTCACAGAAATTTTGTATTAAGCATGATGAATTGTTTGTACCAAGAACATTCCGGTCCTCCACATGTATCATCCTTCAGAATTTAAAGAAGGTGAAAAGAATGCAAACTAATCTGTAATTTCATAAAAATAAATGTTATTTGATGTAACTGTATCTTGAGTATGCCATATTTTTAGATTGGTCACCAAATTAGTAATTCATGAAGTATATTTCCAAAAATTCAAACTTATTGCATTCATATGGGATTCTGTTGTTATTATCGCCTATTTATAAGCCTAACGTTTATGAACTATTCTTTATAAAGCTTAACTACTGTTTTTCATGTAAATGGGCATAAATATTTGAAGAAATAGTTTCATTGTAAGTTTCATAGTAATTACAAGAAATTATTATTATTATTATTATTATTTTTATTATTATTATTATTATTATTATTATTATTATTATTATTATTATTATTATTATTATTATTATTATTATTATTATTATTATTATTATTATTATTATTATTATTATTATTATTATTATTAATATTATTATTATTATTATTATTATTATTATTATTATTAATATTATTATTATTATTATCATCATTATCATTATTATCATCATTGTCATTATTATCATCATTGTCATTATTATCATCATTGTCATTATTATCATCATTGTCATTATTATCATCATTGTCATTATTATCATCATTGTCATTATTATCATCATTGTCATTATTATCATCATTGTCATTATTATCATCATTGTCATTATTATCATCATTGTCATTATTATCATCATTGTCATTATTATCATCATTGTCATTATTATCATCATTGTCATTATTATCATCATTGTCATTATTATCATCATTGTCATTATTATCATCATTGTCATTATTATCATCATTGTCATTATTATCATCATTGTCATTATTATCATCATTGTCATTATTATCATCATTGTCATTATTATCATCATTGTCATTATTATCATCATTGTCATTATTATCATCATTGTCATTATTATCATCATTGTCATTATTATCATCATTGTCATTATTATCATCATTGTCATTATTATCATCATTGTCATTATTATCATCATTGTCATTATTATCATCATTGTCATTATTATCATCATTGTCATTATTATCATCATTGTCATTATTATCATCATTGTCATTATTATCATCATTGTCATTATTATCATCATTGTCATTATTATCATCATTGTCATTATTATCATCATTGTCATTATTATCATCATTGTCATTATTATCATCATTGTCATTATTATCATCATTGTCATTATTATCATCATTGTCATTATTATCATCATTGTCATTATTATCATCATTGTCATTATTATCATCATTGTCATTATTATCATCATTGTCATTATTATCATCATTGTCATTATTATCATCATTGTCATTATTATCATCATTGTCATTATTATCATCATTGTCATTATTATCATCATTGTCATTATTATCATCATTGTCATTATTATCATCATTGTCATTATTATCATCATTGTCATTATTATCATCATTGTCATTATTATCATCATTGTCATTATTATCATCATTGTCATTATTATCATCATTGTCATTATTATCATCATTGTCATTATTATCATCATTGTCATTATTATCATCATTGTCATTATTATCATCATTGTCATTATTATCATCATTGTCATTATTATCATCATTGTCATTATTATCATCATTGTCATTATTATCATCATTGTCATTATTATCATCATTGTCATTATTATCATCATTGTCATTATTATCATCATTGTCATTATTATTATCATTGTCATTATTATTATCATTGTCATTATTATTATCATTGTCATTATTATTATCATTGTCATTATTATTATCATTGTCATTATTATTATGATTATTATTATTATGATTATTATTATTATGATTATTATTATTATTATTATTATTATTATTATTATTATGATGATGATGATGATGATGATGATGATGATGATGATTATTGTTATTATTATCATCTATTATTTTTTTATTATTATTAAAACAAATTTGCTGTCGATGGAAGTGTTACTGAAAGAAGATGATCTGCGAAATTCTACTGCATTTGGAGAATCGTTCATTAGAAGTGAGCATCGGTGTATGTGGTTCCCAGTAGGAAAGCGGCTCCTACTGACGTATATAAAATGGATTTTTGGAAGAAAACGAATCTGCCGCATCACCCAGTAGCGCGTCGGTTTGAGGACTGTCTGTGTGGAGGTCTGTTAAATTGGAAGGTCATGCAGAGCGGCGTGGGAGAAGGCCCTCACGTAGGCGAAATTACACGCTACAAGTCCCGCGGCGTGTGTCCTGCAAGCCGCTTTTAATTTATCGAAACGCTCATGTATCAAAATTATCTTAATAAACACCTTTTGCTGCCCGACGTGCCTAATTAAATTAGGGGAGTAGCGGGAGATATATATGTGGTTTTGTATAAATATGGCGGCGGAGCAGGTGGTATGGACAACGGGAGGTGACAGGTCGAGGCTGGATAAATCTGGCTGCCAAATTCTTTCCAAACACGTGTTACTACTGGGTTGTGATATCTCACATCTTTCCCCCAACCCCCGAAATTGACTTTAATTTTGAGGCTGTTGAATTCAATGAGACTAGGATATGACGGGCAATGAGCCTGAACTAAAAGCATGTTGTATAAACGTGTAATTTTGCTTCGAATGAATAAATTAAACATTTATTTGTTAGAGTGCCAATTTTTTTCCTTTCAGATTAAAGAAAATCTCTTATTTCTGCTTCCTTACTGCGTTCATTTTTGTTAAATGAAAACAAATTCAAACTGAAGAAAAGTGCTTTGCAGTTTCATTTTCTGAGGTATGTCTCTAAGGAATATGTAAGACATTTGTTGAAAAGGTTCAGTTATTAACATAACAGAAATTAGTTTGAAGTCCTTGCGTTAATATTTACATGTTTAATTTTGAGTGTGTAAATTCATTCATCTGGTTGTACACTGCACGTGAGTTATTTTTTGAAATACCTGTATAAAATTCAATTGTATGGTTCATTTGTTTATAAAAATACGAGTATAATATTAAATTTTCTACACCAAACTCTAAATGCTGTAGAAAGGCTATCTTTCGGTTCTCTCCAAAATCCTTGGTTTTTCATGGTTATTGACATTGTTATATATGACTTTATTTTGGACCTTAATTTATTACAGTATATAGGAAACTTAAAAAATATTTACATTACAAGTTATAATTACTATGCGTTAGATTTCATAATTTGATTTGTTCATAAGCTAGTTGTCCGTTTTTCAAAATTGGAGCATTGTTTTAAAAAGCATAATGGTCATTTAACTTGAAATTTTCAGCGGCAGTAAGAAACATATGAAACAAATGATTAAATAATTGCCTCTGCAAGTTTATAAAAAACAGCATATTTTCCTAAAATGGATAATTTATATTTTTTTGTTTCGAAACGCTTTATTTCTCTAATCTTTTTTGAATTTTGGCCAAATTTTTCAGACATGTTATTTTATGTTATATGAGACATTGGCCAAATATGATGTTTTAGAAAAAATTGCAGCCTTATGAAGAACCTTTGAATCTTAGTAAAAAAATCACAAATGAATTCGGCTAAGCCGAAGAACTCCTCCTACTTCAGATTTAATTTCTAATACCCACTTTTGTTTATATTTTATGTCATAATTACAGTTTCCTTCTCGTATGCTAAATTACACCAAGGTGTTATTGCGTTTTTTTTTTTTTTTTTTTTTTTTTTTTTTTTGCTTGACCTTTAACTACTGTGGTTATATCGGCAGCTGTTCTCCTTTGGTACATACCGAAGGTGATAACTGGTTATCTTTTTAATTTTTTATCATTACATCACGCACACATTCACACTCTCATTCATGCTTCCAGACTCTGGGGAAGGTGGGGAATTATCTTGGTCGGAGAAAAATCCCCACCCCCACCGCCGGGAATCGAACCCGGGACCCCTAGCATGGTAGGCAGGTGCTCTACCGACTGAGCTACGGGGCCAGCCATATTGTGGATTTATTTCTTAGTTTTGTTCGAATTCCTTTAAATGTTCTGACAAATATTACGAAAATAATTCAGTTAATTTTAAAGAACTCAATACTGTATGATATATGGCTCCTTAAAGCTGAAGGCAATAGATATGAAATGGGATTAAAATTTTTTATTACTGCAATCATTGGGAAAAGCTATCCAACCGATATACACATGTGTGACTTGGTGTTTTAGTGTTGGGATTTCATAGCTTTCAGTTTCGTGGTGAATGGTGACGCGGGACAGATGTCGCGGATTCTTGAGCTGTCCTGTTGTGGTAGGGAGGCACGCTTGATGATAGCTGACCTAGAGTGTTGGTGGTTAACAGTGGGTCCTACTACCGGGATGAACTCTCCACAATCAGTTGTATCATAAACTAGCATCATTTTCATTGGTGTATATATTTAATAAATATTTTAGTTTCATTTAATGATAGCTTCAACGTGTTTTAATTTTCGAAAGAAGATTAAACGTTGTTTTAGTATCTCCGGATACACTGGTGTCAAAAGGAAAGTGTATATCCATGGCAGTATTTGTAAAATAGAACACTTACTGGAGAATAAATAAGCAAAGCCAGAATCAGAGTGAAAAATCAATGTCATGGCTGAATTTTAAACTAAGTTACTAAGACGCAGACTTGTGAGCGGAAGGTCTAATGTTCAAATCCCACGAAATGCTATCAAAACTGGTCCACTTTCCCCCAGGCTTTCCCAAGGTTTCCTCAGTGATCAGTACCAGCAGCTGCGGAGAGGTACCGTAATATAGACCTGAAACATTTTCTTCCTAAATTTCCTTTTCGAATGATTATTTTATGTCATGTATCGTAAGCAGCAACGGTCGTTCACCAGAACAAAGGAAAGGAACAGAAAATTGTTGCAGGCTTTTAATTCAAACGACCACCAACGAAGTTTTGCATTAAATTTATATTAAACGTATTGTGTATATCATTAGTTACATGATACATCAGCATGGCAAGATAGAGGCAACGTTCTTTATTTACATTAAAAAGTATTGCATTTGCTGCACACTTCTCCGCACATCGTATACTGGCATCTGTGTGATAGTTTTTGGTTGTGCATATCCGAAGGCTGCCAATCTCGCGTACAGATGTACATGTCATGGCACAACCGACGAAATGTGTCGGCTAAACCATGTACCCAGTGGAGAGAGAAATTTTAACACTCAATTCATACGTTGCTTTAGGCTCCCTGAATGTCGAAATAGCATCTATAGGCAAAAATCCGCGTGTATCTGATTTGGAACAACATATCTAAGAACACCAAATGTCGATTAAAAATTACGTAACTTAATATTTAAGTTACTCCATTATCTTTAAAGGATGCATCCGCCCAAACTTTCCACTTACATGGAAAATGTTTCATTGTTGTTTACTTTCCCAACAGCCGTATTACGACTTTAAGACACCGCACATTTCAATTATCTTCTTGAGAAGCAAAATATGTATCTTTCTTTATTGTGAATTGACTTTTGTTTATAGACAAACTGTTAGATATAGACAAAGGCTTGCTTGACAAAAAAAAAAAAAAAAAAAAAAAAAAAAAAAAAAAAAAAAAAAACGTTAAAGCTCATATTTCCTGTCAGTTTTCCCCTCTCCTTTGTTTGATGTTTACCATTTCCGGATATTCATTGTTATTGGGGTGAATTTTACAATACTTTATGCTTTTCTTGAATTCAAATCACTATTCTTTCTTTCTTTTTCCTTCGTTCTATTGTTTCTTTCTTTCTTTCTTTCCTTCCTCACTCCCTCACTCCCTTCCTCCCATCCTCTCTTTCTCTCTTTCCTTCTATCTTTCTTTTTTCTTTCTTTTATCTCTCTTTCTTTGTCTCTTTTCGTTTCTATTTCCTTCTATCTTTTTCTCTCTTTCTGTCTTTCCCTCTCTTTCTCTCTCACTCTTTCGCTCTTTCATCATTGCTTTCTTTCTTTCTATTATTCATTTTTTCACTGCCTTTCCTCTCTTTCTTTCCTTCCTCCTTCCCTCCCTATCTCCCTGTCTCCCTACCTCCCTCCGTGCTTCTCTTCCTCTCTCCCTGCCTCCCTTATTCCCCTTCCTTCTTTCTCTACTTTTTCACTTTCATTTATTCCTTCTTTCTATTTATTCTTATTTTTTATATTCATGCAAAGAGAACGGAATATAAATCACTAGACTACCTCTATTGCTTTTATAGGTACAACGGAATCTATAAATGAGGATTAATGTATTAGTCATACTTGGTGCAATAATCGTAGCTAGAAGTGGGCGCATAGAACGATAAGATTTTATAGCAATTTTTGACACTTACACATTAAACTTTTGGTATTCTTATACATAAAATGCAAATTAATATACTTCATACTGTCCGCATGCTTTATACTTGAAGTTAAGATGTGCAGACAGAAGGGAGTTTTCTCAATAGAAAACACACGTTTAAACAACATCAGTTCATTTGATCTAATATCAATATTCAGTTTCAAGATATAATGAAATCTTGTTTGTTGAAGGGGCTCTGGATTTTTATGAATGCTGGAACTGATGTCTACTTCAGAGTGGTCAACAGCAAAAATAAACTTCCAGACCTCTCATTTTGGATTCCGAGACCGTGCTGGTTCCCGAAGTGCATCCCTGTACCAGTACAAGACTGTTAAGCAAGTTTACTGCATCAAAAAAGAGACTCAACTGCAAACTCAAGCTTGACAAGGTCAACTGCTGCCGTCTGATCCCTCATAAATTGCCTCCTGTATAAGCATAGAGGTCGTATTCCGCCCTACAGCTGAGAAATGAGTCCAGTTGTTGAGTAGAAGGCGGCCCTGGAGGTGTTGAGAAGTGCTAAAGAACTTATACAGCCCACAAAGTCGTCTTAGTCTATATGGTCGAGCGTTTGCTGAAACATAAACCCTGGCGAGTGTTAACTTATTGCGCCATTTCAATGTCAGTGCATTAAATACTGTTATATTTGTTGCAAGAAAAAGAACAATAAAATTAAAGTCTGCAGTGGAAATGTGCCCTGCTTTAAATTAAGAGGGACTGATTAAGGAAATATTCTAACACCTGACATAAACAGTTTTATTTATTAGTTCTGTGTTTCTTGCAAGCAAAGTCATATCTCCTTGTAATCTTATACCTACAAAAGAAGCAAATATTGTGGTGCAATGAGAATTAATCTTATACATTCTTCATATAGTTCTGGGATATACTGTTCCTCCTTAAATATTACATTCCCATCACAGTTGTGCTACTCTGAAGCAATGGCATCCGTATGGAGCATACAAAATGACATTGGTTTCGGTTCATGGCTCATTATATTGAAATAATATTGCTTCAGTAAATGCAGCTTCATGTGAAAGATATAACCCCTTTATTTGAACATTTTGAATGTGGTCTTCGGAAAACAGATCCCGAAATTCGTCTCAAATTACATTTTATTAGTTCTATCTTCATCCTACCTTTTAGGGTATAATTTTCAGCGTTATATATCACACTACGATTATCAGTAGCTGTTTTATTTATATCCTTTAAGTAGTCCCGGCTTATAGTGCAAATTTAATAACTTTAATTTTAAAGCTTTGTGTTCAATATATTAAAAAAGAATGAATATGAGTGTTCAATTTTGATGGAAATACACACACATGTATATTGTAACGGTTGTTTTGTTTTAGGCTCCCAGAATTGAAAAATATTTAAATATGTTTAAATATGTAGTTTAGGAATCAATGTGGAAATGTTAGAATAAACAAGAAAAGAAATTGTTAAAATTCAGTAGATCGTGAGATGACGCAACATGTAAATGAAATAATGTTAATTTTTTTGACTGGTAATTCTAAAACATGAGGTGGTATTTGCCCATTAATTACCTCGTTGAGCCCTCCCGGTACTCACCACTTCATATGTTAGGATATGTGACTGGTGAGGGCTACGGATGGGAGGTTTAAAATAGGCCGGGGTTTTTCTCAGGGTAGGTCTGCATGAATTATCTCTTTTAGGCTTTCAGGGAGTGAGTGCGTCCTGACAGTGTATGGGTATTATCACAAAGAAGACACTACGGCCGTTGAATGGGAAGTTTCTTCATACAAGTCGCCCACTCCACTCGTCGCTGTTGTGTTGGTGTAACTCTCACATTAGTCGCGAGGCTTAGGATTTGCCCGTCGCTGCACACGTGACATGACGGCTACTTTGAATCACAGTGACGAGTGACTTCGTAAATTTCTAGGACGCGCCGAGTGATGTATGAAGTCGTGTACGCGTTGTCGTTTCTGGATGTCGGAGAGCATTATACAACAGAGTTTGGTAAATTCTTGATCATGTAATGTGCGCTGTTTCCCTCACTCGCTAACACAGAATGTTCGATAAATGTGTGTTGCTCCGTCTATTCGCGAATACGGACTTTGATGATCCTTCAGTACGTGTTTCACCTTTCACTCGCCAAAACAGAGTTTTTTTTTCTAGCAAATATCAAACGTCGCCATTGCACAAATTTCCCCTTTCTTTCGCCGAATTCTGTACACTTTCGGGGTCATGTGATCCGTTACTCGTTCCTTATAGGTTGAGTTTCATCCCTACTCTTAAATTTCATCGCAATTTTGAGTTTCTGAGGCACGTATTCCGTGTAACTTTTTCTTACCCACAGTCTAGGTAATTAATGCAGAATCACGCTTGCAAAAGCGTAGCTTAAATCCCGGTGTCTATTCTCTACATCACGTATCATGCGCAAATCAAAGCTAAGACTGGCGACGAGTTGTCGCTTGGGTCTAGCCTTGGGCGATACTCGAACAATGCCCCTTTGTCGGCTCAACACAAGGAAGGTAAGTGTTCATTTTCCCGGCCCTCTTTACACGTTGGGTTCACGCGCTTGCAATAAAATATATGAATTGGGATTGCCTGTTTAGTTTCTGCACCCTCCCCTATATTTGTTATAGTTTAGCTTAATTCATGGTGTGATATCTATCCGCCCGTAATTATGCATTTAATGTGACTTTCGCGGTTATTATTCTAATGTTACGCCTAACAGGGACGGTATCAATGACATTATGTAATGTGGACCAGTAAAAAGTAAGTTTGATTCGTAGTGATGGCAACGAGTGAAGGAAAAATCAAAATCCCTGGTAAAACAACTAGGAAAGAAAGCGTCTTTCGATTGTGTAACATCGAACGGAACATACATGTTCTGGATTGTGGAATATTGTAAATAGCTAATAGAAAATTGTATCGACGAAACATCATTCTTACGAAGAGTTTTGAACAAAAACTTGCAAAGTGCACTTAAATTAAATTACAAGTTTGGATTTTTATAAATTAAACAAAATTTCCTTTTTGCTATGTTTATTTAACTAAAGAATTCTTTCGCTTGCGACCACGTCTGAGAAGAGGTTTCTCATGTAACTATGAAGCTACACAGAAGACTTTAGATACATCTGAGTGCCAGATTGTTCCGAGAAGAATCTGCAACGTGTGGTTTCTTCGTCATTTTCTTTCCGGAGGGCTGCATACAACCCTCGACCTCAGCCGCAACGCGGGACGAATGCAGGTGAGAATAATTTCGCTACACACGATCGTCGCAGACTCCAGGAACACCATCGTCCCATCATCACCAATAAATCCTGCTTCAATTTGTATGCGTGTGTGTGTTTGTACTACTGATATTTATAAGGATAATAAAACCCTATTAAGCCAATATTTGGAAAGGTAGAGTCGGAGTGAAGACTTTAATGGCAAAGCCGGGATTTAAACTACGGACCTCTTAGTCTCACTCTGGTCGCCATAACCATGGAGGTGCTGTGGCAAGATTCCAACATTGCACTCAATTCACAAAACCTCTTGAATTTTTTTCTGGTTCCTGGTTCAAATCCGGCTACAGCAGTAAGTTCCACTGCTGACACTCTATGAATCCCGTAACTAATAGTACTTACAACATAGTAAGTCACCATTCAGATATGGTCTCAAGTGTATAAGAAACCCTACCGAAAGTTGCGAGAACTACGCTGGAATGTTGCCATGGTAGCTCAGTGGTTAGAGCAACGGGATGGAGGCCGTAGTTCAAATCGCGGACATAGCTTGAATTTTTTAAGTCTGACTCTAATTTACAAAACTAGACCTACATATCGCCATTGTGACAGAAAAATTAATTCCCATTATTAAGACGAGTTATGTAGTATCACATTACTTTTAAGGTCATTTATTTAATAAAAATAAGGAGTCACTTCATTTGTCATCTTTTCCCATGACTATCTTAAAGCTATGTTATTGATATAAACTGTCAAAACTCTATGCATCTGATTTTGTATTCATACCTACCGAAATGAGGAACTATAAGTTCACATTAGTATACACTGAAATATGAATGCACCAACATTGTAGACGCAGAAGTAACGCGACTGGGCGCTAGTCTACAGTTGTAGACCATTTTATGTTATGCTTTTAATTATGATTATTATGGAATTAGGGGAAGTAATTTACTTGAAAGGCACCATATTCTTGAACTCCTATAAGCACTCTTGCATGACTTCTTATTTGTACAGGAAGCTGAGGAATTGGAGATTTGAATTGTATTTGTGGCTTCGGAAGTTCCCATAACAAATTTTCAATGAACTGTATTCGTTTCATTGGTTGGTATCTAGTGAGGTCATAGAAAATGTCCATAGGGCAACGACGTGTTAGGGCCTTATTGTATTTTTGGCATAGCTGGTCCTACAACGTATGTCCTATTCTAACAAGTAATAATTTCAGGTTTTCTTTGCATTCCTGTTTCTTCATCAATAGCATCATCGAAATGCATGCTGGATATTAATAACGCAAATTTACTTTTCTTAAGACAATAGAATACTAAGGTACAATCTTCTCTAAATCTAAAGAGACATGAATTTTGTTCAGTTTTTCTATTTGGTAAGAATTCTGGAGCAATCTCAACTTCATTTTTTCGAAGAGTGCCAACGTAAGTTAGTTTCTTTTCATGCAACAATTTTTCTACAGCCGTCAATCACATTAAACTGTAAACAACATACAAATACATTCATAGAAGTAACATTCTTGATAAAAGGTACAATGTTCAGTGAGGTCTACCAGAAAGTCCGAGGACCCCGGCCTCTGTTACCCGGGAGCGAGGAAAACTCCGGGGGTCTTTCCTTGGGGCAATACATTGAGTCCAAAAGTCCCGACCCATCGACAACACCACCAAGACGGGTGGAAGTGGATGCGCCAATTACGCGCGTCAACCCCGCAGGGAAAACTACCGAAAAACCTCTGTGGGTCTGCCTGGTGATCTAGCACACCTTCTACTAGCTTTGCAGGCTAGTGCCCGAGACATTCTAGACAACTCTCTGCCCCTCCGGGTGGCCGAAGCCTGGCCGGAAGTACCCGATTCCCCGCGGTTAACGGGAACACACTGACCCTCGAGTCCAACCCAATCTGAACAACTCCAATTGAGGGAGGAGCTCGAATGTTCGGCCCGAGGTTCCTCTAGTAACGTCAGAGGTGCCACGAGTGGTAGGGGTCCGCAGCGCTCACACCAGAGCAGCTGAAGGGAACGGATCCCCTCCTCTACGGGCTGATAAAAGGTACAAGTTAAGTGCAGAGGTTCTATCCAATTAGTCCAAGGACCGTTAGGTCCTAAGACCCTGGCCTCCTTCAACCCGAGAACGATGGATAACTCCGGTGGTCTTTCCATGGGGCAGTACCTGGTTTCTTAAAAAGCCCCCCCCCCTCCGTTGACAACAACGTCAAGACGGAATGGAAGTCGACACTGCACTTAGACGCGCCAACCCCGTAGGGAAGACTACCGAAAGACCTCGGTGGGGCCTCTACCCCCTCCGGACGGCCGTAGCCTTGCCGGAGGTACCCAATTCCCCGTAGGTGTCGGGAACACACTGCCCCCTCGTGTCCAACGCAATTTGAACAACTGCCCATCGGGAGGGGCTCGGCAGTTTGGCCCGAGGTACCACGAGTGATAAGGGTCCGCAGCGTCCGTACCACGACAGCTGAAGGGGACATTTAATTTAACTCCTTGTAGACCGATATGGATAACTAGACATATAACCTAAACATACAAAACCTACCTACTGCGCTATGCGACAACCTATTGACGGCCGTCAATAATAAAAGCCTGTATCATTTCCGAAAGCAACTGAAGTACTGATTGTGAAGACAAAAGCGCGACTAAGGGCTACTAAGAAGCTGGAGTGCGCGCGCAATGCAGAAGTTGAAGTAAAACAGTTCGAAACATACGTGGTCTGCATATGTAGACCTACTGCAGGGTTGAGTAAGTACTTAAAATTTGAGTCTAGGAAAACATAAACACAGTTTTAACATAAATTAGCCACCATAAAGTGATTTTCTTTAAGGTTAGAGAACACTATTAAACAGAACTTGAAGAATAATAAGAATATCAGTTTATATATATTTGTAATTTTATGTCCTCCAACGTTGTCTTATCGGACGATGAATGGAATGGGTGAAATGATGCTCAAATGAGCCCAGGGTCCATAGAGCTTAGAGTTACACTCGTCTTTCAGGATAAAAGAAAACCCCGGAAAAAACGTTATCCAGGTAACTCACCCTGACCGAGATTCAAACTCGGGACCTCTTGAACGTGAGGCAGTAACGCTACCACCACGCCACCGAGGCGGGCAATATCAGTTGAAATAATTAAGAAAACAGAAGGTTTTAATTTTATTAGAAAAGAAATCTCGTGTACAAGCAACGGTCTTAATATCAGAAATCGAAAATTTCAGGAGGGCTGAAGGGTATGGTTTGCCCACCAAGAACAAGCCCACAATGAAATACTTTGAAGGCCATAAACGAGAATCTTAAACGACTGTCAAGACAATATCTCTGTACAGCACTAATAAAATGAGTGTTGATAAATACACCATGTTTCAGCTGTTTTCAAACATGTTTCATACTATTTATTCATCTGATAAGTAATTGAAATGAAAATTATCATGAATTGAAACTCTTCTCAAAACAACTTTGAAAGTGTTATACGGTCTCACAATAAGGACACAGATTCTTCAGAAAACTGCATGATTTGTAATGATCATTCTGTATTTACGGAATGCTCATTGGCTTCTATACCTTAATTTCCATCTGTTTCGCCTTGTCATTTCAACTGATGGGAAGAAGATTTGCGATTGTCTAGACTTGGAAGATTCTATAAGAAAGCATTCTTAGAGGATGGTAATCGTCAAAGTGGCTAAAATATCTGAAATTACTAGAGCGTTGCATTTGTTTAAACTGTTTGGATGAGTAAATACAGTGAAATAACCGCTAGGATGTTCCTGAAGCATGACGTAACCACGTATGGGAAACAACCAACAAATGTTGCCAATATAACGGCACCAGCACCCGGAATGTTTCGTGCTAATAGCCCATTCTTATTTGAATTGGTTCTTTCAGCGGCTGAATACAGAGCTAATAATAATGCGTATAGGACGTGAAGTGGTCACGGTTATTATCCATACGTTTTTGTTGGAATATTCTGTGACTTGTGGCAGACCACATTCACAAAACACGCGCACATTCGTTGCCATTGTTTGGAAATTTCAAGCTTCATTGGCGTCAGCACTTAGTCACTGGTTGACTCTGCGGCGAGTTGAATGACTTCACAGTTTTACATATTTACGTATTGGCTTAACTAAGGTTACTCAAAGAACATCGTTGAATTCACATGAAATGTTCATCTCGTCAGTTTACGTTATAAGAAGACTCAAATTTAAAATATTATACTACCTAAAATCATTTGTCCAACTTGAAATGGGAATAGATCAGGATAACAAGCTGTGTAGAAAATTAAAAGCCAATATTTGATGTCTTACCCCAAACACCTTTTTTGCTCACTCTTGGAATGCTTTTTTCCTTGCAAGTATTTTTTTAATTTAATTTATTATTGATTGATTGAACAATATTGTCACCTAATTATCGTAAGGTACGGCCAGCTAGCAGCACGGGGGCGACCGGAGATATTCAGACCACGCCTATCCATTTATCTTGTAGCGCTACGAGGGGATGATTGGAAAAAACATCGCTAGCCATCTCTTTCCCCTCGCCCATTGACGTCTGGAACGTTCAGGATGATTCACTGAACCGCGAAACTTCCAGGCACAGCGATCTGCATATGTAAGGAATGAAGTGGACAGTTCAGTTCAGTTCTTGGCGAGCAGCTGGAGGAGCACCGTGCTAGTGAACGGACTGGAAGACTGTGTACGTGCATCGGAGGAGTTGTACGTAATTGCGAGTGCAGAGTGGACCTGTGACAGACGAACTGGTGAATTGTAATTGTCTGCGCTACGTAATTCTATGTAATCGGCAAGTGTTCCAACTGTAATTCGGTGGAAATAAAGAACATTTTGAGTTTATACAATTGGACTTTTAATTTCACGAACCCAAAAAGTCACAATATAGTCATATCGCGACTGCAGTAAATTTTAAATTACAATTATCTGAAGCAATTAAAACACTGGTTATATAAAATTATACAAATCAATTTCTTTTATAAACTGTACTACATTTAGGCAGATAGCTGGACCACTTGAGGCCAGCGAGAGATCAGCAGGAACACCACACTGGAGTCGACGCACGGAAGAAAGGGCTCTCTGTAACTATAAGGCGTATGGTATCGTAAGGCATATGAGGCGGAATTAGTTAGGGCTCTCCTAGTTCAGAACGCACAGCACAAGTGTGAGCAACAGAGATTTATCTTTCTCATGTGTCCAAAATTACTATTGAAAACTCGACATTGTAATATACCTTGGTCTATGCGGCAAGAATTTTTGAGCTAGGCTGTACAAAGGTCATTTTTCTACGATGTATGGTCCTTGAGTTATCCCTTTGAAAATAAACACCTAACTCTCGTGTTTATACTTATGATATGCTTCAAATTCCAGTCTTGCCTGTGTTATTCCACTTCATTACGCATTACTGAGTAATACATTACAAAATGTCGTTAGAAACTGCATATATTTAGTTTATAAATTAGCTGACCACGGATCACTGCAGTCCAGAAGCGCACACGTGTTCTTTGTTCGCTTCAAGGCCAGTCCATAACGAAATTGTGCGTGTAAGGAGCTTTGTGTAACTGTGACAATAAGTAGAAAATTCACATGTTGTTACCGTGTTTTGTGAACTGCTAACAATGTCACTTTCAAAGCCTGGTACCAGTGACGCAGATACTATGGATAAAATACCGCTCCAAGTCCAGAAATATTATTTTTAAAGTCTACAGTTTCTTTAAGAAATTTCATCTGAGAAAGTGACTGACCGGATCAATTTTTCACAAAGCTACGAAGACACGACTAGAGCGTACAATATAAATGTGCATACTTTGTTACTTCTTGTGAAATAGAACGAAACTTCTAGCACAGAACTTTCTTGTAATTTACGTCCTCCAACGTTGAGTCATATCGGACGGTGAATGAATTGGGTGAAATTATGCTCAAATGAGTCCAGGTTCTATGGAGCTTAGAGTTGCCCGACATTCGTCTTGAAGGATAACGGAAAACTCCGGATAAACCTTATCCAGGTAACTCACCCTGACCGAGATTCGAACTCGGCACCTCTTGAGAATAGGTAGACACGCTACCATCTACGCGGTGGTGTGTGGTTATGTGATTGGGCCATAGTCTGCCCTTATCTCTATGGCCCAATCACATAACCACACAATTCCTCACAAATCACGGCCGTTTCCAGGCCTACCTTCATAGAATTAAAATAAGAGCCTCACCATCCTGTAACTGCACTGAAAAACACCCACAGACGGCCCTGCATTTGATGACAGAGTGCAGTAATTTCTCAAAAGATCGACCAGACGTTTTAGTTCGGCCCCTCTACCCGTGGTTCTGAAGATTCACTTCAACACAGTTCAAGTATCAGGATTCATCAAGAGCATCTACCGCACACTTGAATAAATCTGTATAGTACTGTGTAAATAACTATTGTAAATAATCCCGTGATATACCTTTAGGTAAAACACGGGCTGTAAAATATTGTTTAAATAAAAAAAAATCTACACTACCGAGGCGGGCGCACAGAACTTGGTGAGCCTTTATTTATATATTTAATTTAATCTAGCATCTCCTCTACAATAAGTCGTTTTCAGAAATACAGCTGTTTTCGGTAAATAAGTATGTTGCTTTTGAATATTTATCCTTTGCTGCGTAAGTTAAAGCTTTGACAATTTGTAAGACGACAGATGTTGCTTTTCCCAGTTTCCTCTCCCTATCTTCCGCTCACTGGCGCATCTGATGGCAATAGGGTCAGCCACCGTGTGTATGCATTGATTCAGCTCATATGCTTTTTAAAACTGTACTTGCTGTTAGCATAGAATGACACTGCTTATGTCTTTTGCAAGGAGGAAAGAATGGGTAAATGCAGTATGTCCAATACGTAGTCTGGTGAGAAGTACCTGGTCTCAATGAATTAGCTGTTTCTTAGAGTAATTGAAACCCCATTTGGATATTGTAGCGTTTAGTTTACTTTTGGATGAGTAATTGCAGTATAACTTATAACGCATTTATTACATGCTTCTAACTTTCCATACAGCATTAAGAGTTTCTGCGCTAAAGAATTCCTGGGTGACATGTTGAAGAGCAAGAATTGCGCACATAGAATCAGTGAAGATAGTGTCTTACAAGGTATATTGTTCATTCTACCTCATGTTAATTGAGGTAGAAATTTGTACTATAAACGCTTTTATTATATATTCACTTGTAGGAGCGTTGGAATAGGGGAATACAGTAGACTTAAGTGATAGTAAAATCATTTGGTCGTTATGTGATGTCTTTGAAATTTGCTCTATTTGCAGGAACGGAAGGAGGAAAGATGACTTTATGTGAATTTAATACGTTCAGCATTTTAAAACTTTTTAACACTTTGTTTTTCATGCGCCAATACTAAGTACAAGAACAGTTGTTTTATGGGCGTGAAGGATTGGAAGATACATATTAGAAAATTGCCTGTATTAGGCATATCTAACAGAAATTGAAAACTGCAAATTTCCCTAATTAGATATACTCCCTGCTTTCTGGTTTTTGATGTGCTGCTTCATTTATATTCTGTTCCTGTAACCGTTACGTTTTGCCTAGAAGCAGCAAAAGTTTAAAAAAAAGCGCACAACACACATGTTAAACATGCTTGGAATACTAACACAGATTTTAAATGGTTGTCCTTAGGCATGTTATTTGTTATTTGCATCACCCACTTAGCTTTCGATCATTTTTCTCCCAAACTAATGATGCGAAATAACATAATGAACAAAAATAATTTACCAGGAAAAATGAATGGCCTAAACGCTGGTAACGATTTTCGGTAGCTAGGAGCTGCATCTTCACACGGTTCTGCGTTAAGGGTAGGGTAAGTGTCACTATTACAGGCAAATTTGCTGTGACTTTATCTAAACTTGAGCTTGTATAATTATCAAAACTAAGTTCTCCCAGTTATTGAATTATTAATCATTAATTCTCTCTCCTTCCATCTCTCTCTCCACTTTTCTGTTTTCCTCTCTCACTTCTCTCCACCATTTGTCCCTCACTTACTGCCGTTTATCTCCAACGCACTCTATTATTCTTTACTCTCTCATTTTCAACCTCTGTCTTCTATATATGCAATATCACTAATATATTCTTTATGTATAAATTTATTTACTATGTAAGCCATATGAGTGACTGTAAAATACATAAGCCGCGCAGTGCCTCAGTCGTTAGACCGCTTGGCTCTCATCAAGGCGGCCCGGGTTCGATCTCAGGCGACCACAAAGTGAGATTTGTCGCTGACAACACGGCGCTGGGGCGGGTTTTCTCCGGGATCTCCGGTTTCCCCCGCCATCTCATTCCACCGGTGCTCCATCTTCATCTCGTGTATCATCAGTGTCACCTCCTGCGCTGCCGCATGTAGTAAAAGCGGGCGTTAAACACTACATATTTCATTTCATTTTTGTAAAATGCATAGTATTTCTGTGCAAAGTAAAGTATAATAATATGCAAACAAATATTTAGCAATATCCAGTAACCATGTTATTTACATTAGCATGTAAGCAGTGATTTAATGAGAGGAAAACAAGTGAACATAGTATAAGTAAATGTTAATGTTAAAATCTCATCTTTTAAAACATCAAAATCGTAACAATGAAGTACAAAATTGTTGTAAGGAGAAATCACCATGATAATGGAAATTTAATGACATGTATAAATTCAAGGGTGTCGCAAAATATCTGTAGAGCCATTCAATGGCTCCTTTTGATCTAGAGGAACTTTCCATTTTAATCTACAGAGATCATTCAAAAATTAGTGGCAGTAGTGTCTACATTTGGCGCTATCAGCAGTAGAACATATAAGCTGATAACAATGAAAAATAAGAGCATCTACTGTTTGTAAGCTCTGAGTTTGAAGACAATTTTATTTAACAAAACATACAGGCCGTAATATTTAGTGCTATAAATATGTTTAGTAAATATGAATAAGGATGCTTCAAGTTGCAGGAGGTATCAATGCTCGACGATGTCATACAGAATTATTGGAAGCTTGTGATAGACATGCTTCACCATATCGTACCGTGGCTAGGTGGGCGAATTTATTTCGCAGAGGAAGAGAAGAGGTTCATCAAAAATCGTGGAGCTGGTGGTCCTCAATCAGCAAGTGATGATGTGCATGTGAATGCTGTTAGTGCATTGCTGGAAGAACATTCTTGTTGGACGTGTACTGAACTAGCAGTGGGAAATGAAATTATCAGTTGGAGTTCGCTTTAGAATCAGATAGGCAATTAGAGAAACGGTAGAGCAGTCTTTTCGAATATTAGGACAACAAGACGATTTGGATGGCATCCATCGGCTCCCTGATGTTGGAGGAGGTTACTTTTAAGCACTGCAAAAATGCTACTATGTTTTATTTGTTGTTAATTCAAATGTTGTCACTAATTATTGAATAACCTAAGTGCAAGGTTTCAAAAGTCTGCGTTTAACTATTCTATTTTAAAGATTAATTTGCAATGGTTACACAGAGTATCTGGCTTAACTCAGGAGGTTCTCATGTGTCGTCTCAAACAATGAATTCGTAAACGGTGTCAATTATCCAATAATTTTTATCTTTTAGATGGATTGATTCAATATTCAGTTCCTGATTGTCAAATGTTTATTAAGCGCTGAGATGTGTATGAGAAATTGATTCTCCATTGTGATCGGCAAGTTTTGCTGCTTCCTTTGCTGTTTTTCCCTTGTTCATTAGCAATAATTCCAATATGAGATGGCATATACAAAATTTTAAGATGTTGGGCATTAATTAGGTTGCAAAGTTACTTGATTTCTTCAATTATTTGCTCATGGTTTTCAAGATATTAGGGTCGTATCAGAGTGTGCGAATCTGCACACAAATAAGAAAAGTTAAATTTTTGGCGTTATTAATATTTCGGCAGCATTTAAAATTGCTAAGTCTTTGAAAGGAGACCGAACGTATTTGATTAAATATGAAAAATGTATTATACATATCTAAAACTGCTCATCTTGAACGAGCGAGCGGTTTTTATTCCTTAATTCACTGAAGAGGCATGAATTTCTCTTTTATGATTGGTATACCACAGATGGAAAAAAACTATCCAGGGAATGAGACGCAGAAGGGTTTGAGAAGGTTCCTACACCCTTCCTCATTAGTTTGACACCTCATGTCAGTTCAGTTACAAACCATTCAAAAACATTCTGACGGCTTCTACTTTTGTGGATGAATCGGTTAACGGTTTTGCTCCTTGTGTAGCATGCGTTCCCTGTCACACATATTTGCATTCCTTTCAGGCACTTACTTTGCTTTGGTGGACAGTACTTGAAGTGTGGACGTACCAATTTGCCGTGGTGCTGTTTTGCGAGTTGAATTGTTTTTGAAAAATGCATTTTGATTTCTTTCAGATAAGTATTTTGCAATATGTTTATCTTGTGACAGAGCAAGCTAAAGGAAACATCTTTGAACATGATCGTTATGGACGTTATTGTAAGTTCTAAAGAGTACAATATTTTTAAAATCTGATTTTGGTATAGCTTAACGGCTTTTAATTGTTGTCTTTTCTCTTAAGTTTCTACAGGTATCAAAGGTGCATTATTTCCATCCTAACAGCAGCCAATTCTAATAATAATAGTGATAGAATAATGATAATACTAATGATGATGATATCAAGCTATTAGTATTATGTAAATAATCAAACTTATAGGAATGTGCAGTTTTTCCAACAAAATCGTATTATATTTCGATTTTTGTGTTTCAAAAATTAAAAATTGGTGATCCACAAAGCGCATTTGTTACCTGAAACGGTCTCTTAGATGTGGAAATAACGCCCCGGATAAAGGACAATTGCAGCTCAGGGAGAAATAGATTTGTGGCTGCAGTTGAGCATCCACAACGAGCGTAGTTAATATAGGAGGAGGCAAGAAATGGTAAATTGACGTTGAAGCTTTTCGCCCGGACAGGCTGTAAGCATCAACAAGCTACAGCAGTGTATTTTAATAATATAAAATTTGGAATCCGTAACTTGCGTTATAAGTGAATTTGGTAAGTTCCGTTGTCTCCAATTTTTACGTATCTGTAGATTGGTTTATAAAGCAGCATTCGATTTTTTCTACAACTGTGCCCCCTCATAAGAAGGAACGACACGGCTAATGAAAAGTGACTACGATGTATTTCACAGAATCGATAGCGTTGTGCAAAGATGTTTGTGACTTCAAAAGCCTCGTATAGTGAACCACATTATAAATGTCTGGCTATGGTTCAGTCCCTGTATAGTCGTGCTGGTGAAACGTTTATCATGGGATTTGTCTTTAACAGAAACCTCTCAGGTAACGCACTGATTATTCTTGTAAGAGTGAGGGGGGCACTGACGGGCCTCCCGTTCGTGTGCTAAGCACCAATGAACGCATCACTTCAACCAATGGAATTCGCAGAAATCACAAATGCCAGATATAAGTTCACTCCACGTGGAGTAATCAGTACGTTATCTGAGAGGTATCTATTACCAAAGATAAATCCATGGTAACCGTTCGAACAGCGCCACTATACCCGCTTCTGCTCTTTTCTACTACTAAATGCGTTATGAGACTATCTTTGTAAACCTTTACCTTGCCAAATGTGCGTTATTAACAATACAGAGTGCTTTTTTATCAATAATGTGCATATGAAATGAATGATGAATGAAAAGCCTGTAAATCCTTTGAGGGCAAAAATCTCTTGCTGCGCAGGGAGTAGCAATTGGGAACCTCCTTAAGTTTGCAACTACTAAGAGCCTTGTGAAGTTGCTGGATTCCAGAAAGGGCTAACTTTCGTGTTCTTAGCACTGTCACTGTTTACTTCATACACTTATATACACTGTTGTACATATTTATTTATGATACACATTATCACTTTTAGATTATAGCACCTGGACAGCTGCTTCTTGCATTGCTATCCATAGCTTGTATTGAGCACTCTACCTGCTATCTTTTTGAGGCTATCTGAACATCTCATCTTGGGGGTGCATGCCTTTCGGCGTCCTAATCTGGAGTCCCACATTGTTATTCGTTGCTTCAATCGGAGGTGGTGCACTCTGGCGGCGTGCTCTTCCCATCTCCATTTCAGCTGTTGCGCCCGGGATGCCACGTCGTTCATGCCTATCTTCCTGCTGACTTCCTCGTGTGTCCACCTGTCTTTTGTGCGGACGGATTTGCAGCATGGTACTATGGCGTTCGTTAAGGACCAAATTTGACATCCATAGGATAAAATTGGTAGTATACAGGTTTCGATTACATCTTTCTTTATACTTTGTTGTTGGAGCTTTTCTTCCAGGATGAACTTGAGACTCCAGTATTTCTTCCATGCCTGATTGATGCACCTTTTAATTTTTATTGTGGATTTATTTGAAGCGGATATTGTTATTGTTTTCATGCCCGGAAAAATAGGCTAACCCTCAAAATAAAAAAAAAAAAAATGCGATAAGTGCTGCCCTCTGTTGCTGCAATAGAGAGCTATCTTTTCTTGTGTTGGTCTATCCTCCAGCGATCATATTACGCTAAATAGAGAGAGGTGAAGTTCTTGCGTTTCGTGATATCCTTTTCATATAATGTCAAAAACGGGTTAACCTGTTCAGCTCTGTGCCTGTCATCTAGTGGCACTCATGGTAACTAACATAAAAGGATAACCAACAGAGCTACAAACGTTTTAAATGATTGTATCCTTTCGGTTTAACTATCATTATATTTTATGAAGCCAGCAGAGTTTTAGTTAAAAGAATAAAGCGATACATGGAAAATAGACAAGTATTTAGCCCAGTTCATAAGATTAACTACCACAAACCGTAGTGCTTCAACAGTGCGTTAGTTGGCAAACTCTACTGTGGATGTAAACAATGGCAGAACTAGTACCCCATCATACATTTTTGCCTTGTGATCGTGATTTCGGCTTTATAGAGAAAAAGAACAGGCAAGCAGCTTACATTTATGTTCCAGATCAGTGGATGGAACTAGTGAGAAAAACCATTGTAAAGTATCCTTTTTATGTTCTCAAAATGACAACTAACAGGTTCATCTCTGCAAAGCCTCTTCTCGACAAAGTACAGAAAGGAACAGCTGCAGAATCTGGGCAAAAGGTACTCTTGAGTAAGGTGTCATACATGAAAGTATTTAAAGTCCACCCCTTTAAGTTATATTTTAAATACACTTACGGTGGGGTTGAGGATTACGACACTTTGGACATTCGACGGAAAATAATATCTGGCAAACCATCCCTTACTTATGTGACATTTCCTCCAAAATAAAATGGTCCAAGGCCTATAAATCCTGAAAAATTAAAGGACTTACAGGATCTGATGAATTATATCCCAACAGTTTGTCATGAGTACTATAAAACTCTTAAATCTGAGACCACACTTCTGAGAATATTACTGATGAAGAATTTTTTGATCAGCCTGACTACAGCTAAAAAGTTTGTACCTAGTTTCCAAAATGATATACTTATTGAAAAGTGAAATAATCCAAAGTGTACCATCTATAAATATGCCAAAAGACACACCTATTAGTTTTACCTAAAATTGTAAAATGTATATAGAATAAAACTTAAGTAAAAGCTGACAAAGGTTTTCACTTTATTTTCATTGTTTTGATTTTATTGTTATTAGATCAGTCATGTTTTGGGTTCTATTAAGGATAACCTTGATAATATATACTGTATTCTTGAGACTCATATTCTTAGAAATGAAATAAAATAATGTTAACAATTTCTTTCAGCCTCATTCACAAAACACTTTTTTTCTCCATTTTTAAAAAATGTGGGTTAACCCCTTTTTCCGGGCATGTCTTCATATATTCTCTGACATACTCCAAGCCCTCCACATTGAGCCTGGTTTGCTCCTCCGCAGCTTAATTAGCAGGGGAAGTAACATGAATATAACAAATAGATTTTGTTTCTTTATGGGTGAAGTTATTACAAGCAAAGTATAACTACGATGTAAACAGAGGCTATATCTTTGTTTTCCATCGCACTTGCGTAACAAAATCCATACCGTCCGTTGGGAATTTAACGATACTAGATAACCATTACTGACACTGAAGTCACTTTGTGTTATTATATTAATTAGGAAGCGGAAGCAAAATTGAACGCTTGAGTGCTTAGTTGCTGGAAACCTAGCGAGAAAAGGGTCAAATATTGCTGCTGACGCCGTGGGTGCCCTACAAATCCAGCTCTCCACACAGTGAAGTCCTATGGGATCCCATCGTACAGCAAATGCCGGACCATACAAAGCCAATGCGAGGTCTGAGCCGCCGGGCATTCGCCCAATCATTCTATTCTGAAACTAGATAGGTAAATGCCATGAACTTCAGAGCCAATATTTGCTTATTTTTTATCTAAATTTTGCAAATGTTTTAAAGATAGTAATTCTACAACAGAACCTTCTTTTTTTAACCAGTTTATAAGCCGTTTCTAAGCTGTAATTACCTTCCTCATTGGAAGGCGTTTTGCAGCACAGTTGTTGCTAAGTTCTTTCTCGCTTTGCAAGGGACTTGTCATAATGAAACTGTAATGATTTCAACTCAAAGTAGTACGTATATGTGATAATGAGCGCTCTTCTAGTTACGTTCTTCAAATCTATTATGTTTTTTTTATGTATTGTATATAATACGCTCCAATATTCCTGTAACAACCAAACAAAGGCGCAGTTATGTGGTAGTCCTAATTGGAATCGAACCGAAATCATCGAATGACTCATTTCACTCGATGTTTACTTGTATGATTATTCTTTGTACAGTTAAACCATTTGGTTATTTCCATCAACATCAAACAGATAACTGCAATAGATATGTTGTGAATTTTGGTCCTTGAAAATAAATTTAAACAATCCTAGAATCTTGTATATCGCTAAAGATGGCCGAGGAGTAGAGGAGAAGAAGCCTACTAGTGGTTTTACCCTGACGACAGTCAGCAAGTAGGAGTTGAGAATCGACCGGTCGGTATATCTACGTCGATCACAACCCAGCTTCCAATCGACAGACACACCCATTGAGTCGAGATATACGAGCCATAACAAGTTACCTGCTTATCCTTCGAGGTTTCAGTAACGACAGCCACTAATAACAAAAAGAAACAAGTGCGTTAACATTTTACGTAGATTAAAGCTCGATTTTGGTGAGAAAGAATGTCAGGTTGAAAGGTGTTACACTAACTCGTTATTCCTTTTGCTTGACCTTTCCATTTGGTGCTGTAGTTCATTAGTTTCTTGTAACAAAGGTGAAGGCTTCTTTTTTCATACTAGTTTAAATGTCCTGAAAAGCAACAAGGAATCCACGAGTGAAAGTTTCTTAATGACTTAAGCGTTTTTGTAAATTATTAGCTTAGAAACACTGATGACATTTTGCAAAAATGGGTTACCAACAAATAACAGGAATACGTATTCTAAAATACCAACGAAGCAACATATTGAAGCAACATTAAAAAATGAACTTCATTATTTCAATTAATTACAAAACCCAATAGTGAAAATAGCGGAACCTAATAAAAGTAATTTATTATACAAATGCATAAACAGATAGATTATTCATGAGAAGAACAAGCCCGCCTCGGTAGCGCGGTGCTAGCATGCCTGCCTCACGTTCAAGAGGTCCCGAGTTCGAATCTCGGTCAGGGTGAGTTACCGGGATAAGGTTTTTTCCGGGGTTTTCCCTTACCCTGCAAGACGAAAGTTGGGTAACTCTAAGATCTATGGACCCCGGGCTCATTTGAGCATCATTTCACCCATTCCATTCATAGTCCGATATGACAACGTTGGAAGACGTAAATTACAAAAAAAAAAAAAAAAAAAAAAAAAAAAAATAGAAGAACAATTTAAAACGCGATCCCAAGGGGGGATTATAAGTTCCACGAGTGCATAATAGAGGTTTGTCCACTTGTATAATAATTTATTTTATCCTATAAATACGATAAATTAATATATGAAAAATAAACAGTTAATGATTTTATAACAGATAGTAATAAATTAAAAAAAGAACTGAATCTTTTCTGGTGACGAAAACATTCCAGATGTTCTCGGGAAACAAGCCAGGTGAAAAGACGATTTGAAATCCACGTTTCGGGAGCGCATATCATCGTTCCCATCATCAGGATGTTTAAAGAAATTCTATAACTACAAAATTGATATAACACAAATATCAATAAAGACAAAACACTACCATATTCGCATTACTGAACAAAATACTGTTTCAGTAAATTAAATGCCAGATCAGGAGAAGGTGTGGGTGCAGAAAGTTAATTATATCAAAAAAACGTAACACTGTACTTCTTTAGCCGACTGATTTCCATTTTCAAGGTCGGTTTCCAAAAGGAGCTGAACTGAAATCCAGCATCACGATGAAGCGTGCTCCTCTAGAAGGAAATGGCCAAAGCCACCTTAACTCTTTGATAACCGGCCTTAAATTGGAAATCCGTCGGCTTAAGAAGCACAGACCTACACAGATTGATTATAAAGTTAATTAGTTACGTTTCTTTGACTGGCTTAATTTTCTACACTCACGCTATCTCCTGACCTGGCATTTAATTTACTGATACAGTATTTTGTTCAGTAATGCGAATATGGTGTCTGCAACTCTATTCAACCTAGCCCTGCACAGAGCAATAGAAAAATTGATTCTAAAGGTACAATATTCTTTAAGTCCATTCAAATATGTGCATTCGCAGATGACGTAGTAATCGTGACAAGAGACAAAAAAAAGTTAGTTGAAGTTTATGTAGAATTAGAAAGAAGGTCTAAAGAAATAGGATTAGAAGTAAACGAGAAAAAAACTAAATACATGAAAATGACAACAGATAAAAGCAAAAGAGTAATTTCAAATCTAGTAGTTAGAGACAAAACATTTGAAGGGGTGTCCAAATTTAGATATTTAGGAGCACTTGTAAACAATGATTATAATTTAAACGAGTGCATAAAAGAAAGAATCCAAAGTGGAAACACAGCCTATTATGCAAATTTATCACTATTAAAAATAGGTTTATTAGTAGAGGGACAAAATACAAGATTTATGAAACCCTGATAAGACCAATAGTAACATACGCTGCTGAAACTTGGACCCTATACAATGCAGATGAAGAAATACTTCGAAGATTTGAAAGGGAAATATTAAGACGAATCTTTGGACCTGTAAAAGATAAAGACCAATGGAGAATTAAGATATAATCAAGAAATAGAAGAATTAATAAATAAGATATTGTGAAATTTATAAAAGCACAAAGGATAAGATGGCTAGGGCATATAGAGAGAATGACGGAAGATAGAATGCCAAAAAGAGATATTGAAAGGAAGATTGTATAATAAAAGAAAAAAAGGAAGACCGAGAACAAGGTGGTTAGATGATGTAATGGAAGACCTAAGAACGATCGGAATCAGAGCCCGGAAAAGTAAAGCGGAAGACACAGATGTGTGGAGGAGGATCGTGCAGGAGGCCAAAGCCCACCAAGGGCTGTATAGCAAGTAGAGAGAGAGAGAGAGAGAGAGAGAGAGAGAGAGAGAGAGAGAGAGAGAGAGAGAGAGAGAGAGAGAGAGAGAGAGAGAGAGAGAGAGAGAGAGAGAGAGAGAGAGAGAGAGAGAGAGAGAGAGAGAGAGAGAGAGAGAGAGAGAGAGAGAGAGAGAGAGAGAGAGAGAGAGAGAGAGAGCGAGAGCGAATGCGAATATGGTAGTGTTTTGTCTTTGTTGATGTTTGTATTATATCCAGTAAATATACTTTGTAGTTATAGCTTTTCTTTATATCGTGACTTTGTGATTTCGTAGAATTAAAAGTGCAAGTTGCAGAAGTTCAAAATGCTCTTTATTTCCGTAGAAACACACTTTGGTCAAACCTTACAGTAGCAAAATTACGTAACATACACAAATACAATCTTCGAAGGTCGTTGACCACAAACAAAAGCGTTCACAGTCGCAGGCACACGATACTCAGTTCCAATTACACTCTCGTTACAAGTCTGTTTACGACTGTCTCTTGACGAGTCGCAGCTTAAATACCTCTACTCATATTACTAGACCTTTCTGGAATATTCTGTAACACACATGAAATAGAAACTTCCAGTCAGCTGTCTATCTTTTTCGGCAAGCTTTTATCTCCGCATTGCACTATCTGTCCCATTTGTGTGCGTCAAGCCGCGCTATCGCGATAACGGTTTCGCGACAGTATATTCTGATGACGGGAGCCATGTAAACTCCCGAAACGTCTATTTCAAATCGTCTTTTCACTTGGCTTGTTTCCCGATAAGATCTGGAATATAGTAATAAATTAATTAAGGAATAAGTAATTGAATTACGGCGTATTTTTAACTATAAAATATGGTAAGCTATGTATGAATACTAATTTTGTTTTTTTATTGTTGCTTGTTGCTAGTTTCCGTAAACTAGTCAACTAGTGGACGTTGAGAAAGTTAATATATCGGTTACAAATACTGTATTAAAGTATGAATGTGAAAACGATTGCAATGACATATATACTGCTAATGTTATTGCTTCTAATTCATTTGCAGGTATTACCTTCAGTGGTAATGTAGAACAAGTTCACTTTCATAAATAAAAGCTGTTTGGTGTTGCTGTTAAAGGGTTATAGAGAATTTGTAGTTAACAATTATTTATTTAATTATCCCACCCGTTACTGGAGAAACAAGGAATTTTGTTTAATTTATCCGACTCGTTTCCAAAATAACTATCACTTTGATTTAAAGCCCAAGTTCTCTTGTGTCGTTTCTGCATAGTAATGGTGTCTCTTACAAGTATCTGCGGGATAAAATGTGTTTAGGAAGGAAAAGGGAGCAAATTACAGAAATGAATTCAGGAATAAACTTTTAAGAGAGTCCCCTAATTAAGATGTGACACATACAGTTGATTTTTCGCATTACATTTTGTTCCACAATTCATTATTTCTGACACAATGTATGTCATATCCCATTTATTATCTCGCCCTTCTAATGCTCACTAAGTAAACAAAAATATCCTGTATAATACCAGTATTTATCTGTACAGGGTTTAATGAACTACATGGAAATAATTTCAGCAGTTGTAGACGTGACTAATATAAGCAAGCTGAGATAGCAATGCATGTCTGTGGCTAAACATAACGTAGTTAATTGTGTTAAACCTAATCGATATCAGATGCTAATAAGTTGGTATTTAGAAAAGGTGCCTGAAGTTATTGGATTACAATGTATTTAAAACTGTTTCTCTTGTATAATATACTCTAGTAGCCCGTTATCGGCGTTCACAAGATTTAATGACTCAAGGATCAGTCAAATCTCGAACTAATCACCTATCAATGCCACACTGAACAGCGATTAACTGCCCTCTTGTACCATCAATGATTTTTTTATTTCGTACTTTACGTCCTCGTCATATCGGACGATGAATGAAATGAGCGAAATGATACTCACTGCGTCCGGGGTCCATGGAGCTTAGAGTTACCCGACATTCGTCTTTCAGGACCAGGGAAAACCCCGGAAAAATCTTATCCAGGTAACTCACCCTGACCAAGATTCGAACTCGGGACCTCTTGAACGTGAGGCAGACATGCTACCACCATGCTACCGAGGCTGGCTTGTATCATCGAGCCTACTCTAATGCTGTGTCTGGAACTGCTCTTGTTGCCCAATCCGTAGTGCCGAAAACTGTTCCAAAAGTCATTTATTTGATACCTATCTTGTAATTTTTTTCTTGGTCTTTTTAATGCACAAATCTTAATAGGAAGAAATAGAATGATTCGTAACTAGCTGCCCAAATAGTAGCTGCAAGTGAACTTATGTGACACATACAAGAAATTTTGAACAGCGTACGACAGTCTTTCCGTTGCCGCTGTCAACCTTGCACTGAAACTGCAAGTCGCAATTCTGAGCAGTTCCTATAAATGTGAATTAAAAAGTTGCATTTCCTTTTTATATCGTATAAGTTCGTCCATTCTTTAAACCATCTTCCATTTGGATATACAGCATGTTAAACTATTAAGCAGGAATCAACCTGCTTCAACCAGGATTCAACTATTTGCATACTTTCCTCAAAGAGCTGATAACCTCTAAATTTTTATAAAACCCCAATCAAATTGTATTTTGAAAACCACACCTTGTGCCAGGATGCAGTATGTCCTGTATTTTAACACACAGGTTTGCAGGGCAAAATGTTACCCTTTTCTGCTTTCTTGCCAAAAACAAACGAGTCAACCTATATATCCCAACGGTAATACTTTCTGCCGTTAGACCCTTTTGAAGGTGGTCACTAGCTGAACCTCAGCCTGCCTGCAGCTACCGATAGACAAACGGATACACGTTGTCAGAAGCACAGATATTTCTTTATTTATTGTCGTAACAGGTGTTTCCAGGGGGAAAATATAAAAACGTAATTCCAACTTAGTTAAAATCTTCAAAGAGTTAGAACTATCCAAAGGTATGTACTGAAAATAAGTACCGATGAAATACTCTGAATGTTAAAATAGTTTTAAAACTCGTGTATCCCTAAGATATTTATTGGAACATGATTTTATTGTAATTTAACGTGTTATCTTTCAGCAATACAAAACAAGACAGCAAAATATTTATGCACTGTTCTCCAATGGAGAGATATTAGTTTTCTCACTGCAACATAAACCCATTAATTTCGTGTGACATAAAATATAATGCAAAGCAAGCCGATGCCTAAAACTGCTTTCCTGAATTATTGGTACCAGTACAAACAACTCAAATTATCAATAAATTCATTATTATCGTACGTTTTGCTGGGCTATATTGTTACCATTTATAGCTTAGCCAATTGCTCTTCAAGGAGTTACTTACCATTCCCTCTCCCATATGCTCAAATCGTCCCTACAGTTTTTCTATTTTCTCTCCCTTTACAGTTGAAATATTTTAAATTAATTTAACACCATAGAAGTGATCTCACTTATTGCATTGCCTGTGTTCGTCATGATCAGTGTTTGTAACCCTTGTGTTGATCTACTGAAACCCTGAAAGCCTTACTTAAACATGTATATGAATATAAATAGAATAGAATGCCCCCAATCGACATTAAATATCTCGACGATCTCACCAGCGTCCGCATCAATCCAAAGCTTCGGCAGAGCTATGAGAGGTAACCATCAGTTCGTTTAATCAAGTTTTATTGCTTTATATTAAACGCTCAAAATATGCGCATATGTAATACTAGTTCACTTGTTATGAAACAAATCCATTCATAAATTATAGATTTCTGAAGAAGTTTAAGAGAGAGGAACGCTATATAGATCCGCTCTGTTTGCCAGCCAGACACAAAGTGAGTTGGAGCTACGCGGTCAACGTTTCGGTGCTTTAGTTCAAAGTTTGTTAGTTACAGATATATTTTTTGATCTTGAAATGTGCAGAGCGATGCGCAGTGGTATCTGGACGAGTTTACCTCAGAACGGTTGCAATTGGATGGGAGGGCAGGCTAGTTGCGTACCAGTTGCGAGCAACTAAACACGTGCAGAGCTACTCGGTAACACTACAGCTTGTTTCAAAATGTGCTTGTCTCCTGGTTCCAAAATTGCATTTAGAAATGACGCCTCCTAGCACCACATTAGAAAATAAAGTGCTACATTTAAAAATACGAGAAGTAATAACCAATATCCATAGATTTATAAAAAAGGAACAATAGTCTGTGTCAGCTATAAAAATCTGAGGAAGGGTATCTGAGGCAACAGTAGTGTCTGAAAGTAGTTTAGGAGAGTTATTAAGGAAAGAAAAGCCGTTGGTGTTAGTGCAACAACGTCCTTCTCTATGCCCAGTAAACAAAGATTAAGAACATGCACAAAATCTAATTTGGATGTTTTCATTCAGAAGTAGTTAGGCGAACTATGAATAATTTTTAAAGCACAGAAAAACAAAGACCAACTTTGAAGAAAGTGCTATGGAGCTAAAAATTCTACTGACTTCCAACATTAAGAAGAGTTCTTTTGAAGTTAGTATTATTTAAAAAAAAAAAAAAAAAAAAAAAAAAAAAAAAAAAAAAAAAAAAAAAAAAAAAAACACACACACACACACACACACTAAGCGTGACAGACAAATTTTAATCGAACATCGCACCATACGTGCAAAATGGCTTAAGTATTTACGAAATATTCGGAGATATGGAACTGAAGTTTATATAGTTTATATGGATGAAACTTATATAAATACAGCACATACTAGACCATATGCCTGGAGTGAAATACGTTACAGGGACTCTCCAGCGATATTGAAAGGCCGACAGTTGTTTATCATGCCAGCTGGAGAAGAGCAGGGTTTCGTTCCAAATGCCTACGTACTATTTAAGATCCAACAAAAGCGTGGAGATTACTGCCATAATAAGAATTACAACTTAGTTGATAACTGCAAAACTAGCTTCCAGAATGAAATTTGTTTTTAGACACCTTATGCACCGCCCTCCCCTCTCGTAATCTTACGCGTGTGAAGCATTGTGGAGATAGGTGCACTATCCGCACCACAGTTGCTACTCATCCCTACCGCGCAGGATTCCTGTCAAGATAAAATAGTACATCTGTAGTTTAGTTCTGCCCGTCAGGCAACCACTGATTTCAAATCAATACTCATTTATTTAGTACAGTTTTAATTATTCTCTCTTCTTTTAACTGTTATGTATTATTTAAATCTCCCTCTACCAAATATTTCAAATCTTTCGGTATCTCTAGTCTTAATTTACTTTCTTCCAGAAGTTTCTCTTTTATATACTTCTTATTAATGCACAAGCTTCCTATTCCTACCACAGCTTTCTGAACTTTAACAAAACCTTGATCCGCTCCTCTTGCACCTCTCCTGGTTAGTGCAGAACCTTTAATTATATTACTGGATTCCTATGTTTTGATTTCAAATCTGTTTCTCCACACTGCACACATTTTAACTTCATGGTGATATAAGGGAAAACATTACGCCAAATTTTGTTATAGATTTTCTAAAGGGCTGTGCCCACAAGCTTTAAAGGAGGAAGCAATATGAAACAAGAGAAGTAATACAAAGTGTCTGTGGGTGATACATTCAGTGTAAACATACAACACCTGCTTCAAGAAACAGGATTATCAGGAAGCAGCTCTGCAGGGTGCTGGCTACCTCAATGATTAGCCTTCGAGGTAGTTTCCGACAGGTCTACCCTCATTAGTGTTATGTTTCTTGTGCTTCTTCGTGAGGATGTTTGAAAACAAGCTTCTAAATTAAAACATACTTAACTGCACATTTGCACTTTACCAATAGTTATATTATAATTCTTTTAAACTAAATAAACAGGTGATTCAGTTTCAATATTGATATTACTTCACACATATTTTATGGAATACACAAAGCTGTATCCTCTTATGCTCTAATAAAATATTTAGTGTTTTTTCATTCTCTAATATGTACCTGCAGTATATTATTCCACCCAAAAATTCTTGAAATGTAAAAGCTTAGACATCACTATAATTTATGGAAAAATATTATGTGCGTTCAAAACCATTAAATTAATAAGCATTTTCTCTTTCACTTGACAGCTTGACTTATGAGTTGCAATAACCAGTAATATGAACAAAAGCTATACTGCAATCCATTTCAATAGGCCATAACTTTTGAATGAATAACAGGAGACACGTACAACTTTTGGAGAATATAATAGACAATTGGGAGATTACATTACATCTGCTTACATCTCAGAGACAATGTTGGAAGTGTCCTCCTCCAGCATCTATCGATCGTTGGTCCCATTTTCTTTGATACGACTGTTGACACTGAAGTTTATATGGGTATCTTCAATACATTTGTAGAGCCGCTGGATGATATCGAATTGAGAGAAGGTTATTTCCAGCAACGTGCCCTACATCTAATGACACCATGGAACTTGTAACCGGTTTGTTTGATAATCGAATAGTCTCAAAATGTCTATGGCCCCGCAGAACCCGTGACCTAACCCCACCGGGTTTTTTTCTTGTGGGGGTATCCAAAAATAGTGTGTACAAGAATAGGCCACAGACGATTGATTTTCTCAAGAAGTCCATTCGAGCCGAAATAAGTGACATTGGCGAGGATACTCTCCGTAAAACTTCAGAGAATATAGTGAGACAAGTGGAAACATGTATAGATGCTGGTGGAGCACACTTCCAACATTTTCTGTGAGATGCAAATAGTATAATGTAATCTCCCAGTTGTGTATAAAATGAACGCACTCTCAGCCTTATGGTAAAGCCACTTTGGCCCTAAAATATATATTTCACAACGCTTTGTTTGTCATAACTCATTAGCGAATAAGTACTGCACAAGATTAACGTCGGTATACTTTGTCCTACAAGAAAATTCATTCACCCCAAACCATTGTTTATACGCATAATTTTTATTCTTCTTTTTCTTTCTCACATGTATCTACAATTATTGTGTCAAAATATCACATACTCAAAATTTTCGTATTAAGATTGAAACGTATATCTTTGTTTTTATCTGCGAGTAGACATTGAAATCCTCTTAGTTGTGAATGGGTTTCATATGCTATTTGATAACTAATACATTGTAAGAGGTAGATAGACCCTTTCTCCACAAAATATGAATCTTGTTTAAACAGTTTACGTTAAATTTATTCTTCTCACATTTCGTTATTACCGGTTGATATTTTCAAGTACTGGATAAGCTGTTATATGCTAATTCGTCATTATTTTTTGCCATCGTCATAAAAAGTGCTCAAATTTATGGACAGCAAAAAACTGCTCAATATTAGCAATTTCGACAATCGCTTTAGCCTCTGAATCTCCATTGCATCTAGAAAAAGATCTATAAAGAAACCATTAAATTGTCGCCTACGTTCATTAAGGCGAAAGATATAGAAAAATAAGGTTTTTAAGGAACAGTTTCTATAAGTGATGTAAAAATAAAGGAAGCTCATTTCTTTTGTTTATTACAGTTTGTTAGTTTACGTGCAGTTTCCACCTAAAAGTACAGAATTGAAATGATCTTGTAAATGTGGTGGTGCTCCATCCTGTTGAAACTATAAAGCCTTTACTACTTTTTGGTAGGCGTGTATAGTCTACAGATTGTTTATGAAAATAAAAAGTCATTTTATTTGGGAGAAACCCTTACAAAGTCAACAAAGGGATTTCTTACCCCATGTGAGTGCAAGTGACTGTTTCCTTTACCAGAGACATGAAAAGTGGTCTTAGCACTCAATTTCTGCGTCTCGGCAAAAACTTCGTACTAATAGTATAGGAAGAGATCTTAATTTTGAATTGTTTACAACAGCATTCATAAAAGCTAAAATGTCATCCGAAAGAACAATAGAATTAATAACACTTATTCTTAACAACTATCAGGTGAAGCTTGTATTAAAAACTACAAAGAAAACCACTTAAAATCTTGTGAAATAAGACAGAATTGGCTATTAGCTTACATGTTAAGAGATTATCGCAAACATTTCAACAACGCTGAGCTTTCAATACACGAAATAGGAGGAGCAGTTGAGAAAGAAAGAATAAAAGTCGAGACAAAAGAATAGGATCCAAACTAGTTCAAGCATCAGTCAATGTCGTTTTCATGGCTGTATTAATGACCTTTTTTATGGGTTTGTCTGCCAGTTAACGCCTGCTATTAACTCTTGTTTACGTTGCAACTCCTTGCATTGTGTACATCGTGTACAGCTACACGGTTATCAATATTACGGTAAAGGATCATTGGGACACTCGATCCTTTCAATTAAAAATCATAGAATAATGATTCAATATACAAGTGAAGGTTTACCTTTGCGATTTCTGCCTTTCTATTAGGTTCGTAGCCCGTACTTTCATTTTAAACAATTGGTTTATTAATTCCAAGAACTTCAAGCTCACAAATGTCTTCATATCCTGCACAATTTAACTGAATTGTATCAGAGAGTAGCTCCAATTTTCCTAATTGCAGTTGTTTAGTGTGTCTCACATTCAAAATACTGCTTTGCCAATTATTTGTAACTTATTAGCATGTACATTTTCAGAAGAACTTAATAACTCCAGACTTAAAAACTGTTGTGCATTGATTAAAAACCTTTAACTAATTCAACTAAAATTAATATTTGTCATATTTCATATTAAAGATTGAAAATTCTATACCTTATTGCAAACTTAGTTAAAATTAATAAATATTTTTCAATGTTAATCAAGGCTTCGTGGGTGATCAGCCATGTCAAATTAATAAACGTCAAGCTTTCGGCTATTGCAAACTCCATGGCCTTCTTCAGGATCAATTATTTATTAATTTGACACGGCTGATCACTCGCGAAATCTTGATTAGTAATGCTGGCCGTGAGAGCTTCTTGTCTTACATTATTCAATGTTCTTTGTTTCTGAACTAAGTTCAAATTATATTTTTTATTCTGTCTATATAGCACAAAATCAAAGCACTCACGTATAAAATATTAATATTTGGGTTTTGTTGAATATTTTGCGTTAATAATTTGGATTTTAAAGCATATGACTATGACTAGATTGTTTGTTTTTCGTGGTGGGGGGATGTGGGATATTGTATCACATTTGAAAGTCGGAGCATGTGTAACATATTACTAAATGTGTATACTTTAATAATTTAAAATATGTGTAAAGCAAAAAAATAAAAAAAAATAAAAAAAAAATCTTCCACATATATTTTTTCCTCATGAGCGATAGCATTTCCTTACAGATATAACATTTCTTGTTTTGTATGTATGTTAGCTAAACTAACCATTGAAGAATTATCGCTGTTTATCACTTCTGCAGTCTAGTTTTTTCCCTCTGATTCTAAATTGGAAGTGTGAGATAGTAATTTGTCTTAAATAATATAAGGATGCTATATTTAGAGTTGAGAGTACTTACATTTATGTTCTGTTACCTAATTGTTTACATGGTGTGAGTTGATCTTTTCTAAATGTTTGATTAGACTTGAGAGTCTAAAATATTTATTCTCAGCGACCGCTTAATCACATTTTAATCCCTGCTCGCACGTGCTACCTAAGAAACATACCTTTACGACGACCAGGGCATGAGCTATTCTGCGTGGGTCAAGAAAGGCTGAGTGCAACAGTGGTCTAACCCATATTTTAAAGAAGTTGAGATATTATACTACAAAGCTGACAGTTGCCAATTACTATAGTTTGAGAGCAAGAAATCAAGTTGCTTCCAATGCGCAAAAAAAAAAAAATCTTTCTGTATATCGATTGTAATAGGTAGTTTAAGATTAATGACAACAGATGGCAGGGTCAACTCAAACTCGACATTGGAGAGGATTATACCACTGTTGCACTAAGCCTTTCAATTATCGGTATTCTTGTACGTTGACAATACTTTTAAATTCAATTCCGCTTTTCCGTAGGAAAGCAATTTTGGTAATTGCAAATCTTCCACAGGAAGAGTTGGTCATCCAGTTTCATTTGTCAAGAACTTATGCTCAAAATTTGAAATAAGTATGTATATTTGACTTATGTTGTATACGTTGAATTGCTTTTCAAAACACAGTTTTATTAATTTTTAGTTTAAATGTGTAAATATAGTGCTTGCAACTGTGGAAGTCATTAAATTTTTCATGATTTAATGTGTTGGACTTCTTTCAAAAGACTTCTATATTTTAGAAAATGGATCGGAAACCTTTTAAAATTGGTTAAACGTTATTAAAACGTCTGAGAAAAGTTGTAATTTTACGTATAATCCACCTTTATATTTACCGAACCATAAATCGAGAAAAAAATATATACATCGTTTAAAAAACTATATTTTGCTTGTTTAAATTGTGGCTAAAATTTTACACATAATTCACTTTGCATAGCTAAATAGTTTAATAGCAAAATAAGAATAAAGCGTTATATAATTTCAACAAACACCTAATAAACTTTATATTAGGTGGTCTCATAAGTAGAGTCGGGTTTTTTTTATTTTATTTTGGTGTTTCGGAAAATTTTATTGGGTTTCTTTGCTTTCCAATGCTATTTAGACGCTGCCATGGCTAGTGTTGCGTATATTGCGAGGGTGTATGGGTCTTCAGCTGTTAATAAACAATCTCAAAATTAAGATACCAAAGTTTGAAGTTAGAGTGCTTCTAAAATACTAAAGGAAACAAGATAATAAAGCCCCTGCTGCAGCTCGAAAAATACAGGAAGTGGAAGAAGGTGATTATTTTAGTTAATTGATGGAAATTAATCATTTCTGCACACTAGTCGTATATAGGCTATGATCTTTGATAAACAGAATTAACTTGAAACATTCAATGCCATGACCGGGATTTGTCCAGTCGCTCTAACCTATTGAGCTACCATGACCAACTTGCCGTCACGACATTAAATGCTCTATTTGCCTCGTATATTTCCCCTATAGACCACTAGGGGCTCTCGTATTTGAGGTACGCGGTTTGTGGCGACTTACTATCGTAAGTACTTGAGTCCCAGGTTTCATCATTTAACCATTTATAGGTGATGTTAGCGTGTGGCAGCGACAAAGATGGTTCAAACGTTTCAACGATGGAGAAGAAAACACTAAATACCACTAGTTTACCACGTTCTTCAAGTACTAATGTGTGAAATATTGAGGATTCACGCCAAGTTTTTGCGAGAAAGTCCTCAAAAAAAAACTATCCGTAGGCTTTCAGAATAACTTGGTGCATCAAGAGCAGTGGCGGCTGGTGGATTAAATTATTGGTGGTGCACAAATGAGAAATAAAATGCAGAGTAGTAATGACTCACCTATTTATACAGATTCTCTGCTGTACTCTCCTTAGACCTGGCGAATCTATCGATAACTTTTGCGTTGAGATCGCTGATCTTCATAACAAAATCTCTCTCAATTGAATGCATTGCTAATGCTGTCAAACGGTCCTGTGACATTGTGTTCCTAAGGAAAGTTTTTATTCTTTTTAAAGTTGAAAAACAGCATTCTGCTTCAGTGGTAGACATTGGCATAGTTAAGAGTACTCGGAGGAGCTTGACATATTCGCTGAATGTAGTACATAAATTGTTTTCCTTATTGAAGTCCATCAAGCACAAAGCGCCGGACATTCCACGAAATTCCTCTCGACTGTAAATTACAGTCAGTTCTCTACGAATTTTTTTTCCAATGATAAAAGGATAGAACCTTATTGTTTCTCTAAGGGAATCCTCTGGAAATGTCTTAGAAGTTTTCTTGATGAAACAAAGTCGAGGCTACCAGATGCCCCGTGAAGCTAAATCTGTCCTTTGCTTCTCTAACAATGTCACATACTTCAAGAGCATCTCCTCTTTTCACATCATGATCTTCTATTCTTCTCCTCTTAATTGCAGTTTCTTCGTGTTCCTCGTTATCCACGCTATTTCTTACCTTTTGCACTTCCCTTTTAAATGCGTTTAGCTGGGCGATAGCAAACGTTGCATTGCAGTCTCGTTTCTGCAGCTGATTGCACAAAATGTCCACATGTGGCATGATCTTGTAGAAGAAAGACAGTCAGGATACAAAATTATAATCTTTCAAAGTGGCCATAAACCCAGAAGATTGAACAAGTGTGGCGTTGTTGTTTAACAGAGCTCTCTTCTGAATAACCTCCATGCATTTAATTAAATTCTCCCTGTGTTCGAAAAGCAGAGCACACAGAAGCTAAGCCTGAAGGTCACGCTATAGCCGTTGCTAAGAGTAGGAGGAGCTAGGTTTATAAACCTCCATTTAAGCAATGTATAAAAAGCTCCTCCCATCTCTTCACCTACCCGCAACCCCCTCAGAGAGCCTACATTTGGGCGAAATCTTAGGTTAACTCTTCACTTCAAACCTGCGGCCCCTACAGCTAATCACTGTTTATTTCGACTTCTGCGGTCATGGGCAGCGCAAAATGCACCTGTTGTTTATTCAGAATCAGTGGGTGTAGCGCAAACTTGCAAACTTATGGAGGAACTGCCCCTGATCAAGAGAAATCAAACATCGCCACATTAAGATGCTTGGAAAATCATATTGAAGCATTAGATCTTTACCTCCTGAACTGACATGTCAACAGACTGACATAGAGGGGTATCTGTAGTCAGCTTATATCCGTAATCCCATGAAGGATAGATTTATGAGGGGAATTGTCACTTGTGATGAAAAATGGTATATTATTGAAAACATTTTTTGGGGGTGTGGCCCCGCCTCCGCCACACTCGGTGGCGATCATCCGAAAGGGATCTAAGTCGCCTCCCCTAACATGCACTAGCTACACTCTAGTGATGGGTAGGAAAGGTGGTAAGTGATGTCCGGTACCGCCGAAGCAACCTGGATGTTAGTGGGTGAATACTAGAAAGACGCCCGCATGCATGAGAGCATACGGACAGAGTGGCGAAATAGGTACTGGCCATAGCCGACGCTCTGACCAGGGACCTGTAGTAAGTAGAGGTTATTCATGCTCATGCATAGGACCCAGGTTTCGGTGTCAAGCTAATTAAAGTTTTAGGGTGCCCTACATTATTGTGTCTTCAGCTGGAGAGGGCGCTGAGTCTGGAAGCTCCTCGGCAAGCCACCGATGGTCTGAAAATAAACTTAGGAAAGGAAGGGAAGGAGGAATATACATGTGGGAAATATATATACTGTCACGACAACAGGCTTAAAAGTTTCGGCACAAATAAGAGAACAGTCGGCGGATAAAGTTTCATGGTAATAATGAGTCTTGCTAAGTAGTTAACGATAGCGCGTTTAGTGTAAGCAGATAGCGCCGGCAAGCAAGATAACTGAGGTAAAGGCCTCGCCGGCATAGATTAAATTAAGTTTTTCGAAGGTGATAGAATGTTCGAATTACGTCATTAGATGCCTTGTTTTCCAGAAACATCTAGTGATTGACAGAACAACCTGAATATGATATATAAGGGATCGTGACACGCCAGCAGGACAGTAGTAAACAGACTGAGCTGTGTTGTTGTAACGGGAGCTAATGTAATCAGCTGTCACGGTTTGTTATTGTCATCGACCTTGAAAAACTGTGTATATGTGATGTAATGTTGTTACGTGAGAATTGAAGAGTGTGTCTCCACGGAGATAAAGGAGATTTTTAATTTCTGCAACTCGGACTTTTAATTCTACGGACCCAGAAAGTCACAATACTTTATTTACACTTATTTTATTACACTTATTTATTTTTTATTTACAAATATAATTTGATTTTTCTTTTGCCTCGAAACGGTGGCTTGATCGCCGCCAACCTGCCAAAGTCTTCGTTGAAAACTTAAATCAGTTCGGTCCCAAAGTAATATGTATCTGGAGCAACTTTGAAAGTGTGATTCATTGGAAGTTTGTTCCAAACGGGCGGCCGACTGATGCGATCTTTATTCACAAAAACTATAAGAAGTTCACGATATTCTGAGAAGGAGATACTGCGCATTAGTTAACCGAAATAGAGTTATTCTGCAACAGACAGTGCAACGTCCCATACTGCACGAAGAGCCATGGAAAAAAAATCAAGAACTAGGAAGAATGGAACTGCTATCACATAGCATAGATCTCGTACCATCAACATATCATATCCTTCGATCCATGGACCATTTTCTACGTCGAAGAAATTTGAACAGCATTGAAGTAATGCAAGTGCGTGTCACAGAATTCTTCGCATAAAAAACCAGAGACTGTACCACAGTGGGATAATAAACTTCGTTGAACTATGGCCTCTAAGATAATGGCCTTTTGGGGAAAGCAACATATAAGATCAAAAATAATTTTAGACAACAAACCACTAGAACAACTAAAAGAATTCAGCTATTTTGGATGTAATCTTAATTATATGATGAAAACAGACAGAGATGTGAGCATAAAGCTTGCAACATTCCAAATGATTTGTGGAACAGTGCATAGAACGTTGAGAAATAAAACAAGAAGAGATACAAGATTAAAGTTGTACAAAACAATGGCAGTCCCTGTACTACTTTATGGGAGTGAGGCATGGGTACTCACAAAGAAAATGAAAAGCCAAATTCAAAGTTCAGAGATGAACTTTTAAAGAAAAGCAAAGGGATGCACAAGGTTGGATAGAATAAGGAATGAAGAGATAAGAAAGGAACTCAACGGAGACTCGATAAGTAGCAAAATTGAATAATATCAAAAGGAATGGATGCAGCATATACAAAGAATGTCCGAAACAAGACTGCCTAAGATTGCATTCCAATATCAGCCACAAGGAAAGAGAGATGTTGGTAGACCTAAAAAGAGATGGAAGGAGCAATTATTGTGAGACGGAACGGGCACTCTGCCCATGCCATGAAGTGAAGAAGAAGAAGAAGAAGAAGAAGAAGAAGAAGAAGAAGAAGAAGAAGAAGAAGAAGAAGAAGAACTATGGCCCAAGATTATAGAATCTAATGGTCTATACTTTTAAAATTAGTTAATTGCTTATCAGAAATCAATTCTAATCATTGTTTTTCTTAAAAAAACGACGTTATTGATGACGTTATGAGACAGATCTATAACTAAATTGATATAAATTCGTTATGCTAACAACTTCAATAAGCACTAGTTTTAAACGACACTTACTATTGTTTGTAAATCAGCCAAACCTATCAAATAAATATCAAATAAATTCAGTCAAAATAGCGAACTTCGGCAACTTATTACCTTGATTTCTTTGTTGGTTACTACCTAAGTACTTAGAATGCAGGAGTGAAAGTTTTGCCTTGGAATGACAAAATAATGAGGTATGAAATATATTTGCAATGAAACTTACAGTCTAAAAGTATGCCAAATACATGAATTCTAAACGTTAAATTTGTTTTGTAATTTGCACCTCGCTTTATCACGCCGTTACTTTTGTGCCAAGCAAAGAAAGACACTTCAAAGAAAGTTGACTGTAATTTAGTACCAACGATTTTCTTCTATTTAATTTTACAGGATACTTTATTACCTATGTACTATTATACGTAAACAACTACCTCTGAAAATGTCAAATAGACTAGATTTTCAGGTTTTTGCCTTGTAACGCAGATTATTAAAGCATGGGAAATAAAATTCCAGGATTACAAAGCGGAGCGAAAACATGAGATCTGGAATTTGGCCTGGAGATAGATTCGCTGTGAACTTTCTCAAATTATTCTGTTATTATCGGCATATTTCTTGCCGCAGTCTTAACGCTGTAATGGGTTCTTTACGCTAATGAGGCAATGATAGTAAAGAGGCTTAGTCTCAGAAAGGTTGGTAAAATTAATTTTAATTGGATAAACTACCAAGACGAGATTCCATAGCGTCATTGCCTACAAAAAATTTTCAGGTATAAATTTGTGACGATACTACATGTAATATAGTGCTGATTATGTCCGCCTACAGGAAATGTTTTCTGTTTGTCGTTTGACATTTGTCACAGACTACTACACTTCCTTAGGCTTATTAATACGCAGTCATGGGGTCGTTGAAGGAGGGTCCTCCGGGACTAGGTCCCTTACTGGTATTGAGAGTGGTTGTTCTTTATTAATGATGATGGGTAGGTGTTGGTGATTGAAATTGGGATTTAAAGATATATAAGATAGAGATGTAATTGTTGTATAGGGGAAATGATGGTGATTTGTGGTTCTTAAGGTCCTAGCACAAGTCTGGGTCTCTTGTATACCTCTCCGGGGTCGAGATCATATTCTCCAAGTCCACGGATGTAGTTGTTAAAACTGTTTGGGAGTTTAGAATAGAAACTATGGGATAGGTGTATGGTATAGTCATATATTTTAGGTCTGAATGGATGTTGTCATTAGGGATTTACTAGTCGGCTGCAACTGCAGTCCAAAGGTAACAGTTTTGAAAGACTTGTGTGTGAATATTACTATAGGGACCCTTTTATGACTTAAAATATTTTTATTACACCATAGCAAGTGACTGACAACTCCAACAGTACGTATAACAAATGCAAGTTTTGATAGATTCAGGTTATTCACAAACCATTTCAATTTGTACTTACAAGTACAAATGGGTATTTGAAGATTTAATTCCATAACAAAGAATGCCCAGGAAATTTTAAAGCTTACAAAAATATTATTTCACATAAATGTTGTGGTTTAACAAGATCTAAATATTTTGTATACCAATATCTTCTCTCGTGTCCTACAGATTTCCAGTGATACAAAAATCATTCAGAATGAAGGGAACCTCAGGGAAAATTTGTAGAAATTTCAAGATATATATATATATTTCATATCTTATGCACACTACTGTGTCAAGAAAGTACCGGGAATTTTTCATATTAAAATATCGTATAAGAGAGGATTCGAAATTATTGCTGTCGCAAAGTTGGCACATCTTTCCTCTATACCCACGTCGAGATAGATTGTCATATGTTATCTAGTTTGTTTACAGGGCTCCATTTTTATGCATCTCAAAGGTATATTGCGATTTTACAATTAATTCTCCTTTATGTCTTCCATCGACTGAAAAGGAGTGCCTCGAAATGGTAACTTGGGGTATGGAGAGAGAAGGAATTCCGCTGGAACGATATCAGGTGAATTTGCTGGCTGTTCGAAGAGATTTGTTGAGTTTTCGGCCATAAAATCGTTCTTAATGGTAGCCTTGTTACCTGGGACGTTATCGTAGTGCAGAAACCGTGAGCTGTCTTTCTAAAAATCTGGTATTTGTTCGGTCAAACGCCGCCTAACGCTCATAAAGAGAAATATCTTTATTTACCGTCCGACGTTTTGGCAAGAATTCCGAATGCACGACATCACGATAATCGAAAAAAATACTGTCAACATGAATTTCTGTTTTTATTGAGTTTGATATGCCCTTTTAGGTTTCGGTTTAGTTGAAAGGCGCCACTCGGAAGCTTGTTCACTGGTTTGCGTGTCAAAATCTTAAACCCCACGTCTCATCACTTGTTACAAATGCGTTTCATGTATGTATGTATGTATGTATGTATGTATGTATGTATGTATGTATGTATGTATGTATGTATGTATGTATGTATGTATGTATGTATGTATGTATGTATGTATGTATGTATGTATGTATGTATGTATGTATGTATGTATGTATGTATGTATGTATGTATGTATGTATGTATGTATGTATGTATGTATGTATGTATGTATGTATGTATGTATGTATGTATGTATGTATGTATGTATGTATGTATGTATGTATGTATGTATGTATGTATGTATGTATGTATGTATGTATGTATGTATGTATGTATGTATGTATGTATGTATGTATGTATGTATGTATGTATGTATGTATGTATGTATGTATGTATGTATGTATGTATGTATGTATGTATGTATGTATGTATGTATGTATGTATGTATGTATGTATGTATGTATGTATGTATGTATGTATGTATGTATGTATGTATGTATGTATGTATGTATGTATGTATGTATGTATGTATGTATGTATGTATGTATGTATGTATGTATGTATGTATGTATGTATGTATGTATGTATGTATGTATGTATGTATGTATGTATGTATGTATGTATGTATGTATGTATGTATGTATGTATGTATGTATGTATGTATGTATGTATGTATGTATGTATGTATGTATGTATGTATGTATGTATGTATGTATGTATGTATGTATGTATGTATGTATGTATGTATGTATGTATGTATGTATGTATGTATGTATGTATGTATGTATGTATGTATGTATGTATGTATGTATGTATGTATGTATGTATGTATTTATTAACTGCAATTGGGTACTACCCGGTGGCAGAGTTAAGAATACAGATCAAATTACATATACTAGATTTACAACAATAATACAGTAAACAATACAAACATGATATTATTTTACTTTAGTCACTTAAAACTTATCTAATTACTTCTCTATTTACATATTATATACCATTATAATTCAAAAGTTAAACTATAAACCATTTAGATTTTTTCTAAATTTCTTCAACGACAGGGGACAGCCCTGAAAGACTGCTACAGGCAATTCATTCCATTCTTCAATGGTTCTATTAACAAAAGAAAATTTTCCTACGTCGGTTCTGTATCTTCTACCCTTAATTTTATACCTATGATCGTTTCGTCCATAATAATCCGGATTATCTAACCTTACATTAACGTCCACCCATGCCTTTACACCAGTATTAGCTTTGAATAACGCTACCAACCTATGTTTTTTACGCCTAATTCTTAATTCCTCCCATTTAGTCTCATCTCCTTTTATAGGCCCAAATTACTTGCCTCTTTTTATGAATTTTATTGCCCTCTTCTGTATTTTTTCTAATGGATCGATTTGGTTAGCCCTATACGGGTCCCAGCATGCTACTCCATATTCCATAACCGGCCGCACTAAGGCCTTGTAGGCAATTTCCCTGGATCTAGCGCTCCCCTTTTTCAATATTCTCATTACGAAATGTAATGCCTTCCACGCATTCCTAGTTGTGGAATTTACTTGTTCGTCCCATCCAGCATTACTTGCCAGGTACACTCCCAAGTATTTGCAGCTGTCCACCTGTGGAATTTGCACCCCTCCCATGTGATAGTTAACAATAATTTTGCCCTTAGTTCTACTAAAAACAATCGATTTACTTTTCTTGGCATTAATTGACATTTTGTTAGCCGCAGCCCAATTACAGATTTCATTTAAATCATCCTGAAGAGCGGTTTCATGCACTGTATTCCGAATTTTATTATAAATGATACAATCGTCTGCAAACAACCTTATCTGGCAGTTAATATTAACAGCAATGTCATTAACACAAATGAGAAACAGTAAAGGCCCTAGGATTGAGCCTTGTGGCACACCCGAACTAACAGTTCCACTATCAGACAGCTCTTTACCTACTTTAACTTTTTGCGTTCTCCCTTTCAAAAAATGTTTAACCCATAATACTACGCGTTTGTCAATTCCTGTATTAGCTAGCTTACAAATAAGTAAACTATGTGGCACTACATCAAAAGCTTTAGAAAAGTCAATTACCACTGCATCAGTTCTTCCCCCTGCATCTACCTCATCTGCCAAATCTTGAAATAATGAAGTAATTTGACTTTCGCACGAATACCCAGGTCTAAATCCATGTTGCGCTTCATTAAACCACTTTTTATTTTCTAACTCCTCTCGTGTATATTCTGCAATTAAATGCTCCATTTCATGCATAAGGGTTAGGAGTTCGCTCGTTCTAGCATGTCTTCTGCGATCCTTACGCGATTCATTTTTTACAGAAAATTCAACTCTTTCGGAACTCATCGTGTGGCAACAAGTGTCAGGCCCAAACAATCGTTTAAAATGAAACGAATCGATTCATGAGATACAGAAAGTTCTGCAGCAATTTCTCTTAGACCTAAATGACTATTTTTAGACACCATTTTCTTCACTTTAGCGATGTTCAGTTCGGTTTAAAATGTTGATGGCCGACCAGAGTAACGCAACCCTTCCACGACATTTCGACCGCTTTTGAACTTACTATACCACTCATACGCACATGCTTTGTAAGTCCTCTGTAACATTTGCAGCAATTCGGCTCGCGGAATACCATTTGCATCGCAACATTTGAGATAGATTCTCTGTTCAGTATTTTTATTCATTGTAAAATCGCAACACAACTTTGAGATGCACTAACAAAATAGCGCCCTGTAAATAAACCAGATGACAGATGACAATCAAACTCCACGTGGGTATAGAAGATAGAAACTTAGCGGCAGCAATAACTTCGAATTCCCGCTTCTACGAGATTTTAATAATAATGTGACTTTGTGGGTTCGTGAAATGAAAAGTCCAATTTCACCACTCAAAAATGTTCTTTATTTCCACCGACTTACAGTTAAACACTTGTCAATTACACAAAATTACGTAATGCTCACAATTACGATTCACCAGTTCGTCCGTTATCGTTCCGGTGCACGTACACGGCGCTACTTCACTAGCACGTCAAACACTAACTCTGCCTTCTTACACCAAGAACTGTCCTCCCTCACACACACTAACCAACTGATTGACCAACTCAACCAACAACTGACTGGCTACACCAAAACCAACTCAACAACTGACTCCCACTGTCTGTCTGTAACCCTCTTTATAGGAATATCGCCGGTTTCTGGTGTTTACACGATTGTTCTGGTAACAGAAAGATCGAGAACCAGGTGGAAGGAAAACAGACGCACAATTATGTTTCTTTCCGACCACTGGCTGTCACCGCTATAAGACAAACGAGGGAAAGGCGTGGCTAACCGAGCCTCCCCTGTCTTCCGTTGCCAGCTGCTCACAGGGTGTTTCAGCGCTCCCCGTTACACTGCTCCCTTCTCAAAGCTGTTCGCCCTCGAACAGCCCCATCGTAGCGTGCGAGGCGGTCCAGGTGTACCACCAGCATCTGCTCGGAGTCTCAGCCAGAAGTAGCGCTGCCGTAGTTTGTGAATCATTCGGTTCGCTCCCAGGTGTCCTCCTGAAGTACCGGCGTGCACTTCCTCCAAGATTTCCGGGACCTTACTCCGGGGAAGTACCAACTGTCCTCTCTGCGCCTTCCCATCGGGTGACTCCCATACCCGGAACAGCACGCCCTCTCTGGTCTTCAACGAGTCCCATTGGGCCCAGTGCGACTTGTAGGTGGCGCTCCTCGGTGCGATGTCCTCCCAGGTCGGTCTCGTCCCTGCGTCCACTTCCCTCAAGAGTGGCCCCAAGTCTGCGTCCGCCAGCTGCTCCCTCCTCAGGCCTGCGCTATCCCAACCGTCCGCAGGCACTGCCACAACTACTCGGACTGCAGCGGCACGCTCCTTCTCTTCCACTCTTGTGCACTGGCCGCACTCTTCTGGACAGGGTCTTCGGGACATGGCGTCTGCGTTACCGTGGCTCTTCCCTCTACGATGTTCCGAGGTGAAGTCGTACTCCTGCAGCCTCTGGACCCAACGTACTGTCTGGCCTTCCAGGTTCTTAAAGCTCAATAGCCAGGTTAGGGCGGAATGGTCAGTCCTCAGGTGGAATGGCTGACCGTACAGGTACTTGTGGAAGTGCTCCAAGGTCTTTACTACCGCCAATAATTCTCGTCGGGTGACGCAGTAGTTCTTCTCTGCCTTGGATAGCGTCTTGCTGTAGTAGGCTATCACCCGCTCATGGCCGTCCTGGATCTGCGATAGGACACCTCCAATGCAATGGTCGCTAGCGTCGGTGTTCACAATGAAGGCGCCACCCGGTTGTGGGAAACCCAAAATTGGAGCACTGCACAGGGTCCCCTTCGGGTGCTGGAAAGCGTCTTCGGCGTCCTCCGTCCACACATAAGGCCGGTTTTCCTCCGTCAGGCGGGTGAGGGGTTTTGCGATGTTGTCGGCCTTTTCCTCTAAATCATTAAGGCGGTCGTCTACTTGACCCTTCCGCTTGCCCAGGTTCGCGACGTCATCCCTCACGCCAGCCAAACGTTCCTCAAACTTTGCGGCGAGAGCCTCGTTCGCCGCCCTCGTCTCCTTTGTCAGTTCGGCCATCTTTGAGGTCATTGTCGTGGCCAAGTTGTTGTTAGCCGTTTCCGTCTTCGCTGTTAATTCGGCCTTCATTTCTTCCATCTTCCCGGTGATGTTGTCCTTAGCCATCTTCATTTGTTTCAACTCGGCGGTGAGGTTGTCATTTATAGTCTCCAGCTTCGCGGCCAGGCTGTTCTTTGCCGCTTCTGTTTTTGCAGCGAGGTTTTCAGTTGCCGTCTTCATTTCTCTCAGTTCCGCTAAAATCTTTTCTAATGCTGCCTCCATTGTTGTAATGTTCGGTGATGTTGTTTTCCCGCTTCCTGACACCAGTGTGACTTTGGTGGTTCGTGAAATGAAAAGTCCAATTTCACCACTCAAAAATGTTCTTTATTTCCACCGACTTACAGTTAAACACTTACCAATTACACAAAATTACGTAATGCTCACAATTACGATTCACCAGTTCGTCCGTTATCGTTCCGATGCACGTACACGGCGCTACTTCACTAGCACGTCAAACACTAACTCTGCCTTCTTACACCAAGAACTGTCCTCCCTCACACACACTAACCAACTGATTGACCAACTCAACCAACAACTGACTGGCTACACCAAAACCAACTCAACAACTGACTCCCACTGTCTGTCTGTAACCCTCTTTATAGGAATATCGCCGGTTTCTGGTGTTTACACGATTGTTCTGGTAACAGAAAGATCGAGAACCAGGTGGAAGGAAAACAGACGCACAATTATGTTTCTTTCCGACCACTGGCTGTCACCGCTATAAGACAAACGAGGGAAAGGCGTGGCTAACCGAGCCTCCCCTGTCTTCCGTTGCCAGCTGCTCACAGGGTGTTTCAGCGCTCCCCGTTACAATAATGATCAATACCCGATAGCTTCTTGACAGAATATATATCTCATATATACGCAATTTTAATCAAAATATTTACAGAAATTTCATATTACAAGATAAGAAACACCTTTTCAAGCAAAAAGTAATTTTATGTTGGAGCATATTTTTCAAGATATTTGTGTCGCATCCTAGATAGGTGCTGAAATTAAATGCAGCGTTTGGTGCTACACCAAATTTTCATTTGTAACCTACGTTCTTCAGGCATAGACACACACACACACACACACACACACACACACACACACACACACACACACACACACACACATACTCACACTCACACCTACCTTTGTTTAATGCTTTCAGAGTAAAGTGAATCAATAGAATCAGTAATCCATACAACTTATTTTGTGTGGGAAAAATTAAGATAATTCCATATTTCTCCTTCCTGACGATGCACTGAAATAGAAATTCAGAATAATCTATTTAGTAAATAAGATGAACTAGATTGCTGACATTTACAGATGTTATTTCCTGCATGACTCAAGCTTTGCATCCAAATTTACTTCCCTGAAGCCCTATGCATGAGTCATGCTGTTTAGTAAACCAGAAATTCCGGAAGCTTACAAATTAATCTCTGTGGTCAAGAAGTCACCGACCAGGGTTCAAATACAGACAGTTCCTTTTCCTTTGAAACCTGTGCTGACTCCGTGGGGGTCCTAGTTAAATGTTGTTACACCAATCATTGCACAGCTACAGGCCACTCTGGAGGATGCTGTTAGTATAGCCGAATCAAAGGAAATGCTAAATGACATGTATTCTCAGAGGGTCTGTGTGCTCATTAGAATATACATACACTAATAAGGATGCAGTAGAGTGCAAAGAAATGTACAGACTCTACTGGTTTCCTATAGTATTTTTCTTCATTTAGTACTGAGAGGGTGTCACTACCATCGAATTCCACTATCTATTCAAGTCAAGAACATACGCGTTAGCTTATGAACAAAGACCAGACTTAGGGAACGATGGAAAGAAGTAGAAATATTTCACCTGAGTAACAGGAAAGCAAAATTCGTCTGGGTGGTAGATGATAAGAACATCACCAAAGTATTCTATGATGAGGTGCGAGAGCCGTTGAGGACCCTCTCTAACAGGAAGTTTGAATGACTACGAACACCTTTCATGAGGAAAAAGGGGGGGGGGGTATTGCTTACTCTCTCTACTACATATAGAATATAGGGGAAGTATAACTTATATCATTTTACCAGAAACTTGATTTAGAAAACTTTAAGTCTAAAAGAAAAGTATTAAAAAGGGCCCGTCTGCGTATGCACGTATGTGTGCGTGTGCTCGTTTTTATTATCTTTTAATCATCTACATGTTCCATTAAATTCGTAATACATATTACATGTTCTGGTTAGCTTTGTGTGCAATTTAATTCCTTGACAAACAAGTTGTTTTGAATTTTCGATATGTGATTCGTTTACTAAATCTAACGGTTTAGTTGTAAGTTTACATTTACCGAAGTATTAACATTTTTATGTTCTTCAGATTGATTGTGTTTCCATAATTGCTGAGTCTTTTAGAATTAACTGACTTATTTTAGTTTAATTAACCCACTTCTGGTTTAGCTATACCACACTTTCTAGATTCTTTTTGTGTTTACATATTCACTGAAGTCCTTTGGAGCCCACCTCAGTAGCATAGATGGTAGTGTGTCTGCCTCACGTTCAAGAGGTCCGAGTTCGAATCTCGGTCAGTGTGAGTCACCTGGTTAAGGTTTTTCTCCCGGGTTTTTCCCTTATCCTTAGAAACGAATGTTTGGTAGCTCTAAGCTCAATGGACCCTGGACACATTTGAGCATTATTTCACCCATTTCATTCACCGTCCAATATGGCAACGTTGGCGGATGTAAAATTAAAAGGAAAGTATTTTGGATACTCTCCCAAAAGTGTGGTTTTATCTAGTGGCCACTTCCCTCTTTTCTTGCTTATTTGCATCCACAGTTTTTTCCTTAGATCCTTCCAATTGATGCAGGCATGATCTCCTCTGCTGCAGGTGCATCTAGCATTATGGATTATGTGCAATCTCTTGTAATAGGCTTTCAGTCCCCATGTACTATTAAGATGGTAGTGAGGTTTCTTGGTAGGTTAATTCTTCGTTCCAGTCGTTTTGCTACTGTGGATAAAAATTGGTTTTCCTCTTGTCCTTTTGTTGTCTTTTGCCATTTTGTAGCTTGCTATGTTATCGCTTATTGCTGCTTGTTTGGCCTGTTTATCTGCGATTTCATTTCCTTCTGTGTGTGTGTGCGCGTGTGCGTGTGCGTGTTCGTGCGTGTGTGTGTGCGCGTGCGCGTGTGTGCGTGTGTTTTTTTTGCTCAAAGAGCCACTTTTCGGAAATTTTTATTCCCTTAAGCATGCCTCTAGAGATTTTAATTGTGCATGTAAGATATTCACGTGGCAAAAGGAATGTGCAATTTGAACTTCCTGAGGATGTTTTTCAAAGTCTGTAGATTCTGGATCAGTTTTGCATAACTGGTACAACGTAAGAGACGTATAAAATATTACTGCACAAATGGAGGTGTCAATCTCGATAAAATTCGAATTTATGGTTAATACTTGTCGTGCAGAAAATATTTTCTGAGATATTCGTGTTATATATTTGAATTTTGCAATACTTCTAATTTTGTCAAGTGGAAAGACGTTTTTAGTTCTTTATGTCCCGGGCAAGCAAAGGGAATGTAACTTCAAGGCTATAAAATAACTACGAGCACCTGATCTGTGTTCCATATAACCTTTCCCTGCTTATATGTATCCTTCCACGTATCATTGACTTCCCCTTTCCCCTAATTGGCTAATGCTTTCAGCACTGTAGGCGTTGCTTTCACACAATGTGGAAACCAGCAGTAAACTTCATAGTAATTGCCAGGAAGACAGATAAAATCATGCAAATGAAGATAAGAAGCCATGCAAAAACACAAGTTTATAGTGAAACTCAACTCACACTTTGGATGTTAATGTATGACGAATCCATTTCAAGGTCAGCGATAAAAGTAATATAAACAACTACGTCACGGCTACTGATAAACGCACGTGCTATATTCATTCTTCCCAAGAGGCAGACTTAAAGCATAGCAGTATGTTCTTTATTTCGCGTTAGGTATTAAAATGCATTCCAGATAAATTACCTCTGTTGCATAATATATTGAATTCATAAGCTATGAAATTGAATTGAAAATTCTCTACAATCATATTAAGACATATGGTGTTAATTCATTATTATTTCCCTCCATGTGTTATTCACTTAATCCATAGCTACCTCGTACATCGTACATTTGCCGTTGCCAGGGACGACATAGTCTCATAACCCCATTGTGAAAGGTTTTAAGGCGGCCATGCCCGGAGGAAAGCTGTGCCAGATGGTTAAACAACGAATTCATTTTTAGCGCACAACAGTCTATACCACGACAACAGCCTAGAAGGTGATTATCAGAGGCAAGGTTTTGTGGTGAAAGTTATTTATATAATTCACATTGATGTTGTTTTGTGACTTTGTACCATAAATTCGCATTAATTTCGCGCAATTATTTGGAAAAGAATTAATGAGTAATGACATGGCTCAAATGAAAAGTAACAGGTACCTAGAGCAGCACAACTGTTAACCCCTTTTTTCCAAATGAAAACACTTTATTTGAAATCAGCAGATAGTGGGTAACACGAATATCATCAAATATCACACATCAGACATCGCCAAACTGCAGCATGCAACAAATTGTGATGTTTTCGCTTTTCATACTTGTGCTGTTGTCTGTCACATCTAATTTATATGCAGTGAAAAATCTCTCGCTGTCAGCATTTGACATCGGCAACCAAAGTCAGTGAAGGAACTTTGTACCGTTTCCTGGGATGACTTAAAACGTGGAAGCGTTAAATTACCAGAGGTCCGCATAGGATGGTTAGGGAAAGGCACAAAGTATTTCAAAATTAGATGTTTTTAACGATATCTTTATACTCTTAAAATTTCAAATGTAGCAATATACAATTTCTCTTGTCTTCAAATCTTTAGCAACATGTCAATTAATTATGCTTGCCACTGGTTATATATTATTATTTCTTTAACTGCATTGAAAGTCTTTAGGGTTTCTTTTGTTGTTTAAAGTGCACCAACTCCACGAAATTTGTCTTAGTTGACGCGAGAAACACAGGGAAAGATTTGGAATAGAAATTTAGAAGGTTTATCAGAACTTACATAACGAAGCGAAGCCAAACAATGTTGTCCGCAATGTTCCTACGTACGGAGCGACGAAGTGCAGATGCGACGTTCAGTGTCCGAGATCCATGACAGAAGTCATCTTTCTTGTACCGGAGCCTCCCAGACAAAAAGTCCAGGCCGATCACCCCGGTGCAGCGTCAAGCAATTGTCCAAACCTTTGGCTCCCTCTACAGGGGAAGTAGCGCTTTTTAGAGCTCAGCAATGGAACTCGTAAAAATCTAGATGCAACTGGACAGCATGGCTGGTAGGCTAACGAGCTGGAGATCACCAATGTAGCTCAGGAGCTGGGGGGAGTAGTAGTTAGCCCGAAGTAGATGAGTCTTTAGAAGTGATTAGGTGCAATGATCAGGTGCAACATTTCAAAAATTGCGACAAGAATCAGCTTTTGCCTTCAATGCCAGGAGTGCTGTTACTTCACCTAGTGTTATCGTTACTACCATGGCTTTGCTGTTCAACAACCTCATAAAGCTCTTTGTGACAAAGAAGCAAATCAGAATCACAACTAATACCACTGAATTTAAATGCATTTAGTTGTTTAAATTCTGCCACTACATGATTTAAATCACCTATACTTGATTTAGTTACAAGCCTAAAAGGTTCAAATATATGATATAGCTTTTGTGGTTATTACATAATCAGTTTCTTTTGCATAATGGAGTTTAATTTAGACAAAGTCATATGGCAGCAAACTTTTAGATACCCTTCTACTGCTTTTCTAACACTAGGATCCATGATATGATCTACAAGTACACCTGCTATGTTTCCAAAGTAACCACTCCATATTTCACATTTGGTTGTCAGAGAGTTAATTCGGAATAAAACAAGATGAGCTGCAGTTTATTTTAATTAAAATTCTAATACTGAATTTGTTATCAATCTGCAATTTTCAGAAACAAATATTGTTGTTGTTGATTGCAGCACTTGGCATCGCAAAAATAATTATTTAGCAAATGTAGCGCAGGAACTGAAAGCTTTTATTCTAGAAAAGAAATCGACAATTTCATCAAAATAGCTGAGAATAGAAACTACTGAATTAAACCAGCTAGACCAGCGTTTCAGTGCAGGCAATGGCAACACATTTAGCTTCTAAATCTGGGTGATTTTCAATGAGGTATTGCTTGTATTCGTTTTTTAACTTTAGGGCATTTCGGAACACATTCTTAAGCCCTGAGGGACAATATTTTCATGTTAATGTAATGTCTGAGAGAAGCTTCCTAGAAGTTCAGTAACTTCTCAATATCTTTAGAGGGTATAATAGGATTTTTTGCTGTGCATGGTGTGGTATTCAATAAATAACATTTCCTGTTAGCATACGAGAAACAGTTCTGAATATCACGGACCAGTCGGATGCCGTGGTGTCAGTTTATTGTGTCACTGCTTTACTATCATTTCAGTGCGCATAATGATTTCATTGTATTGGCTTTGTTAAGTGTTAAATTTTATCTTGCTTTCGTTAAATTTATAAAAATTGTTTTATGACTTCTAGCTTTATGCTATGAAGACAAGAATGTCAAATTTAAGTGATAGTTATGCAATTTGAAATAAATGTAAATTGTTCTATACAGACTAAAAATTACAGAAATTTTATCAGTTATCGCTAAACAAATATTATTCTCGAAAGAAACAAAAACAGTCGTGAAAATTTGCGAAAAAAATCATTAAAAACAAAAACTCTTGCCTCTGTACTTTATCTGACTGTAGTTTAAAGCCTACTATACTAAGGTATTTCCATTGCATCTAATACAAAATAAACAATGATAATTTCTGGTACCATTTAAAATGAAGTAAATAGAGATAAGCTTTTGTATGTATGGTTTGTACAAGAATAGAGGAAGTCGTGGGAGTGCAGGCAACATACATTTTTGTGTAAGAATGTTGAAGGGAGTTGCTACAAAGAACGTAGACCAATGTACATTGTGCAAATGTCTGCACGGTAGCTAAAACCCAATTAGTCAATGCTACTAGCTCCACAGAGATGTCTATTCACGTCAAAAATAAGTGGTAGAAGCCCACTCATGTCACTCCTCAACTTCTACTCCTGAGTCCACTTAGTATATTTTTATTTACATCAACCATTAACTCTTACCCATTGGCATAAGTTTGCTTAGGAAACACTCTTATGTCAGTGGATAGTGGATAGGAAGACCAGCAAACGAAATCTATCGTGCTGAAAGAATAACCATAGGTTCGTCAGTCAGTGTAAGGCTGCGTATTGGCAGGTCGTAGGATGTCGGGCTGTATCCACCCAACGTTATTTATTGTATGCAGTTGGCTAGAGCTAAGGGCGTGGTGAATACGAGGTGTCTCTGCGGATTGATTATGGGAAGGAGGAGGGGATAATTTGAATTCTTTGCTGCTATGATTTAGTGTTGGTGCTTGAAAATGTTCGAAGGTGGCATTTTGATTCCCTGCGTTGCGCAAGAAAACTTATGTCTCACTTTCTGCGAATGATCAAGTGGCAGTTTGACAAATTAGTTACATGACGTTATTCAACACTTAGTATATTTCTAGAAGCCCAAAATTAAAAAAAAAAGTTGTCTTCTTCGCTGAAGAACCAGACATAACACTGTGCCATTCCTCTTCAGTATATCTGGATAAGACTTTTGGGAGGGAGAAAAAAAAAAACATACAGCTGTACATTGTGGAGAATATAACTCATTGAATACGAAAATTACGAATTAGTTAGTCTTTATCTGTTGCATACAAAGCATATGCAAACTCAGGTAAAATTAGGGAAAGAAATACCAGTCTATAGAAATGTATTAACTATATATTCAAGTACTGAACAAATTTTGTGATCTGAGGTTAAGATTTTTGTCACCGTCAAAGTTTTGTAAAATTCAGAGCTTAACAAAAATTTTCAAGAGCTTTCTTAACCTCTCAATAGTTCTTGTCAATTTTCTTCCAGTTGTTTTAAAGCCTTTTAAAGCAATCATAGACCTGATCAAAACAACAAAGCTTTTGTAATTCTATAATGCCTCAGCCAAAGAAATACGTATTTGCAGTGTGCCAAGAAATCATTTAGTATAGCTTTGTCCATTGTCGTCAAACATTTTTCAATAGTTTACAGGTTTTCATTTAGTTCCTTGAATTGTAAACAAGGTTACTCAAAAGACTTTAAACAGCTTCTTCTAACCAATATATACTCATCTACGTACCTTATGGGTATATGTATATAAAGTGATCCTTCAGGATTATATTATTGAGCCACTTTTTCTGCTTAGAAATTGCTTCAAATTATACTGCAAGTGCTTACATTCAAATGTTTAGCCAGACTCTCAGAGAAATGAACAAAAGCCTGCAGTCATAATAATGACTTATTTATAAATAAAAATGCGAATATTTGCTCCTGAGCAATCATGCATAAAAAGTCAGAAATCAGTACAAATATATTAACAATTTTATTCCGTTTTTCTATTTAACACTTTGACAGAATCAATTATCCAGTTTTGACACTAGTTGCAACGTCACAGAATGCAAGTCCCCTATTGGAAATTGTGATCTACAGTTAGATCTGCATGCTGCAATAACAAGAACTTAACTTGTTACATCAAATGCATCTGATGTGCTACTGCACTTTTTAATGTTAATTTATGAATAAGAAGCGAAGTAGTAAGAAATTTATGGGTTAAGAGACAGAGATATATTCATTTACAATATAGGCAGTCATGTATAAATAACTAAATTTTAATTAATAATTATATGAATCTCAGTAGTCTTTGTGAAGAATTAGCCTTTAAAAGAAGTGTATTTTATCCTCTTTCGATGTTAAAATTCACTTTTTTCAGCAGGTTCTTGATTAAAACAACAAATAGGACTCCTGAGATGACTACCTCTTTTCATTTTTAATTCCAGCTTGATTACACTCCACCTGATTTTCGTATTACAATAATTTTCACCTACATTCGGAATAGGTTCCCCCTAAACTATTTGTGATTCTGAAGTTTCTGTTATTCAGGTGTTTTCTATTACATCTGCATCTGTAATAAAACAAAACAAATTAAGTCAAAATTTGAAGACCACGATGACGTTCGTGGAACCCTGTCTAGCTAGTGATACCTTATCGAAATGTTTCTTTGCTGAATGGATTGAAATGTGTTCAGCAAGCCAAGAAAATAGAAGCTAAGTGTGGCTTCCTCGTATAACGGAGCCAACAGATGTTAGACGGAGTAGGATAACCTGCCAAGGAGGGAAGGGGGAACATTTCGAAAGGGCGAAATTATTTTAATGCGGGGCGTTATCCGAAACCGCATGATCCCAAAATAAAAAAGAAGGAGAAAACAATACTAGAATTCCACAATGAAATCCCAGGTTGGGCTGCCAAAGGTTCTTGTTCAGCATTCGAATACATCATCCAAACAGATCTTGTCTCTCTCTGGCACTTAGTGTGGGCTGCCGTCGTTGGCTTGCCTGTAACGTTCCCTAATTCATGCAACATAGCCTCTGCTTTCTTCCGGTCCGGATGATTAGCAGCTATTTCCAAGCATTAAACTGTTCTACAGCCCAACATTTTTCGGCCAAGCCCATTATATTTTAATTTCCGCGGAAATATCACCTACAAATAGCTTTTAGAAGCACCGCTATTTTAAAGGTGTCCCTGTGAAATCTTATTGGTAAGTAATTCTTAAATGGAAATTATTGTTCTTTACACTAGCTGTGTGTAGGATGAAGTACGGAAGGGTAGAGTCAGACTGAAAACTCTACTCTTGCATACTTCATCCTACACAAGGCTAATGTGGAAAAGCAATTAATCTCCATTAATTTACTAATAGTGGTCCAAACCATAAATTCCGAGCCTTAAAGTACTTATATTAGCATATGTTTATGAGAACCCCTAGTGGATTACAGGGAAAAAGACGAGTCAGTTGGAGAATTTTTCATGCTTGCATTTTGGCTATGGTAGCTCAATGTTTAAGAGCAGCCGAACGGAGACTGGAACCTCCGTGGTTCCATTCCCGGTTATGGCATTCGATGTTTGTCTGACTCTACCCTTCCATAATTCGTTAATGTTGCCTATTTTGTTATTTTTTCATTGAATGGTAAAACACGCCATTACTGCGCACAAGTTTATGAAATCGAAAGAATATAAAAAATACACCGTCACATTTTATAAGCGTTGTAGGGCTAGAAAATTAGAAATCGAAAAAAGAAGGATGATCATGTACACCTTAACATATACGAACCTCTTTTGGTCTTATAGACTCTCACTTGGTGGGTCCTGGGATTGATTCTCATTCACCAACTACTTTGAGGTGGCAATTTTGTGTTTTTTTCCTGGTCGGTGAGTGAATGCTGGATTGGCCTCACTTGTACCACGATATCAATTCCATTATTTCTCTTTCGCTACACTTCCTTCTCATGTTTTAGGCGTGTTTCTGGGTATCGTGACATATGGCAGAGGCAGATATATGGCGCGGATGCTTGCTCAAAGGAAAGAGTACTGCCACAATAGAGCGCTGCTTAATCAAGTGCTCGTCCATCTCCTTTTCTAGTCAGGTACAGCAGTGGGCAAGCCTTTAACCGTTCTAGACTTTCTCGTTTCTGTAGCCTGTCTGTCTGCTGCATGTAGCCTGTTGTAGTTCCTTTACTTCATCCCCTCCTCCTGGGGTTGATAGTTTATGTAGGTCAAAGTGCACTAAGTGTCCTCCTTTCGGAAGTATAGTCTATACATTTACCCACATGTAGCCACATCCGGTATCTGAATCGTGACAAAACTTCAAGATGATATCAAATATAGTTTGTAAACTCGGTATACCCAGTACTTTACTTAGAGGCAGATTCAGAAGTTTCTTTTGTAGATTTCGAGGATCTGAAACAAAAGTGAATTAAATGGCTGTCGAGGATCCGAAACAATAACGATTACATGTAGGTATCGTAAGAAAATAGTTTTTCTTCAAACAAAACATAACAATTGGAAAATGAAGCAAACCTCAATACACAAACACAAGCTTTACTGCCAGCTTGGAGAGAGAGATGCATAACAATTAAATTTGTAAATTCGCTGAAAAGATTTCCCTTCATTTTCCTGTAGTACTTTTTGGGCATATCTTCGAAAGCCACAGAGGCACCAAGTCATAGTGTACGTGTTTCATTCAGCTGCTAGAATGACGGCCCTCGTAGCCACGGTCGTTAGAGCGTGTCTCTAGCGTTCCGCTGCGTAGAGGGTCCCGGGTTCGAGACCCGCCTTGGGCATGGGTGTTTATATGTTTAGTGTATATGTGTGAAACTAGAGAAAACAGATAGGAAAAAAACAGTAGCAACTTGATAGCAGCAAATCCCTTCTCCAACTTCAGTGAAGCTAAAGGTACCTTCTTTAACTTAAGTGAAGCTAATGACCTTCCTGCGCCACTTGTTATCTGACATCCGCCTAAATGCAAGAGTTAAATTTCGTAAATCGCTGTTCCATATTCATGTACAAAATTAGTCTCAGTGCTTCCAGGAACATTTCCAAAGTTGGTCATTTACCACTCAAAAATCTTTAGCGACAAATACTGCAAATATTGATATAAAATTCTCCGTTATTATTAACAACAAAATGTTTCGGTCATACACATTTGAATGTGTATGCGAATTTTCCAGATGGGTCCTTTTCTGTAATACCACGTATTTATTTATCTTATTGTTTCTTCGGTTATGGATATCTGTAATTCATTTACATATTCCCACGGGAACTCCTATAAAAAGCACGGTTTTTATGTATTAACTGCACACCTAAACTTACAGAATTGGATTTTTTCCCATAGTAAATAAAATTATACACGTTACGAATATCATGGGGTTTCGCTATCCAAAAAGATCTATAAAATTCCCAAAGTTTATCCTGTTTTAATTACGAAACTTGTTCATCTATTTTACACATGAAGGAATCAACTGGAGACAAACTCAAAGCTGCAAATACAATTAGTTTTTTTATAACTGGATGGTGTACTATTACCATGGACTCCTACCACATTGTGTTGGTGTGTAATCCTTCCGGCCCGACAGTAGTACTAATACAATGCAAATAGTATCATTGCACGTTTGACCCATTGTGTAAGCATGGTGGAGCTTCCTCTCCCCACCCTTAATCGTACTTGCCTACTTGGAAATAGATGAGGCAGGAAATGTAAGTAAAAACCAAGCCAGAACTCTCAAAATTAGAAAGACTATCCGTTATAGTTTATTTTCATATTCCTTCTACTCAATATTCTTATTGTCTACTTTATGTTAGAGAGAGAAATCTAAATAGTAGGTACCATTACACACTTCTTTCAAGGTATTAAAGGGATGTAAATATTTTAAAAGGTTCGCTATTTATCGGCGTTGAATTTTAATTGTGCTTGCATGAAATTCCAGGAAATAAAGTGATTCAAAACTTGTAGTTTGGAGAATAAAAACCATTGAATGTCTGGTAAATATTCAAACCAATTACCACCAGCAAAATTAGATAAATGTCCCCGAGAGGAAGGATGAAGCGAGAGGAGACAGAGGGTGACCGTCCCAAGGAGGCACGAAAGTAAAGGGAGCAGGCTCCCTACATTTTACTTAGGTGGAAACCTCCCAAGCGGACAGGACAACCAATATCTCCCCCTACTATGGTGCGGAAACAGTCCCAGCAGTAGGTTCGGAGACCGGTAAACCGACCTACCGGAGGAGGAAGTAGTTCACTTGGAGCATTTCATTCTGCCTTGGACCGCCGAGACTCCTACCGGCACTTCTATCCAGAAAGAGACTACCAGATGAGAGGTAAAAATGTACATGAAATGGAGGGACAGGAAATTCAGGAAATTCAGTGGATGTGTATATCTACTTAATACCACTTTGTACTAATCTATATATCATGTGTAACAAGTTTGGTTATAGCACTTATAAAAAGTATACAAATATTTATTTAAAATATTATGGCTTCACAGGCTTTGCAGAAAATTCAACATATACCGTTTATTATAGGAACAAATATTGTCACCAAGTGGTATGCTTTTAATCAACATTGTGAGAAGGATATTTAAGAAAAACGCCATAAAGAACAAATTTGTTTGGTTAGTGATAACTTCGTGAAAATTCTCCAATCACAGTTGCCTTTACATATGTTTACATATCTTTTTCAGTGTTTCGGATTATCAGAACTAACAATTTTGATGAACTAACATTTGTAATCTTTCTACCATTTATAAACAGTAAACAAAGGTAGTATATTCCAGCCAAAAATTCGAATTCAAAATAAAGAACTCTCCGTAAATGTATTTTTTGGAATTTTGCGTAACAACCATGTAGAAATGAGTTTAGCTCAAAAACAGAATATAGAGTAAATACCTTTATTTGTTATTGATGTGGAGCGTTTTCAATTTTGACAAATGGGGATTTGTAATATATGTATTCCACGAAGCATCTTTAACGAGAAATGATTCCATACTTTTATTTTCTTAAATTGGCTTTAGCGATATTTATATTTGCGTGTTTAAAACATTTTGCCTTGAATTTCATGCAAATAGCCTGCGTAGTCCAAATGTATTTGGAATACATTTTCTATAATATATTATAGCTGTTGCACCGCAAAATAATATCTATACAATAGTTTACTAAACAAAGCACGTAGATTGCGTTAAAATCTCAATATAGGGACATAATTGCTATGCAACAACCGTGATATTAATTGGTAAGTCGTAGTAATTTGGTAACTGAATTGCATGTTGCAGAAACACCTCATGCCCATATTTTTGAGAAATTCAGATTTGTTGGTAAAACTATAGTCTGATGGTACGAGATCAGGGCGTATGCTGAGTGTTGTAGCAGTTCGATGCTTCCCAATTCCTGAATTATTTCCATGGCTGTTCCTGCAGTGTTAGGTTATGCATTGAGGACAGCGTTAAACTGTGCATTCAACAACTGGTTGAAATATTTGTTTGGCGCAAAAAAAAAAGAACCCTTATGTCCTGGACATGGGAGATCCCTATACATATTTTACCTTATTTATATATCTATATATGTATACCTTACATATTCAAATTATACTTTGCAACAACAGCAGCTTTTTTCTGAAGTGGCAATGATTAGTGATAAAATGGATAAATTAAAATAATTCAAGCCCTACCTTCCCCACGATCAAGAAATTCAATCCTTTTATTGACATTTATATACCAAACCTATTTATATGTCTCAAGAAAGGTTATTTCAGGTGTATTAGACAAAACTATATACTAATGGAATTGTTTTTTATATTTAATGTACTCTCCTACAAAATTTATATCAATTTGGAGCAGAAACTCCTCATATCCAACATGTTTAATAAATCATATCTCAGAACTGAATACGAAAAGAAGTCTGTAAACATACAGAAACTATGTGTTTTCCATCCACTTTACATAAGTGAATGTAGATTTTCATTTGTAAGTGCGATTTGTAACAGAACTCCTCCGTTGTTGTGGGTTTCGATGCCCCAAGTTGCGGCAACATATAGCAATAGCAAGATTCCTGTTGGTGTCTCGTTTCCCGTCGTGGTCTTACTTCGTCGATCTTACCTTCGTCCGAAGTATTATGACTTGATGAAGATGATGTTGCCCGAAGTTATCAGGAAAATCCTTAATTATGCCACGGCTATCTTTTAATATTCTTCTGTTATACTCTTACTTACGAGCAATGAAAACTGAGTTACAAGGGTGGTAACGAGTGAAGAAATCATTAAGATTTTTAATTTGAATTCCTATAAGAAATCAATCTTTTTCTTATTTCTTTTAACACCAAATACATTAAAATTCTTATCACGAAACTTTATACTGCGGTCGGAATCAATCTAATACTTCAAACTGAACTAACACTTAAATATTTTCGAGCAATTTAAAAAGCGTCCGATCTCTGCGGCGTTCCAGAAAGAAAGATGAATTTTCTTTCAGTTTCTGCAGCAAGATTATTTAATCCTTCTTTACTATCGCTACCCATATATTACTTTTATATGATTGGCCGATTTACTACTGCGTCACTACATTACGTAATTACTACGGCCAATCACAAAATGGCATATATTTTTACACAATTTTGTTTGTTTTTCTTTTATAAATGTGTAAATTTTTCAAACCCTTTTTAAATATAAATAAAAACAAATTTACCAAGCAATTCAACTGAGATATTAATTACTAAGTCTTGGTAATTTGGTAATTGCTTTTTTTCTAAACGCTGGCCATAAATGACTAGGGTTACAAAACCGGCCTTTACTGTATTTTTTTAAATTTAACTACATTTAAGTTAACTGTATCTCTACAACAAAATATATAGTTGAATTCTTATGTTTGTAAAAGTTGATTTCGATTATGGAGAACTAAAACAGTTCATGGAGAAAGTCATCTGAGTGTAACATAAAGTGTTTAAAGATATGTTCATGAAAAATAAAATATTCATCATGAATTCCGTGTAAATATCTTGAATTCTGTATAATTTTAAATAACTGGTAAAATACAAGAGGTAGACAAGAACGCCTTCTTGTTAAATAATACACATATTCTTCAAGTGCAGTACAAAATATATCGATTGCTATTTTATGATACCAACCATTTGCAAAATAGTTGCAGTTATTGATTTAAAATTTCCAGTATTTGTGTATTTTTAAGTACGTTAATCATATTTATTTTCTCTTACCATTATGGAAAGGCTATTTGTTGAGTTTCAAATTACTGCCTTTTCAGACTACTGTGTCCATATACCTGCAACAAGTTGAATTAGTACATTTATCTCTGTTAACATTATATTCTTGGACAAATGAGGCTGTTTAGGAAATAGATTATAGGGGGTAGAGTAGTTTATAATAATGTCACATACTAGTACTTTTATGTGCAGCAGAATATTTTACTTATGTAATTATTAAAACTTTTTGCGGGTTTTACATATCTGATTTTTCCTTTTCATAAAGTTTGCAATTATTATATGTAGTATTCAATGTATTGTGTCTAAAAGGTTTCTCAGAAAAATAAATATACAATGTTTATACTCATCTATTGAAACAAAATTTCATGTTGTGTCCTAACGAATATTAGTGCATCTAAACTTTACATATAAGAGTGTGGTGTATATCCACAGCTAATTGTGATTTGATCTCTAATGTTCACGCGCAAGGTGACTGAAACCCTAAGAATATATGCCAATGGAACTCTATTTTTACATCGTAAACGTTCATGATTATAGAAGAGGTGGAATAAAAACTATGCACCGCCCCTGGTTATTTGGCAACAATCTGATTGTCACCTACGCTTTATGGGAGTCAGGTGTCCTCGATGCTGCTTTGGAAGTAAGCCATGAGAGGAGGAACAAAATGCTAACAACAATAAAGATGTGAGGAAGAAACAATAGCCTCTTCTACGCAGTTAGAAGAAAAAACGATAGAAAAATGGTGAATGTTTGAACACAATTGCACTTTGTCTTATATTCTGCTGTATCCAGTAGGCTACTCCACACATTTGCGTGAAAGGAAACCCAACGTTTAAGCTTTATCTAGCTAGTGTATGGAAACTGCTTGATTGTTTCACTCTGAAATTGTAAGATGTGGTTCTGGTTATATTGTTCCAAAATGGGGACCAATATTTCTTGAACTTCTATGGCTTAATATTGTTCTATCTAATACAGAAGCCATAGTAATCCATTACCATCAAGCACTGTAAACTGTAAACTGCGGGCTCATCAAAAACTTTTTTAGCTGTTTTGCAAATGGTCTAACTCATTCTAATCAATTATAATCATTTTATTAACACGGCTTGAAATAACGACGAATTTTCTTTGCAATAACATTATTTTGAGAACGGTTCTTCCGTTACGTATTATAAGGATACTATAAATAAAAACAAACAAAATAAACATTTCATGGAAAGATAGACTCAGACTGAAAAATTCAATGCCATACCCGGGATTTGAACCACGGATCTTCTGGTTGCCATCCAGTCGCTCTAACCCTTGAGCTACTATGGTCAACATGCCGACATGACATTAAATTCTTCAACTGACTCGTGTTTTCCTGGTAAACCACTAGGAGTTCTCATAAACATATGAGACTGTTACCTTAATGGCGACTTATAACATGTAAGTACATTAACGCCCGGGCTTTATAGTTCGGACAACTATTAGATCAACGAATGGAAATTGTTCTTTCACACTAGCCGTGTGTAAGCTAAAATGTGTCGGCACGTTGGCCATAGTAGCTCAAGGGTTAGAGTGGCTGGATGGCAACCAGAAGTTCTATGGTTCAAATCCCGGCTATGACATTTAATTTTTCAGTATGACTCTATCTTTCCATACTCACGTGTTTATGAGAACTCCTAAGTGGTTTACCGGAAAAAACACGAGCCAGTTGAAGAATTTAATGTCATGTTGGCACGTTGTCCATAGTAGCTCAAGGGTTAGAGCGGCTGGACGGCAACCAGAAGATCCGTGGTTCAATTCCCGGCTATGACATTGAGTTTTTCAGTCTGACTGTTAGCCTAAACACGGCCAGTGTGAAAGAACAATTCCTTTCCATAAACATTTCAGTTTTGCAACGGTGAATAGTTCTATGTATTTATGCTGAGCTCTAGAAGAAGAGCGCCTTGGCGTAATTGCCCAGGCAGCATGCTTTGGTTCCGTGCCACGGAAAGCGACCCGGAATCGATTCCACCCCTTGGAGGGGGGGGTGATATCCCGGGTATAGGACCGTCCCACTGAACATTGTGAGGAAATTGAGGAGCGGTAAGCGGCCTTGATAAAGAAAGCCAACTTTCCAGCCGGGGGTGCCGAGATGCTGACCACATCTCCTCCCCGTATCGGTTGGATGATCGCCCACCTCTGCCGTGTGTATATGGGCGTGGGGCCGGCAGTCGGGTTGGCAGGCATTGGCCCTCTGTGGTTGGTCGCAGCATGTGTTATTTATTATTTACCAGCAGAAGAGATAAGAAAACAACGCAAGAGTAATTTTGGAAGTATTTGCTGCTCAGAAATTAAAACCCTCTCGAAAACGTTCATCGTTTTGCCTCTTTTTGAGTTGCAAAATATACTATGCTGTTTGTTCATACTAATTATTTTAGTTTTACTACGTAGAGACTAATAAATAAAGTAAAAACAATAAATTCTTATCTAAAATGATTATTGGCAAATTCTTTTTCGATTAAAAGATTCGCCAAACTTTAATGGAAATCTGTTATATAATGAATTGGTAGTTCGCCATGAACCTTAGCAACACCAATCTGTGCAATAACTCATCACATATTGTAAAATATATACAAATGAAATTAAGCTAACTTTTAAACTACGGAGCTGTGAAAATTATTGAAGTCGTGCACATGACCAAGGTTCTCACTTAATGAATATGTAACATCAAATGTACACCTTCTCTGAATGAATAGCTATTTCACAATATGAGGATGACTGGAAGCACCCTTATGTACTTTAGGAAGAAATCCATGTAAAAGAGTGTTGATTCCCATGGCCATACTCATTAAGTCATTAAGGTGTGTCATTTCATGGCAGTAGAAGCTTCTGCAAGCAGTGTCCTAACTCAGAAATAGGGATTTGTATATACGAAAAATAGGAAACACAACAAAGGAGATTCCAATGTAAGCAAATATCAATAGGTTTATTAATATATGTTATGTTCATTCACAGAGCCTTTCTGCTAATGCTCTGCTATTGTTGCAATTCCTCTTTTTTCTATCTGCTTTGTATTGTGATACACTTTTACAGAATTACTTTTACTGCACATTTTGACGCAGTTACAATGGGACCACTGTAGATAAGCCATTCAAGTGCTCTCTTATGGCTTGAAAACTCCAAACTTTATATGAACACACCATAAAGAAAAACGAAAATGAAGAGACTAAGTTACCTATCATGTGAAAAAATGCAAGTGTTTGGAAGTTAAAACCAATCACAAGAATTATTTGATATATTACTGTGCTTTAAGGAGATTTGTTTTTTCATTTGTAAGATTTTGCTACCCTTTGACTTTAACTAATCACTTTACAAAATTCACACAAACTATGGAGGACTCGAGAGACCACTCTAAGGATATTCAAGATATTCATTTGTCAAAACAGTATTTGAAAAATACAGAAAAAAACAGTATTTCCTTTAAAATCGTTGAGTTCTGAGAAACTATAAAAATAATAAGATTCTCTGTTTTTAAGTTATTGGGTGACGATTTTGTTGGAATTTTTTTGTCTTGCAACCTTGGAAGATTCTGAACTAAAATACCGGATTTGTTGTTTACTGCCTGACTTTGAATTATTCTATTCAATTACGCAGTCGCGAGCATTCACAACAACCAGAGACAAGCGCGCGCGCGGTCAAACATATTTTCTATAACAGTACCTGTTTCAAATTTAGGGAGCCTTAAAACATTTATTTCCGGTGAGATATCGTTATTTAATTTTTGGTTGGAATCGATACCACAGTACCATTTTTCTTGGATAAGTAAAGTAAACAAACCTGATGTGTATAATCGTGCTGCTCGAATGGTTACCATGGCTTTATCTTTGCTAACAGAAACCTCTCAGATAACGTACTGGTTATTCTTGTAAGAGAGGGGAACTGCCACCCTTCCGGGCCCTGTGCTAATCACCAATAAACGCATCTTGGCGTACGGAAGTGGCGTCCCCATCGCCCAGTGTTTATCTCTGCAATCAGGCTCCCGAGCAAGTGCAATGTACAGAAACCATAGTACGCCAATGGACTAAACGGTTGATACCAGACGTGTGCTCATGGTTGCGCTGCCAACATAGAAACTTGGATTATTTCACGCAGATTCTGACAGGGCATGGGCGATTCAAGAACTACGCCTTTCGAATGGGCAAAAGTGATTCCACCACCTGCGACTATTGTACGTTCGATGGTTCTGTATAACATACCTTTTTTTATATACCCGCGATGGGATGGCCTGAGAAGGGAGGCGTATGGCAAACTAAATGCAGTGCTGACTTCTGAGAGCCTAAGCACCACCATGATGCGGAGCAAACAATCCAGGCAAATAGTGCAACAATTGACCAGATCTATCATGGCTACTAAGGAGCGAGTAGAAAGGATGATACCCTAAGTAATTTTACCTTCCCTTCCTATATTGACGTAAATGTATATTGCAACATTCAGGAGGTGACCTAAATTATCGCTGCCATACTGAAGTGATACAATAAGTGTTCCAGTATTGTTTGCTGTAAGAATAAGGGCTTTTTAATTGGTAGAAATCCAACTCTCCACGCATAGTGGTGTGCAAGAGGATTTTTCCCTTACTATAAGAAAAGAAAGCATCACTTCAGCCAATGAAATTCGCAGGAATCACAAATTACAGTTGTTCACTTTACGTGGAGTAATCACTGCGTTATCTGAGAGGTATCGTTTACCAAAGATAAATCCATGGTGACCGTTCAAGCAGCGCGATTATACCCGTAGCCTGTATATCTAATAGCCCGGATTCTGGAATCTATACCAGGCCCTATTATGCAAACTCTATGTTCAACTTTATTCTTTTTTAAAATCAAATTAAAAAAACAACAACTACAAATTTTACAGATATAATCTACTTGCTACCTTACCCAACAAAACAAAACCTACAAATTACTGGATTCCAGTTACCTTTCAGTTTACTCACATAATCTATCTAAAAACAGACTTCCTTCTACTTTACTTATACTCCAACAATATAAATCAAATGTACATTTCTACTACAGTGTTAATTACTATAACAACTTACAAAGAGTGTTTCCTGCAATTTTAAATTTCCTCTTCTGCAAGAAGTACCGATAGCTTCCTCCTATTGGTATCCATTTCCTAAAGGGACTGGCATCAATAGATGGAGCTGGTTCAGCAATTCCAGGTATTAGGGTTGTTATCATTCCTCTTCTACATAATCATTTGTGTCTGTTCGCTCTCATTCTCTCTATATACCTCCTCTGGCTCTCCTGGGATTCTCCTTATTTCGGTAGTTTCTGCTCTTCTTTCTGATATCCATAAATGGCGTCTACTGTTCATCGGTCGTGTGTCTAAAATTAGGTTTTCATGTCTAGTAATCTGTCTCATCAGTTTCTTTTGGTCTTACTAGTTTTCTCCAACGATCTCTTAAGCAATATTCTTTATTCGTAGGTTCAAATTTTGCTATATTTCTTTCTTGAACGCTTTTTTCTCGGGTAATACGAGGCGTGTACGTAAAATAAGGCATCCAATTTTATTTAATACAGAAAACATGTTTATTGTCAATGAATGTTATTCTGATAGAAAGGCGGAACTTACAGCTATTTTTCAACGTAATCACTATTGTGATCGATGCACTTTTGCATGCGCTGTGGCAGTTTTTGTATACCTTGTCATAGCACTCTCCCACCAAGTTGAGCAGGTAGCGCACAACCACGTTTTTCAAATCATCGTCGGTCTGGAAATGTATTCCACCCCGGTATGACTTCAACTCAGGAAACATGATAATCACTAGGTACTAAGTCTGGACTGTAGTGGGGATGGGTGTGGATGTCCCATCCGAACTGGGCCAGGAAATCAGTCGTTGCATATGCAGTATGGCGACGGGCGTTGTCGTGATGATTCGTCAGCAATCCCCTCCTTCGATTTTGAACGGCACGTCGCAATTTTTTTAAAGTCTCACAGTAACGGCGTTTACTGATGTGCCGGTAGGCAAGAAACTCGCACAACAATACACCTTTTTTGTCCCAGAACACACTGGCCATCACTTTGCCGGCAGAAAATGTATTTGAACATTCGCAGCTTCGGCGAATTCAAATGCCACCACTGACGAGAACGTTCTTTGGTTTCTGGTGTTGTGTAGTGCACCCAGGTTTCATGGCCCGTGACAATTGAATCCAACAATTCCTCGCCCTGTTCTGCATAGCGCTCCAGGAATCGGTGGGCCGCTTCAACACGTTGCCATTTACTGTCTTCGGTGAGCATTTTGGGGAGCCACCTCGCGCACACACCTTGCGATGATGCTAATGTTCGGTCAAAAAGTCAATTGTAGTCTTACTGACTTCAGGGATAAGTTCGCAAAGCTCGCGAACTGTCACACGCCGATCTTTAAGCATTTCTTGCTCCACTTTTGCAATTGTTTCGGCTGAAACCGAAGGCCGACCAGAACGCTGTTCGTCATGGATGTCTGTACGTCCATCTTTGAACTCTCTGACCTACTTTCACACGTTTTTACGTCCATACACTGTGGCCCATAGACCTCGCATAACTGGCGATGAATTTCAGTGGCGGTAGTGGCCTTGGCACTCAACAAACGGATCACTGCACGCAAGTGATAGGAAGCTCCATCGCAAACGGCTGCCCAGCCAACACTAATAAACGTAACAGATTCGTTATGGTGGGGATTTGAAGGGGTGAAACCAAGCTACACGCCAGTGTTGCCGGATCTCTCCTAATAACGTTCCTTAGCGAATATTATTTGAGACATATTTTCTAAATGTGCATAATCTTTTGCTTCTCTTAAGATGTTCCATAAGCAGTTTCTTTGAAGTTTCCTTTGACCGTGTTCTACTAGTTCACTATAACTTTTGCACTCAAGAGTAACATGTTCAACGTATGGACAATGTATGTACGATATAATGTAATCACCACCCTAAGAAATCCATAACGTGGTTCATAATTATCTATTTCTTCTTCTGTACCTTATCCCTAGTATGCAATTATCGCGTATTAGAGGTTTCTTGTACCTCTATCCCTTAAGGTCGAGTCGGAGGAACCGAACTTCTGGATTTGATAGAGAACCAGAACGGTCGATTAATCCAATGCCTGGTGTGAGGGTGAGAGATGTGGATACAGTATGAGGGCCAGATGAATGATAGTAAAGATGATGAAAGTTGAACCATTGGTGGAATGATGGCGCCGAAAACCGGAGATCCCGTAGAAAATCCTCTCCAGCGCCGTGTGGTTTATGGTTGCCTATCACATTGGTAAGAAACGAGCGGTGTAACCACTCAGCTAAGGCGTGGCCTCATTAATTTCTTTACAATAATTAATTTATATGTGATTTTCAGTGTATCATCATCGTCATATTTTTTTCTTTGATAACTTTGGCCTATACTGTGCAATTCACTTAATTGTTATCTATTTGTGTGCTCCTTAGTTTCCTCATTTTAAGTTGTTTTTCTCAAATATGCTTTGTCCCAAACTCTGTTTTAATAGACAACTAATAAGTAACGGAGAAGGTAAATCCGATAAATTGGGAAAATATTTGTTCCATTTAATAACAAACAGTTATTATAATAAGAAGTGAAGAGGTGAAGTACGTACTGGTAACAAAATGAATATGGTTGACACCACTTATTTTACTGCCTTTCAGGAATTCCTAACAGATTTTTAGTGACAGTGTTGACAAACCCGAGACTTCGCTTCTCATCTCTGCGCCATTCAGCAAGTAAAAGCGAAGGAAAGCGACTGTATCGGTAGTAAACAGGTGAATGTGACGCGTGTAACCGTGCGCATACACGCAGAACGGTGAATAAGTAACAATCCACAAATTAAAGAGGGCATATCATGGGCTGGACTTGGAAACCAGCAAATGTGTGACAAATGGAACTCTTAACTTTCTGTAACAAAAGGAAGAAAGAGGTGTTGTCGCTTTGGAGCTGTCGTGTAAATGAGATGGATCCGCCTGCAGAGATTCCAAAGAATTTCTTTAATGATTTACATAATTTATAATCCCCACGTCATTTACATCCCCTTTCATTCCTCTGTCTCTCTTTTCGTCTCCACGTTATTTCAAGCTACTCTTTAAAAAGATCTGAGTTACAGAGACGGAGTTCTCTCGGTTAGTCCTGAAATAGGTTCGCACGTTTTTGTTACTTTATATTGCACATGGATCATAAACATCATGCTCTTATATAGATGACGTGTGAGTTACTGCAACTTTAATTCTCGTTTTTTATGTTTTTAATTTTTGTAAAAAAAATCCCAGTATTAAGTACTTTATAATTTGTTTTATGTTTAAGCCCAGTGCTATGGGCAGGTTTACCCTTATAACCCGTCAACCTTTCATGTTTTAAGAAAAAAAATCTACACACGAACTTTTGAAATGTAGGATAGTTAGTAGCCATCAAAAATAAGTCATTTAACTTCTCAAAATAGAAATTTATATGAAATTCACTACCTGGAACAAATCATTTGCGTTGCTGTATTTAATAGACTTTACAGTATACATACTATACTGAAGTGTGACTTTGTGATTTCGTAGAATTAAAAGTCCAATTTGCAGAAATTCTAAATATTCTTTATTTATTTATGCCCGATTGCACCAACAGATGTTAACACTTAACACGAGTTTAGCAATAGTTAAAACAAAAATTGCATTTCACCAACAAGTGTTAGCGGAACACTCCTGTTAAATCTCTTGTTAAACTAAGAAGCCAAATTTCTGATGTTAAGTACTTGACAATTGTAAATAGTCAAGATGGCGAGCATGAACTCGGCTGTTGATGTCGATTTGCTATATTTAAGACCGTCTAAATGGCATTCGTAATAGAGTACGCCCTATGAGGAGAAATGATTTTGAGGAACTATCCGAGGTATAGACTGTCCAAACAAGTTGCTATGAAGGTTACTGCGGAAGTACAAGAGAGGTTATAACATGCATCGACAGGAATATGCCGATCTTGCCTTTGCTACAAGTATTAATAACTGCGATTTAATAATTCCCTGAATTATGTGGATAATACACTGTCCAACTCCCGTCTTGGAACGTTCAAGTCACTTGCCCTTCTTCGCTCCTCGTTTTAAATTTACTTAATACTGAATAAAACTAAGAAAAGCATTTGTAGCTTTGTTACGGCACATGGCCCATATAATGTATATTAAAAAGAATAGGGAAGAAGGACTCAGATTTATGTGAGCTATACAACTGCTTAGATTCGCCTGAACATGTTATGCTTGAGTGCAATAAATATAGTAAACTAGTAAAGAAGGTCGAAAGAAACTACAAGGAAAATTTTTATGAAAAATTTTAAGAGAAGCAGAAGATTACGCACATTTAGAAAATATGTCTCATAATATCCGCTAAGGCGTTAGAGGAATATATGACGCACGACAAAATACTTCAAGACAGAAATGTAGCAACATTTCGATCTACGAGAAAAGAGAATTAATTAAGAGCTTGTCGGAGGGAAATAGGACCAAGAGAAACTGATTGCCAGACTTGATGACCTGATTTAAGACACGCAACCGATAAATAGAAGACGTTAATTATGAATATCGGAAAGAAGAGCAAGAAGCATAGAAAGAAGGAGAATGCCAGGAGAGCCAGAGGAGATATGAGTATCAGAGCGGACAGACACAAATGATTATGCAGAAGAGGAAAGATGACAACCGGATATATAGAACTGATGAACCAGCTCCATCTCCAGATGCCAGTCCCTTCAGAAGATGGATACTAGTAGAAGGAAGCTTTGGATACCAGTTGTAGAAGAGGAAAATTTAAAATTGTAGGAAATAGTCTTTCGTAGTTTTTCATAACCATTAAGGCTTTGTTAGAACATAGAATTACGTAGCGCACACAATCACAATTCGCCTTTTCGTCTGTCAAAGGTCCACTCTACACTCACAATCACGTACAACTCTTCTGATTCACGTACACAGTCTTTCAGTCCGTTCACTAGCACGGCGCTCCTCACGGCTGCTCGGCAAGAACTGAACTGTCTTCCAGCCCGACGCGTGTCTTATATAAGACCAACTGACCTATCTAGAAGGTTCCGGGTTAGATGAAATATCCCGACTGTTCCAGACGTCAGGGGGAGCGGAAAGAGGCGGCCAGCGACCAGTGACATTTTCCTAACCATCCCCTCAGTTAGTGACACGAGATAAATGGGTAGGCGTGGGCTGAATGCCTCTTGTCCCCCACTCAGCCATCAGTTGGTCGTGCCTTCCGATGATTGGGTGACAATATGACCCAAGATAAAAGCGTTCAAGAAGGAAATATAGTAAAATTTCAACCTACGAATAAAGAATATTACTTAAGAGATCGTTGGAGAAAACTTGCAAGACCAAAAGAAACCGAAGAGACCGATTACTAGACTCGAATACCTAATTTAAGACACACGACCAGTGAACAAAAGACGCCAGTTATGGATATCAGAAAGAAGAGCAGAAACTACCGAAAGGAGAATCCTAGGAGAGCCAAAGAAGATATATGGAGAGAATCAGAGCGGACAAACACAAGTGATTATGTAGAAGAGGAAAGATGACAACCCGGATATCTGGAACTGCCGAACGAGCTCCATCTATTGATGCCAGTTCCTTTAGGAAATGAATACCAATAGGAGGAATCTTTCGGTACTTGTTGCAGAAGAGGAAATTTAAAATTGCGGGAAACATTCCTTGTAGGTTGTCATAGTAATTAAACCTGTAGAAGAAATGTACATTTGATTGATATTGTTGGTGTAGAAGTAAAGTAGAAGAAAGGCTGTTTTAGATATGTTAGATGAGTTGATTTGTAAAATTATTGGAATCTGTTAGTTACTGGTTTGGTTAGTTCGTTAAGGTAGCAAGTAGATTATATCTACAAAATTTGTAAGTTGTTTTGTGTAATTTGATAAACATTAATAAAATCAAAAATGAAGTTTGCATAATATGCCACGGTATAGATTCTAGAACCGGGCTATTAGATATGCAGATTTCAGTTTGTTTAAATTTTATTTAATATAAATTACAGAAAACCATCTAAACACTGTATTTAATAAACTTTCTGCTTGAACTATCCAGATTTTAGTCTTGGCTAAGAAACTGTATTATAAAATATTCAGTTAGCACTTGCTAACATTTGTATGCAGCATATATTCTTCATTTCCCGTCACAATGATAAAATAAACAAATTAATATTTTTTCATATCATTATGTACAGTGCGTAATTCGCATTTATTAAACCAATTTCGTGTACTGGGTTCAGCATTGTGTTGTCTGAAAAGTTTGTTTCCGCAATCTGATTCACATTAGTTCTGAATCTCTAAAATTACCTTATTTACAGCAATAACAAAAGAAGCACAATAAGAGCTAAACAGTTTCAGGCGTGACAGATGGAAATTTGTCATATTTAGGACTTAAACAGCTACCACCTGTTTAGTAAACGTTGTTTATGCCAGCATAGGCCAACCTTACCTCCTTACTCACCTTGTTTTACCCCTCCTCGGTCGCTATGTGCATTAAAATTTCCCCTTCACACACAATATTCAAGCACGAGCGAGATTTAATTTATGAGTCCCATGATGACCATCACAGCTTGGAAAAGCAGGTGGAAGCAAATCTCCCTTCCCTTCTTTCGAATAAGGTTAAGCATAACACTGCTCTGCAATTAATTTTTTTATATTTTGGTTTAGAATGTCATTTCACCCTAATTTTGGGAAACTGATTCCAAATATGTCATCCAGTTTATTGTACCACGTCTATATTTTTCAAAAAAAAGTGAAAAAAGTTATATTCACCTATTAACGCTATATATTTATACACTTCTACAAGATGACTATTATACACAACAACATGGTGTGTATAAAGAAGTATGTAATTTTGTCATTTTGTACATAATGTTCAATTATTATCCTCTTTAGATAGAACAAAAACAGGGACCTAACCAGGAAGAAATTTTCCTCTTTTAACACGTCTTCCATGCATATCAACGTTACGTTGATATAGTCTGCCATCATGTTAACACTCCATCCACCTTGGTACATTCTTTCCATGTCTTTCAAGTCCTGATGTAAACGTTCAACGTGTTCTTCACTGTAAAATCGAAGACAGCAATCTGGAAAATGTTTACTGTGAGCATGAAGGAAGTGCAACTTCAAAATAATGCTACAATTAAATTTCTCAACATGGTGTTTACTTTAGTTTTCCAATCTTGAATCCTTGTGTTTCCTTAGAACTTGTTTACAACATTTCGCCAGGCACACTTTCCCAATTGGTTCATTTTATTTTCAAAATTGAGGTCACACATTAATTTTCTGATTCTATGGTGCTGTAAAAACATCTGCATGCAGCTCATCTAAGGTCATTCTGTTATAAATACCACATATGTGCTTAAAACACTCACACTATAATAGTGCTATATAGTGTGATCCATATAAACTTGTACCATTTCAACCTTTGAACCGTTAATAGGACACACGTGTAACTTTTGGATGATACAATACACAATTGGGAGATAATATTTACATCTCAGAGAAGAGGCTGGAAGTGTCCTCCAACTGTATCTATACTGTCACCCAGGCACGACCAACTGACGGCTGAGTGAAGGCCGGGAAGCATTCTGCCACGCCTACCCATTTATCTTGTAGCGCCAACTGAAGGGATCGCAGGCCACTGTGCCGTCTCTTTCTCCTCCGCCTGAGTTCTGGAACATCCAGGATACTTCATCTAACCCGGAACCTTCTAGATTGGCCAGTTGGCCGTATATAAGTGACGCGTTGGGCTGGAGGAGAGCTCAGTTCTTGGCGAGCAGCCGTGAGGAGCGCCGAGTGAGTGGAGGGACTGGAAGACGGTGTACGTGTATCAAAGGAGTTGTGCGTAACTGTGAACGTGCAATGGACCTGTGACAGACGAACTGGTGAATTGTAATTGTGTGCGCTAGGTAATTCTATGTAATCGGCAAGTGTTTCAACTGTAATTTGGTGGAAATAAAGAACATTTTGAGTTTGGGCAATTGGACTTTTAATTTCACGAACCCACAAAGTCACAATACATATTTTCACTAGTCTGACCATATTCTCTGAAGCTTTATGGAGAGTATCGTCGCCAATGTGAGTTATCTCGGTTCGAATGGATTCCTTCAGAACATCAATTGTCTGTGACCTATTCTTGTAAACTCTATTTGTAGATACCACCACAAGAAAAAATCAGGTGAGGTTAGGTCAGGGGATCTGGGGGCCACAGACCCTTTGAGATTATTTGATTATCAAAGAAACTGGTTACAAATTCCATGGTGTTATTAGATGTATGGCACGTTGCTCCATCTTGCTGGAAATAACCTTCTCTTAACTGGATATCATCTCCGTAAAACTTCAGAGAATATGGTGAGACGAGTGCAAACTTGTATAGATGCTGGTGGAGGACACTTCCAACATTTTCTCTGAGATGTAAATAGTTTAATGTAATCTCCCAATTGTGTATTATACTCTCCCACTGTTTCACGTGCTTGTCCTATTATTGTTTCAGAAGGTATGGACTATTGAAATGGTTCAGGTTTATATGGATCGCACTATAAACCTGACTTCAAATGCCCTACTATGAGATTTTATGAAATGCGAATTCTATATTTTCTCAAACACTTGACGTGACAGAACAAAAGAATAGCTAGAATTCCATTTAGGAATACTCATTCATTGGAAAACACCACTTTTGCTGCTGAGCAGTGTAATTGGTTTATACCCAATGGGTCCTAAGTTTTAACTCTCAGTATATTACCATTTTGAGTTTACACAGCTACTGATTGTGAATATTTGTTACGGTCTATATATAGAAAGATTTGCCAAATTTACAGAGCGCGAACTCTTCATCTCCAGATCAACTCTTAGCCCACTTTATACCTTTATATTAGGTATTTTTAATTTATGAGCATATCATAAGGGATTTATAGACAAACTTGACATTCCTGGTTACATGCTAAATAGTTTCAATTCTTTAAAATTCTGAACACATAGAAGTACGTAAAATAAAGCTTGTGGTTATAGCCTTTGGTCACATTAAATACATATATCCAATTAGAATGATGATCAATCAAGCGAAAGCACGAAACATCACTCCACATGACAACTGTATGGAACGTAGGGTATCTCTAAATACAGCATACTGTCCTGTATACCATAGTGGCTGTATTGTTTTTTTAAAGAGAATAAAATGTATAAAGTCTATATACTTATATATTCACGTATTATTTCCTGAGCATGTATATATTTATGATTTCAAAATTTCTGTAAGCTATCAGTACTTCCTCGTTTCGGAAATATTTAGCCGAATCTGTATGCCAGGACACCTGGCATACAGTATAGTTTCAACCAAATTTTAAACGTGCCGCAAATTGTCACAAGTTGTCATACTCGCAACTTAAGTACATGCCAGTACTTGTAAATGATTCACACGGACGGATATACACAAACGCAAAGAGTATATAATAGTGCTTTGCAGAGCATATGCACCAAACAATAGTTTCATGAAGAAAGGCTCAAGCATTATGTAAACCCAAATATTTCTTCAACGAATTAACCTTCTCTTTGTGGAACATAAACCCTTAAAGATCTTAAGGAGCTATGTATATACAAGCCAGCTACTTTGTTTAATAGCACTTCGAGAAGCAAGCAAGGTTTAGATTATAGCATATGACGACTATAGCATCAATTCATTGCCTGGTATTGAAGATAAAGGAAATTAAATGTAGTGATGCAAGGGTGACAGAAAAATTCACGGAACAAATTAATCCAATACAGTATTCACCAACCAACCGAAAGAACCGCAAAGAGAAACTTTCGGTCCACTCTGCAGACCGGGAAATTTTAAACTACGTAGGTTATATTGAGTAAGGATTGGGTTAGGAGTGACAAACTTACCTGAGGTGTTTAAAAGTTAGTTTCGTAAGCAACTGGGATTTAAAAATTATGTTATGTACTTATCAAATAATAAACCAAAATATAAATATGGTATCAGTTATTCAGTCCAACATTTCGAAATCAACCAAAGCACCTGCAAGGGTTTTATTATTTTTTTCGGCTATTTTTAAATGTAGAGTATTTTCTGTTTCCTTTAAGTGAACCTTCCTTTTACTCTGGCCATTCTAGCTACGAATGAATACTTAGTTGCCTTTAAAGCTCCCAGGAAAAGATGTCTATTGTTGAAGCAATGTAGGCCATCCTTAAATATTATATTTATTTACTGCAATTAAATGAGATCTTTTTAACATCTATGCCGGCCCTCGTAGCCATGGTCGTTGGAACGTATGTCTCTAGCGTTCCACCGCGTAGAGGGTCGCGGGTTCGAGTCCCGCCCTGGGCATGGGTGTTTATGTGTATAGTGTATGTGTGTGAAACTACAGAAAACAGATAGGTAATTAAACGGAAACAATAAAAACGGTTAAATAAGGAAAAGAAAAAAATATATGTATATACATAGATATATATTTATCATTTGTCAAAAGAGCTTGTTGATGAACCCAAGAGTAATCAAGTTGGTTCACCCCAACTTATTTTGAAATAATCTGAAGCTTTATTTCAGTTATTTTGACTGTTGGAGAAATAATGATTATGATGATGATGATGACGATGACGATGACGATGACGATGACGATGACGATGACGACGACGACGATAATAAGCCCGCCACGGTAGCGTAGATGCTAGCATGTCTGCCTCACATTCAAGAGCTTCCAAGTTCGAGTCTCGGTCAGAGTGTTAGCTGGATAACGTTTTTTCCTGGGTTTTCCCTTATCCTAAAAGACGAATGTCGGGTAACTCTAAGCTCCATGGATCCTGGGCTCATTTGAGCATCATTTCACCGATTCCATTCATCGTCCGATATGGCTTAAAAAGTTAAAGGACGTAAATGACAAAAAAGGACGTTTTTATGATTAAGCCGAGGCTTTATTCGGTGTTTACTTTTAAATTTAGACACATTAGGTGGCAAATCAATTGAAACAAGACGTCAGCATTAAGAATAAAATGTATGAAGAAGCAGCAATGACTTTAATGTGTCATTTTTTTAATTTAAGAAGCATACATAGGTGCTGCTATAAATGAAAGTAATGAAACGAAAGCGATAAAAGTGTGAGAGGAGCCGTGATTGATACATTTCCTCTTATTTTTATGCCAGAATAATCACAAACAGTTATCTTATTTGCTTTTACTGCATAAAAGTTGGAAGCTGTGGTAATACTGTCATGTTATAAACCAAATAGTCTTTTTTATCAAAAGGCACCAAAAATTATAAAAGTACTGAAATTTTGTGTTCCTTTTATTCTTAAACTGTCCGACAACTGCTAAATGTCTTATAAATTATATTTAATTGCGTATTTTAACAGCCGCTATATTTCTTTGTGCAAGCGACATTCCAAAACGTTCCTCCCCCACGTCACATGCTCTGCAGGCTCATTTGTTTTTTTTGCGTTACGTCATAAAGCCTCGGTAAACATTTGCTCCATTTTTCACAGCGGTTAACGTGCTCTCAGACATGGCCCAACAAATAATGTCTTGCACTCACTTTCCCGCCGGACAACAGAGAGAAAAACAAAAAAGGAAAATAAAACAAAACCCATCAACAACACTAAGCGTACACACACCAACGAAAGGGAAACAAATAACTATTAGGAAACATGCAGATCGAAGAAAAATGACCAGCTGACTCGGGGAAAAGTCTTTTCACTGAAGAAATGTTTTCGTACCCATTTGAATTGTGTTTTTATTTCATTCCACCTCAGTTTACTTATTGCCTTAGTGTTGCCGGCGAAAGCGTCTGTTCTGATGACCATAACAGATGAGATATGGAGGTATCTTTATCTGTGTATGGAGTACATTGAATTCCGCGCGAGCTTGTATTTTTGCTAAACGGTCGTTCATCTGTTTGTATGCCATGTTCAGCAATTTATTGAATGCGGAGTCACTGTAAGTGACTGCAGATAAAGTTTTTGTTTTCTTTCAGTATAAAATTCGTTTTCTTAGATTTCTAGTCAAAAGATGACTTAAAATAGCTTGCTTTTATCATATACAGGGGATTCAAAACGACACCCAAAGAACATTATAGAAGTAGTTGCTCAGTATCTATGTGACACACATACATAGTTTTTACCGCCAATAGAGGCGCATAGAAATGTTCCAGGATGAGTGTGGATTAGGCAGTGACAGGAATAACGACGCGTGCCTCACGCTGTCGGAGTTCGCAGGTATAGATCACATGCCGTGCCGCGTGCTGTAGCTGTTTGTAAACATACCAGCATACTCCGCAGTAGCATGCTACAATTAAGTATTTCTTTGGCTTATGAAACCGCAATAAAGAAGCTAATGTTTAATTACTGCTTTTGAGTGTTTAATGTGCTCCAAAATTCCGTTATAGCCGTCCATGATGGCAAATAAGCTGGTGGAGATACGTAACCTATACTTTTTAAAGGGAAGAATTAAATGATAAACGGAGCAGGAAGCAACATCAAAGAATTGTAGATAAGTTAAGCAAAACTTAATGGCTAATGCAATGAGGCGAGCATTTTATTTCACGTGTTTAATAATACTAAATTAAGCACTTGTAACTGAAAAGGAAGCTGTTGATATTTACAGTAGGCCGTGGAAAGTATTTTTGAATTAAGATCACAACATTCTTCTTCTTCTTCTTCTTCTTCTTCTTCTTCTTCTTCTTCTTCTTCTTCTTCTTCACTTCATGGCATGGGCAGAGTGCCCGTTCCGTCTCACAATAATTGCTCCTTCCATCTCATTCCAGGTCTACCAACATCTCTCTTTCCTTGTGGCTGATATTGGAATGCAATCTTAGGCAGTCTTGTTTCGGAGGTTCTTTGTATATGCTGCATCCATTCCTTTTGTTATTTTTCAATTTTACCACTTATCGAGCCTACGTTGAGTTCCTTTCTTATGTCTTCATTCCTTATTCTATCCAACCTTGTGCATCCCTTTTTTCCCTTAAAAGTTTATCTCTGCACTTTGAATTTGGCTTTTCATTTTCTTCGTGAGTACCCGTGCCTCACTTCCATAAAGTAGTGCAGGGACTGTCATTGTTTTGTACAACTTTAATTTTGTATCTCTTCTTGTTTTATTTCTCAACGTTCTATGCACTGTTTCACAAATCATTTGGAATTTTGCAAGCTTTTTGCTCACATACTGTCTGTTTTCATCATAATTAAGATTACATCCTAAACAGCTGAACTCTTTTAGTTGTTCTAGTGGTTAGAAAAAAATTCTATGAATTTAAACAAATAAATATTATAATTCATGTACAAACCACTTTTACAATTCATATTTTTAATGAAACTAAATTAATCCTGCGTTCGTTGAACTCACTTCAGATCTTCCATCCAGCGTTCGTGTAGTGCTCCATATTGCTTGGATTTGTTATCTAAGTACGCGCAAAATCCTTCCTGTTAGGACGGAATGAGTAGTTTTACACTGAAGGGCAACCTTGCAACAGTCCGAGTTATTAGTCCACTTTTTCCACAAGTAACTGCCCTATACCCCATTACCTGAAAGGTAGGGTAGGGTCACTGATAAAGAGCAAGGAGTAATGGCTTTGTTTTCGTGGCCGGTGCGTCTCAATTACAACTTTTGAGGTTTGCGCACCAGTGGTTCTTGCACAGCCTAATCACAAAATCATGTAATATTTAATGCTGTTTAAAATTATACTTAACAGAACTTCGAAGCTGCGACACCGAAATTCGGACTGGTTAAGTTATAAACTACGCAGCGGCTATTATTGTTTTGTGGCGTTTTTAAACGACCTGTATAGTGTAATTACGTTTTGAAATTCAAAAACCTCACCTAAAGTTTTGTGCTGTTGTTTCATTGCGTTGACTTTGTACCACTTGCTGAAAATTCTAAATATGTACTGAGCCTTGTAATTTCTAATTGCTTATAATACTTAAAACAGCTTGCTAGAGAAAGTTGTTCAAAATGTGTACTTCTCTGTACCGAATATTTCCAAAATTTGATGTTGGCGTAAAAGACGCTGTTTGCATCCATTTCGCCTTATACATATTAAAAGCAGCTTCCATCATACCAAAATAGTAGAATCATACTGAACGACCCAATGCCAGTATTTCAAAAGTACCACCACAAGTCATTGTCACGTTTGCTTTAGGGTAAAAATATCGAGTCAGCTAAACATATTGAAAGGTAGAATAAAACTGACAATCGAACAGCCTTACGGCCTTCGTGCGGTCGCTGTTAACTATTGAGCTGTCATTGCCAACTTGCCAGCATGACATTAAATAGTGCAAACTTGTGTTTTTTTTTCTGGTAAACCACTGGGAGTTCTCATAAACACATGAGACAACTACCTTAATGGCGTCTTTTGGAACTGCTGGGCTTTATTTCAAAAGACGTTGATTCTTCCTGTTTACGTATTTGAACTTGAGTTACCACTATTTTGATTTCCTATTATTTTTTGTCACACATGTTTCTCCTGTGTAACTTCTTTTTTAAATAATGCAATGGATTTCCGATTGCTTTCCTATTTCAACGTATTTCCAGCTATGTTTTCCACTGTTAATGCATTTAAAACGGATGCAAGGGATGTTGCACATCTTAATATGCTTCTTCTTCTTCTTCTTCTTCTTCTTCTTCTTCTTCTTCTTCTTCTTCTTCTTCTTCTTCACTTCACAGCATGGGCAGAGTGCCCGTTTCGTCTCACAACAATTGCTCCTTCCATCTCTTTTTAGGTCTACCAACATCTCTCTTTCCTTGTGGCTGATATTGGAATGCAATCTTAGGCAGTCTTGTTTCAGATATTCTTTGTATATGCTGCATCCATTCCTTTTGATATTTTTCAATTTTGCTACTTATCGAGTCTACGTTGAGTTCCTTTCTTATGTCTTCATTCCTTATTCTATCCAACCTTATGCATCCCTTTGTTCTCCTTAAAAAGTTCATCTCTGCACTTTGAATTTGGCTTTTCATTTTCTTCGTGAGTACCCATGCCTCACTTCCATAAAGTAGTGCAGGAACTGCCATTGTTTTGTACAACTTTAATCTTGTATCTCTTCTTGTTTTATTTCTCAACGTTCTATGCACTGTTCCACAAATCATTTGGAATGTTACAAGCTTTTTGCACACATCTCTGTCTGCTTTCATCATGTAATTAAGATTACATGCTAAATAGATGAATTCTTTTACTTGTTCTAGTGGCTTGTTGTCTAAAATTATATCTTAATATGCTTATAAATAAAATTCCTGAATATTCTCTTAAAAAATTAAAGCAAAACCTCCGCTTCCATACTCAACATTAAAACCAGGAACCAACTCAAACTTCTCTTTTTCCTACCTTATTTTTCAAGCACATCCCTTTTTTCTTTACAATTTATACAATTGAATATATTGTGCTTAAGCGTATCTTTTTCTCTGCAATGTAGACATGTTTCACTCGAAGCCAAACCATACGGAAACAGGTAACTTCTAAATCATCCCGAATCTGGATAAGAATTGAGTTAATATGTCTCTCCGTCTTTTCTATCAATCCATTCTTTTATCTCAGGCATCATCCTTGTGGTCCATTGGGTGTTTTTTTCCTTTGGCCTATTCAAGTTGACATTTTTTTAAATATATTTTCTTTTACTACTTTGTTTGGCCTTACAAGGTTTGCGCGTCACCGCAGGGAATGTAAGGTGGCGCCGGAGGGTAGCTCAGTGGTAAATGGGTTAATCTCGACTGAAGAACGGAGCTCGAAGGGCCCCATCTGGTGGAGCCGAGAAATTCCAAATCGCAAGCCATCTACCCGCCGTCGACCGAAACAGCACCAGAGCAGTCCTATAACCTGAAAAAGAGAGAAAATGAGCTAAAAGGGGAGGGAGGAGAGCCGTGTTAGGAGACACTACCCCATTATTGGCCTAGGCAACAAGGGAAAAACCATAGAAAGAGGTTTAGGGATGAAAGTGCTCAACAGAGATCGAAAGATCGAACCTGGAACCTCCCGAATGCGAGTATCGGCCGTTACCCCAGAGGCATCTCATTCGTTTGTGGGTATAAAGTTCGCTTAGAACAGATTTTGACATGCAGAAGTTGGACGGCTCTGGCGCAAAAAGAGATATATCGGACACTAACAGCCAAATCTTTTTCTGGGAAAGCGTTTTCAATTAGAACGTGATCCCGCGATGCCTGTGATGATGTTGTTGTGGGTTCTGGGCCACTGGTTTCCTTCTCCTCCCACGTACGCACGAATTCCTCAATCGGTGTTCTCACAAAGGAGCTACATCAAGAGATATCTTTCGTTCAACGTGCTTCTCTGAGACATTAAATGCTTTTATTTTCGCAGAGAACCAAAACGAAATGCGTGCCTATCTTGTTCTTTCGGAACAGGAAAAGAATTTGAGCAGAAGTTCTTTAAAACTCCTCTCTTCATTCCAAAATGGAATTCCTATTTGTGTATGCTGCGGTAGAAGGTGAGTGTGCTCACTAATTAGTGATTAGAAGGCGATGTTGAATAATGATAAATATATTTTCTGCAAACTTTACATATATAAATGCTAATAGTACTCTGATACATAATTTTCAGTAGAAAAAAAAGAAAGTAAGGCTGAAGAAATCGAAGTCAGTATCAAAATATGACTATGCAAATTATGATAATCAGATCGCCTTAGTTTGCCTCATGTGTGACTTAAACCAAATTGTTGCTCAATGTGACAATATTTGTATATAATAAGTTAATATGTTTACTGTTAAGAGTTTCGGTCAAATGAGTACTAAAGTAGACGAGAAATTATCTTGCGATTGCCACATTTTCGGTTAGCTATCAGCTGATAGCGGCTGCTAAACCCACTGGCTGGTCAGGTAGGAAGAATCATTACCAGACATCGGAGCCCGTACACCTTTAAAGGGATATGAAGTTTACGAGTCTCGCAGTCTATTAGCTGCTAGCGTCAGCCCCGAAACAACACGCAGGGATAGTCCGGTTCGCAAAGCGTTGCTTTAGTTTATTACAAGTACTGCTGCCCACGCAGGTAATTCTGCCTTTCAGGGAATGCAAGGTGTTGGACATATTGTGTTAATAGCATTACTTTCACAACAATTATTGGACAATCACCATTTTATAAATCAAAAGTTTCGGGTATTATCAGCAACCATTAAACAGCTTGAAGAATGTATTTTCGAGATGTCTAAAAACAGTTGAGGAGGTGTCTGCAAATATTAACAATATAGAGAATGCACCAAGTACCAAACGAATAAAAAATTAATTGTCCAGTATTCTACACAAAAATACTGCATTTTCAGTGCTGCGTAATATAAGGAACAAACTAAGTCTCAGATAAACATATGAAAATGATTTGTACTACTCATATGCACCATTAACGTCATGTAACATTGAACGAACTTTCTCCCATATTTTATATTGTTTCAGTGAGAGGCGCAGAAAATTCACATTCGACAGTTTACGAATGAACATGGTTGTTCACTGTAATTCCCACATCGAAAGCAATGAGAAGGATGGCATATTGTAACGTAGGTGACACTTTGTGTCAGTACCGGAGTGTACACACACAGCGCTTAGGTATACTTGTTGTCACAGACGTTTGTTGATTTCACGTCTATCCTTGTATAGTACCTACCTGTGCGCGTACATTGATTGCTAAGGTATACGGGATCCGAAGTCTGATCATTACCTTATGACATCAACGTTGCAACAGCTAAATTTTCAGTTGAAATTATTCGTATTTTTGCATGATCTAATTCTTTATTTTGAAATAATTAATTTAACGAAATGAAAGCTTTTAATACATAGAGATTCTAAGTCTTATATTATATCAAAGCTATACTGCATCTTCTATCATGAGGATACTGTTGCTGCCGTTTCAAATGGACATCGAGTAAATATGCAAACGTCTACAGATAGTCGCGTGGCAGCAATAACCTCAACTGCAAGGTAATTTCTCATCAATAAAAGTCAACTGAAAGACAGTTAAAGATTTAAAGCATCATACATATTACTTCACATTTTAACTGTCACTCAGTAATCATCAAGGAAAAAAAAAAGAAGAAGGAATACAGAAAGGAAGGGAGGAAGTGAGCAGGGAAGGAAGGGAGGGCGAGAGGAAGGGAGCAAGAGAGAAAGGTAAACCTCAATATTCTTTTCAGTATTTTCCCATTAACTCCTGTTAATACTGATCAGCTTATTCGATATTATTGGTGAAGCCTTTAATTGAATATTTTCTTTATATGCATTTTATCAGCGTTTGGCTACTCATCCTCTATTTCTCTAATCCTCAACAGTGTAAAATTCTTCAGCTTCGACAACTATGAAATAGTTCCTCCAACTATCTCTGGTCTAGTATTATACTCAGGGGTGGCCCGTGAGGCATTGTATTGGCGGTGCCATAATAATTAATTAAATAATGAATGAATGAATGAATGAATGAATAAATAAATAAATAAATAAATAAATAAATAAATAAATAAATAAATAAATAAATAAATAAATAAATAAATAAATAAATAAATAAATAAATAAATAAATAAATAAATAAATAAATAAATAAATAAATAAATAAATAAATAAATAAATAAATAAATAAATAAATAAATAAATAAATAAATAAATAAATAAATAAATAAATAAATAAATAAATAAATAAATAAATAAATAAATAAATAAATAAATAAATAAATAAATAAATAAATAAATAAATAAATAAATAAATAAATAAATAAATAAATAAATAAATAAATAAATAAATAAATAAATAAATAAATAAATAAATAAATAAATAAATAAATAAATAAATAAATAAATAAATAAATAAATAAATAAATAAATAAATAAATAAATAAATAAATAAATAAATAAATAAATAAATAAATAAATAAATAAATAAATAAATAAATAAATAAATAAATAAATAAATAAATAAATAAATAAATAAATAAATAAATAAATAAATAAATAAATAAATAAAT